>JAQQAC010008350.1:103156652-103242078 GCA_029783875.1 Phataginus tricuspis | reverse complement strand
CTGTAAGGTTTCTGTTGAGAAGTCTTATGATAGTCTGATGGGTTTTTCTTTGTAAGTGATCTTTTTTCTCTCTCTAGCTGCCTTTAATACTCTGTCCTTATCTTTGATCTTTGCCATTTTAATTATTATGTGTCTCAGTGTTGTTTTCCTTGGGTCCCTTGTGTTGGGAGATCTGTGGGCTTCCGTGGACTGCGAGACTACTTCCTTCCCCATCGTGGGAAAGTTTTCAGCAATTATTTCTTCAAAGACACTTTCTATCCCTTTTTCTCTCTCTTCTTCCTCTGGTACTCCTATAATGCAAATATTGTTCCGTTTGGATTGGTCACATAGTTCTCTTAATATTCTTTCATTCCTAGAGATCCTTTTATCTCTCTCTGCCTCAACTTCTCTGTATTCCTGTTCTCTGATTTCTATTCCATTAATAATCTCTTGCATCTCATCCAGTCTGCTGTTAAGCCCGTCGATCGCTTGTCTGATTTCTGCATTGTCTTTCCTCACTTCCCTCACTTCCTCCTTCAGCTCTTGCACATTTCTCTGTAGATCCGTCAGCATGGTTATGACTTTTATTCTGAATTCTTTTTCAGGAAGACTGTGCATTTCCATCCCTTTAGGCTCCCTCTCTGGGGTTGTCTGGTTGATCTTAGTCTGAATCATATTCCTCTGTCTTTTCATGGCTATAGAAGTGGTCGCTGGTAGTTGCCACATATGTCCGCTGGGCTCTTTAAGACTTTAAAAAGAAAAAAAAAAGGAGAAAAAAAATAAAGAAAGAAAGAAAAGAAAAGAAAAAAGAAAAGAAAAGAAAAGAAAAAATAAAGAGAAGAAAAAACAAAAAACAAAAAAACACCCACCAGGAGTAGATTCTGTGGGGATGCTGTAGGTGGCACTGTTGCTCCACTATTTCGCAGCCATGGCCATGCCGCTCCACAGGGCCCTTTATAGCTCTGGCCGGGGTGGGAACGAATGGGAGGCTGTTGATCTCTGTGGGAAGTCTAAGTGGGGCCACCCCTTCCCAGTCGCCAGCTAAGGGGTCCAAAGCTCCCCAGGACTCCCAACCTGCTGGGCTGAGTGTGCCGGGGTGATCCAGCTCCTCTGCTGGACTCCTGTCTCTTTAACACCGCTGAAAAAAGCATGCGCTTTTCTTCTTTTTCTTTTTCCTTCCCGGGAGCCGGCTGCAAGCACCCTGGTGCGTTCCCGCTCAGGTCCTGCACCCTCTGTCTCTCCAATCTCCACTACACCATGCAATGTGTGTCAGTGCTCCCCACACAGATCACCAGGGCTGGTTATTTCGCGAGCCTGTACTTCCACCCCCTCCCGGCTCTGAATCCTCTCCTCCCGCCGGTGCGCTGGGGTGGGGGAGTGCTCAGGTCCCGCCGGGTCGTGGCTCCGTATCTTACCCGCCTCACGGGGTGCCAAGTCCTCTCAGTTGTAGCTGCACGCTGTGTGCTCTCCTGTGTATTCTGGTCTCTCTTTTAGGAATAGTTGTATTTGCTGTATTTTCATAATTATATATAGTGTTGGGAGGAGATTTCTGCCACCCTGCTTATGCCACCATCTTCCCAGAAGTCTGCTGGCCAGTTCTTAAAGAGAGCTGAGGGCTCAACCCTTCTTGTGCAAAACCCCTTCAATAGCCCTTGCCAAGCCTATGTCGCCATGCCCTGAATCAGGGAAGGCACTAGGCAACTGGGAACCCGCCCTGTACCCCGAGCCCCCCAGATTACTCAAATTGGCCGACACTAAGCTGTCTCCCCCATCCCCCACCTGGCCTTCCTGTGGATCCCCCAGTAAAGGCTCTGGCCTGGGCCTTCCCTTCACTCCGGCTTCTGCCTCCTTACCAAACGCGGTGCCCCTGCTCACAGGAAATGTAAGGGATGAAGTCTTCCCTCCTGGCTGGCTTCCCCCAGCACCATAACCTACACCGCATGGCAGCACAGGTGAAACGGCAGGCTGTTCTCAGCACGTGATGGGGTGAGAACAAGCCCACTGAGGGCCCTTCGACTATGGGTAAAGAGTCCCCATAAAGACAAGCTAGTTTTCTCATATCGTGTTGTAAGATCCTATTTAATATCTGCTCTTTGTTTATGTGAAAAGTTAGATAAAAATGGCAGTTCATGTATTTTCCCTTTATCTTTCCAAGTGGTCCTTTGTATCCTCATCAAACGACACAGCCCAATGCAGAGCACATCTTCCTGACATAATAAATGCCATACTTGTACTTTCTTGAAAGTTAGAGTAATTTAGAATCACCAGTGCGACGAGGCAACATGGCGCCTCACAGCACTGCACCCGTGAGCCTGGGCCGGAGAAAGGCCCCAGCACTTCTGGCTGTGTGTTAATTTATTTTAATATTTCCAAATAAAGTGACAGAGTTGAAGTAATAGCCTAACTCTGTATCCAGCATTTTCTCCTTCTTTCCTCCCATTTCTTCCTTCCACCATAAGGATTATTTAAGAGAAGCATAAAATTCGGAGGCCTGCATCCACGAGGATCAAGAGATTCAAGGCAGAAGGCAATGATTTAGTGCATCAGATACAGTTTCTGTAATGATTAAACTGACAGTTCATAATGAAAAAATACTTCAATGCTCTTTTTTCCAACTTTAAAAGTACATCAATTTCTGACTTCAGCTGCCATGTCTTTGTAAGTTAGTAACTACTGAATTCTAGGGGAATGTTGTAAATAGCCATATACCATTTAACATCTGATACTCCTGGTATCTAATTAATTTATTTTTATCTATGTACTCAGAGTAGACTCTAAAATTTAATGTTCCTAGAATATTAATTTAGGACAAAACTCTTAAAAACTATTTTTCTACTCTTACAAGAAAAAAAGGGGTTTATTCCATTACAATTCTAAATGAGTCAATTACTCATTATTTATATATAACCAACACATGGGAAATTGTAAAATTACTTAATTTAATATTAAAGTGATTCAGGAATATCTGTTAATAAAACAGAAAATACTCATTCATCCAATCAACCGTGAGCACCTACTACGTGCTTCTCGGGAGGCATCAGGGAACAAAGGGACCGAGCTGATGTCCTGCAACAAGCATCAAAAGTAATTAGGTGGCCCTGTATGCAGAGGAGGACAGGGCTGCTCGGGGGACGGCAGGGGCAGGGGGTGGTGGGGCTTGGGAACAGCGGAACCTGGGCTGGCAGAAGTGAGGCTGGGAGGTCCAGAGGGTCGGCTTGCAGGCAGCTGCCTGGGCCAGTGCTAGGACCCGGCGGTCACTCTGCCCAGGAGCTGCAACCTGCCTCGGCTCTGGCCACTGGTGAAGCCCAGATGTGGGGGAGGGCTGAGGCAGGGAGACCAGTGGAGGAAAGAACGACCAGACTGTGCCCATGTCCCAAAGACACAGCAGATGGGCTCCCGAGGCCTGGATGGGGGTGGGGAGAGCAAAAGGGACGGCCCCAGCTTTGGGTCTTAGAGCCTGGAGACATGGGAAGATCGAAGGTTGGGTGAGGGATCAGGAGTTCAGTTTGCTGTTGCAAGTTGGAGATGGTTGTGGACCTCCAAAAGGAGATGCTGGTGGTTTCAGAGTCTGAGTCTGCAGAGCAGGAGAGAGGTCTAGGCTGGGGAGTCAGGCTTCAGACTCACCTGCAGAGAGGTGAAAGTGGGTGGAATTCCCCATGGAAGACTGCAGCTAGAGCAGGGGAGAGACCAGGACTGAGCAGGGAAGTGCACTGCTCCTGGGAAGTTAGGAGAGGGAAAGGATGGGCAGGGAGCTCAGGAGGCAGCGTGCAGAGTTTGAGTTTACTAGACTTTCACCTGCCAATCACAACACATGTATTAGCTTGCTTAAACATCACCAAATCTCAGTAAAGGACGCTCTGAAACGATGGCACAAGGGGCAGCCTGGATGTGGCCACCATTTGTCTCACAGACATTAGGGATGCCATTCAAGTCTTGGTGAGGGGGGTTGTGCACAAACTGCACGGCTGTAGAGTGTGGCCACCATTACAGCAGATCCGGGGCAGGTCATCCTCGCTGAAGGACCCCCTATCTCTTACCAGCCGGGGGAACAGGGGCCGGTTCTGCTGCTCGTGGTTCCTCAGGCTCCCCATCTGCACAACACAATGACTGACAGCACACACCCCGGGCTCGCTGGAGGACCCGGCAGGGCAGCAAGCAGGAGGCAGCGCCCATTGGGGCCACAGCTGCTGCCGTATCATCAGCACCGTCACCTCAGAAAGGGAGTGAGACTTTGTGGAACGCCTAAGTAGCGTGTCCAGGGTCGCACACTGGGTAAGCGGCAGAGTGCTGCCCAGAATCCAGGACACTCGGAGCAGACTTTTTACTCTGCAAAAATGAATGACACTCCAATAAAGCCAAAACATGATGACTCAGGTTTGTGTATTTGTTTTCTAAATGTTAAGGTTCCTTAAAATATTAAGTCAAATTAGCATGTGCATTTTTTTATTAAGGTATCATTGATATATAATCACATGAGCAACACTGTGGTTACTAGACTCCCCCATCAAGTCCCCCCCACCAACCCCATTACGGTCACTGTCCATCAGCGTAGTGAGATGCTACAGAGTCACTACTTGTCTTCTCTGTGTTATACTTGCCTTCCCCGTGGCCCCCCCAACGTTATGTGTGCTAATCCTAATGCCCCCTTTTCCCTTTACCCTCCCTTCCCACCCACCCTCCCCAGTCACTTACCCTTTGGTAACTGTTAGTCCATTCGTGGGTTCTGTGAGTCTGCTGCTGTTTTGTTCCTTCAGTTTTTTCTTTGTTCTTATACTCCACATATGAGTGAAATCATTTGGTACTTGTCTTTTTCGGCCTGGCTTATTTCACTGAGCATAATACCCTCCAGCTCCATCCATGTTGTTGCAAATGGTAGAATTTGTTTTCTTCTTATGGCTGAGTAATATTCCATTGGGTATATGTACCACATCTTCTTAATCCATTCATCTACTGATGGACACTTAGGTTGCTTCCATAACTTGGCTATAGTAAATAGTGCTGCGATAAACATAGGGGTACATCTGTCTTTTTGAATCTGGGATCCTGTATTCTTAGGGTAAATTCCTAGGAGTGGAATTCCTGGGTCAAATGGTATTTCTATTTTTAGTATTTTGAGGAACCTCCATACTGCTTTCCACAATGGTTGAACTAGTTTACATTCCCACTAGCAGTGTAGGAGGGTTCCCCTTTCTCCGCATCCTCACCAGCATTTGTTGTTCTTAGTCTTTTCAATGCTGGCCATCCTTACTGGTGTGGGGTGATGCCTCATTGTGGTTTTAATTTGTATTTCCCTGATGATTAGGGATGTGGAGCATCTTCTCATGTGCCTGTTGGCCATATGAATTTCTTATTTGGAGAAGTGTCTGTTTATACCCTCTGCCCATTTTTTTAATTGGTTTATTTGTTTTTGGTTGTTGAGGCGTGTGAGCTCTTAATATACTTTGGATGTCAACCCCTTATCGGATATGTCATTTATGAATATATTCTCCCATACTGTAGGATTTGTTCTATTGATGGTGTCCTTTGCTGTACAGAAGCTTTTTAGCTTGATGTAGTCCCATTTGTTCATTTTTGCTTTTGTTTCCCTTGCCCGGGGAGATTTGTTCATGAAAAAGTTGCTCATGTTTATGCCCAAGAGAGTTTTGCCTATGTTTTCTTCTAAGAGTTTTATGGTTTCATGACTTACATTCAGGTCTTTGATCCATTTCGAGTTTACTTTTGTGTATTAAGTTATCCAGTTTCATTCTCTTACATGTAGCTGTCCAGTTTTGCCCACACCAGTCGTTGAAGATACGCATATTTCTTTAAATTAACACATTTCTATTTTCTATATTAAAATGGTTTCAAATACATTAGAATAAGTATAGTTTTCACTCTACCTGTACTGTTCCTCCACTTAATTAAGATCATGAATTCAATTAAGCTTTTTCCATTTCCTTTTAAGGTGACCTTTCCAAGAAATTTTGGATTAAAATAAAAATCTACATTTTTCAAATCAGTACAGTAGGTGTTGGATTTGAAAGCAAAAAAAAAAGACATTTGAAGGCCGTAGAATTAGATCCAACAGCCTGAAGGCACCGACCGAACGGCAGTGGCACGTTCGGTCCGCAGGCGGTCCGCAGCAGAACGCCATCCAATCCACGAGGTCGGGGCTATGCTGGGTGGGCTCCAACTCCTCATTACACAGCATCAGAAAGTCTGAAGAAATACTGTGATCAAGTCTGAACATAATTTAAACTGAACTGGGGTATACAATTGATAGCCACTCAAATGCGTGTTTCTTTAAAGATCGGTTTTTGAAGTACCCTTTAAAAACAATGCTTACCATCACTGATTATGAAGAACAAGATTCAACATGAACCTTTGAAATATGAAGTAAAATTGGTTGGTCCTTCAAAGAATACAGAACGATTTTGCTGAGAGTAGACGACCTCTGGCTGAGTTCATCTATTTATAAGTGGCTCCAAATTGCCCCTAAAACTGAACACATGTAGCTGAAAAAATGATGTGAACATACGTATGTACGAGGAATGTACAAAAGACACATTCAGATCTGACTGACAGGTCGAACAAGACCAAAAGGAGGAGAAAAGGTTAAGGAGTGACCAGAGACACGACAGACTGACCGCGGGGCGGAGAGCCAGAGCCACAGCTTGTGGGCCTGAGAACCAGAGCACGCTGACAGCGAGAGTGCCACAATGCAGGGAGACCTCCCAGAAATACACATTTGACTCTGTCACAGAACAGACACCGACGTGCATGAAAAAGGTAATAAAAAGCAAAGAAAACATTTTTTCTCAACACTATTACTGAAATTCATGAGCAAAGAATTCTAAGGGAATCTTAGAACAGCTAAAAGGTGGGGGTTGGGAGTAGGGGCTTAAGAAATCCTGAAGAGTGTTTAGCATCTCTGAGGCCAGATCAGAGTCCGGTGAGGCAGCATGGGCCTCACACCTCAGCTGTAGAGACCAAAGTGCACACAGCCCTGGAGGATCACCTCTATGTGTATCCCCCAGACACTACCGGCAGGTGGGGCAGGAAGGGGGAGATGACTGCCCGAGGCCCCCAGGAGCGCTGGTGCCATCGCGGGCCAACACTAGGGGTGCTGCAGCAGCTTCCTCACTCCCTCTGGACCAGGGAGATTGCTCACTGAAGTCTCCCTGCTCAGAGATTCTAGATTCTGTGCCCTTGTGAGCAGAATCTAAGCCAAGACTTTCAGTGCCTGGATTATATCATGGATCTTGGCAGCTGCCCAACCAGATCTGACCCCCATAGGATCCTGTCCCCACATAGCTGCGAGGTCAGCAAGATGGTGGGGGAGCACGGGGCGACAGGGGACCAAAGTGGAAATGTGTTCCAACATGGCCAGTAAAGGAGGGGCAGGTGTGAGACACAGGTTCATGGAAGAAAGACTTTAAAACTTAAATATTTCTTTTGCGGGGGGGGGGTTACTAAGGTATTATTGATATACACTCTTATGAAGGTTTCACATGAAAAAACAATGTGGTTACTAAATTTACCCATATTACTAAGTCCCCACCCATACCCCAATGCAGTCACTGTCCATCAGTGTAGTAAGATGTCACAGATTCACTGTTTGCCTTCTCTGTGCTACACTGTTTTCCCCGTGATCCCCCACACCATGTGTACTAAACATAATACCCCTCAATCCCCTTCTCCCACCCTCCCCACCCACCCTCCCACACCCCTCCCCTTTGGTAACAACTAGTTCCTTCTTGGAGTCTCTGAGTCTGCTGCTATTTTGTTCCTTCAGTTTTGCTGCATTGTTATACTTCACAAATGAGGGAAATCATTTGGCACTTGTCTTTCTCCGCCTGGCTTATTTCACTGAGCATAATATCCTCCAGCACCATCCATGTTGTAGCAAATGGTAGGATTTGTTTCTTTCTTATGGCTGAATAGTATTTCATTGTATATATGTACCACCTCTTCTTTATCCACTCATCTACTGATGGACACTTAGGTTGCTTCCATATCTTGGCTATTGTAAAAAGTGCTGCAATAAACATAGGGGTGCATATGTCTTTTTGAATATGAAAAGTTGTATTCTTTGGGTAAATTCCAAGGAGTCGATTCCTGGGTCAAATGGTATTTGTTTTTTTAGATTTTTGAGGAACATCCATATTGCTTTCCACAATGGTTGAACTAGCTTACATTCCCACCAGCAGTGTAGGAGGGTTCCCTTTTCTCCGCATCCTCGCCAGCATTTGTTGTTCTTAAGTCTTTTCGATGCTGGCCATCCTTACTGGTGTGAGGTGATATCTCATTGTGGTTTTAATTTGCATTTCCCTGATGATTAGTGATGTGGAGCATCTTTTCATGTGTCTGTTGGCCATCTGAATTTCTTCTTTGAGAACTGTCTCTTCATATCCTCTGCCCATTTTTTAATTGGGTTATTTGCTTTTTGGGTGTTGAGGCGTGTAAGTTCTTTATATATTTTGGATGTTAACCCCTTGTCGGATATGTCATTTACAAATATATTCTCCCATACTGTAGGATGCCTTTTTGTTCTGTTGATGGTGTGTGTCCTTTGCCGTACAGAAACTTTTTAGTTTGATGTAGTCCCATGAGTTCATTTTGCTTTTGTTTCCTTTGCTCGAGGAGATGCGTTCAGGAAGAAGTCGCTCATCCTTATATTCAGGACATTTTTGCCTATGTTGTCTTCTAAGAGTTTTATGGTTTCATGACTTACATTCAGGTCCTTGATCCATTTTGAGTTTACTTTTGTGTATGGGTTTAAATAATAATCCAGTTTCATTCTCTTGCATGTAGCTGTCCAGTTTTGCCAACACCAGCTGTTCAAGAGGCTGTCATTTCCCCACTGTATGTCCATGGCTCCTTTTTCACATATTAATTGACCATATATGGTTGGTTTATATCATGGCATCTAGTCTGTTCCATTGGTCTATGGTTCTGTTCTTGTCCCAGTATCAAATTGTCTTGATTACTGCGGCTTTGTAGTAGAGCTTGAAGTTGGGGAGCATAATTCCCCCAGCTTTATTCTTCCTTCTCAGGATTGCTTTGGCTATTCAGGGTCTTTTGTGGTTCCATATGAATTTTAGAATGATTTTCTCTAGTTTGTTGAAGAATGCTGTTGATATTTTGATAGGAATTGCATTGAATCTGTAGATTGCTTTAAGCAGGATGGTCATTTTGACAATATTAATTCTTCCTAGCTAAGAGTATGGGATGTGTTTCCATGTATTGGTATCTTTTTTAATTTCTCTCATGAGTGTCCTGTAGTTTTCAGAGTATACGTCTTTCACTTCCTTGGTTAGGTTTATTCCGAGGTATTTTATTCTTTCTGATGCAACTGTGAATGGAATTGTTTTCCTGATTTCTCTCTCTGCTAGTTCATTGTTAGTGTATAGGAATGCTACAGATTTCTGCGTATTAATTTTGTATCCCACAACTTTGCTGACTTCAGATATTAGATATAGTAGTTTTAGAGTGGACTCTTTAGGTTTTTTTTGTGTACAATATCATGTCATCTGAAAACAAGGACAGTTTAATTTCTTCCTTGCCAATCTGGATGCCTTTTATTTCTTTGTGTTGTCTGATTGCCGTGGCTAGGACCCCCAGTACTATGTTGAATAGAAGTGGGGAGAGTGGGCATCCTTGTCTTGTTCCCGATATTAAAGTAAAAGCTTTCAGCCTCTCACTGTTAAGTATAATGTTGGCTGTGGGTTTGTCATATACGGCCTTTATTATGTTGAGGTACTTACACTCTATACCCATATTGTTGAGAGTTTTTACCATGAATGGATGTTGAATTTTGTGAAATGCGTTTTCAGCATTTATGGAGATGATCATGTGGTTTTTGTTCTTCTTTTGTTGATGTGGTAGATGATGTTGATGGATTTTCAAATGTTGTACCATCCTTGCATCCGTGGAATAAATCCTACTTGATCATGATGGATGATTTTTTTGATGTATTTTTGAATTCAGTTTGCTAATATTTTGTTGAGTATTTTTGTATCTACGTACATCAGGGATATTGGTCTGTAATTTTCTTTTTTTGTGGTGTCTTTGCCTGGTTTTGGTATTAGAGTAATGCTGGCCTCATAGAATGAGTTTGGAAGTATTCCCTCTTCTTCTACCCTTTGGAAAACTTTAATAAGGATGGGTATTAGGTCTTCACTAAATGTTTGATAAAATTCAGTGGTGAAGCCATCTGGTCCAGGTGTTTTGTTCTTAGGTAGGTTTTTGATTATCAGTTCAATTCTGTTGCTGGTAATTGGTCTGTTCAGATTTTCTGTTTCTTTCTTGGTCAGGCTTGGAAGGTAGTATTTTTCTAGAAAGTTGTCCATTTCTTCTAGGTTATCCAGTTTGTTGGCATATAAATTTTCATAGTATTCTCTAATAATTCTTTGTATTTCTGTGGTATCCATAGTGATTTTTCCTTTCTCACCTCTGATTCTCTTTATGTGAGTACACTTTCTTTTTTTCTTGATAAGTCTGGCTACGGGTTTATCTATTTTGTTATTTTATCAAAGAACCAGCTCCTGCTTTCATTGATTCTTTCTATGGTTTTATTCTTCTCAATTTTATTTATTTCTGCTCTAATCTTTATTGTGTCTCTCCTTCTACTGACTTTGGGTCTCATTTGTTGTTCCTTTTCTAGTTTCATTAATTGTGAGTTTAGACTGTTCATATAGGATTGTTCTTCTTTCCTGCAGTAGGCCTTTATTGCAATATACTTTCCTCTTAGCACGGCCTTCACTGTGTCCCACAGATTTTGTGGTTTGAATTATTGTTGTCATTTGTCTCCATATACTGCTTGATCTCTGTTTTTCTTTCTTCTGATATTATTAATATACAATTACATGAGCAACATTATGGTTACTAAACTCCCCCTATTATCAAGTCCCCATCACATACCCCATTGCAGTCACTGTCCATCAGCATAGAAGGATGTTATAGAATCACTACTTGTGTTCTCTGTTACACTGCCTTCCCCATATACCCCCACCCCACCCCCACATACACTACATTATGTGAGCTAATCATAATAGCCCCTTTTCCCCCTTATCCCTCCCTTCCCACCCATCTTCCCCAGTCCCTTTCCCTTTGGTAACTGTTAGTCCATTCTTGGGTTCTGTGAGTCTGCTGCTGTGTGTTCCTTCAGTTTTTTCTTTGTTTTTATACTCCACATATCAGTGAAATCATTTGGTGCTTGTCTTTCTCCGCCTGGTTTATTTCACTGAGCATGATACCCTCTAGCTCCATCCACATTGTTGCAAATGGTAGGATTTGTTTTCTTCTTATGGCTGAATAATATTCCATTGTGTATATATACCACATCTTCTTTATCCATTCAGCTACTGATGGACACTTAGGTTGCTTCCATTTCTTGGCTATTGTAAATAGTGTTGCAATAAACATAGGGGTGCAAATATCTTTTTGAAACTGAGCTGCTGCATTCTTAGGGTAAATTCCTAGTAGTGGAATTCCTGGGTCAAACGGTATTTCTATTTTGAGTTTTTTGAGGAACCTCCGTACTGCTTCCCACAATGGTTGTACTAATTGACATTCCCACCAACAGTGTAGGAGGGTTCCCCTTTCTCCACATCCTTACCAACATTTGTGGTTGTTTGTCCTTTGGATGGCAGCCATCCTAACTGGAGTGAGGTGATATCTCATTGTGGTTTTAATTTACATTTCTCTGATGACTAGTGATGTGGAGCATCTTTTCATGTGCCTGTTGGCCATCTGAATTTCTTCTTTGGAGAAGTGTCTGTTCAGCTCCTCTGCCCATTTTTTAATTGGCTTATTTGCTTTTTGTTTGTTGAGGTGCATGAGCTCTTTATATAATTTGAATGTCAACCCCTTATCAGATATGTCATTTATGAATATATTCTCCCATACTGTAGGAAGTCTTTTTGTTCTACTGATGGTATCCCTTGCTGTACAGAAGCTTTTTAGTTTGATACAGTCCCATTCGTTCATTTTTGCTTTTGCTTCCCTTGCCCAGGGAGATATGTTCATGAAGAAGTCGCTCATGTTTATGTCCAAGAGATTTTGCCTATATTTTTTTCTAAGAGTTTTATGGTTTCATGAGCTACATTCTTATCCATTTTGAGTTTACTTTGGTGTATCGGGTTAGACAATAATCCAGTTTCATTCTCTTACATGCAGCTGTCCAGTTTTGCCAACACCAGCTGTTGAAGAGGCTGTCATTTCCCCATTGTATATCCATGGCTCCTTTATCGTATATTAATTGACCATATATGTATGGGCCTATACCTGGGCTCTCTATTCTGTTGACTGGTCTATGGGTCTGTTCTTGTGCCAGTACCAAATTGTCTTGATTACTGTAGCTTTGTAGTAGAGCTTGAAGTCAGGGAGTATAATCCCCCCTGCTTTATTCTTCCTTCTCAGGATTGCCTGGGCTATTCGGGGTCTTTTGTGGTTCCAGATGAATTTTAGAACTATTTGCTCTAGTTCATTGAAGAATGCTGTTGGTAATTTGATAGGGATTGCATTGAATCTGTAGATTGCTTAAGGAAGGATGGCCATTTTGACAATATTAATTCTTCTTAGCCAAGAACATGGGATGAATTTCCATTTATTAGTGTCCTCTTTAATTTCTCTTAAGAGTGTCTTGTAGTTTTCAGGGTATAGGTCTTTCACATCCCTGCTTAGGTTTATTCCTAGGTATTTTCTTCTTTTTGATGCAATTTTAAATGGAATTGTTTTCCTGATTTCTTGTTCTGCTAGTTCATCATTAGTGTATAGAAATGCAACAGATTTCTGTGTATTAATTTTGTATCCCGCAACTTTGCTGAATTCAGATATTAGATCTAATAGTTTTGGAGTGGATTCTTTAGGGTTTTTTATGTACAATATCATGTCATCTTCAAACAAGGACAGTTTGAGTTCTTCCTTGCCAATCTGGATGCCTTTTATTTCTTTGTGTTGTCTGGTTGCCGTGGCTAAGAGCTCCAGTACTATGTTGAATAAAAGTGGGGAGAGTGGGCATCCTTGTCTTGTTCCCAATCTTAAAGGAAAAGCTTTCAGCTTTTCACTGTTAAGTATGATGTTGGCTGTGGGTTTGTCATATATGGCCTTTATTATGTTGAGGTACTTGCCCTCTATGCCCATTTTGTTGAGAGTTTTTATCATGAATAGATGTTGAATTTTGTTGAATGCTTTTTCAGCATCTGTGGAGATAATCATGTGGTTTTTGTCCTTCTTTTTATTGATGTACTGGATGATGTTGATGGATTTTCTAATGCTGTACCATCCCTACATCCCTGGGATGAATCCCACTTAAATCATGATGGATGATCTTTTTGATGTATTTTTTAATTCAGTTTGCTAATATTTTGTTGAGTATTTTTGCATCTATATTCATCAGGGATATTGGTTTGTAATTTTCTTTTTTGTGGTATCTTTGCCTGGTTTTGGTATTAGTGATGCTGACCTCATAGAATGAGTTTGGGAGTATTCCCTCCCCTTCTCTTTTTTGGAAAACTTTAATGAGGATGGGTATTAGGTCTTCACTAAATTCAGCAGTGAAACCATCTGGTCCAGGTGTTTTGTTCTTAGGTAGTTTTTTTGATTACCAATTCAATTTCTTTGCTGGTAGTTGGTCTATTCAGATTTTCTGTTTCTTCCTGGGTCAGCCTTGGAAGGTTGTATTTTTCTAGAAAGTTGTCCATTTCTCCTAGGTTATCCAGTTTGTTAGCATATAATTTTTCATAGTATTCTCTCATAATTCTTTGTATTTCTGTGGTATCCGTAGTGATTTTTCCTTTCTCATTTCTGATTCTGTTTATGTGTGTAGACTCTCTTTTTTTCTTCATAAATCTGGCTAGGGGTTTAATTATTTTGCTTATTTTCTCAAAGAACCAGCTCCTGCTTTCATTGATTCTTTCTATGGTTTTATTCTTCTCAATTTTATTTATTTATGCTCTAATCTTTATTATGTCCCTCCTTCTACTGACTTTGGGCTTCATTTGTTCTTCCTTTTCTAGTTTCATTAATTGTGAGTTTAGACTGTTCATTTAGGATTGTTCTTCTTTCCTGAGGTAGGCCTGTATTGCAATATATTTCCCTCTTAGCACAGCTTTCACTGCATCCCACAGATTGTGTGGTGTTGAATTATTGCTGTCATTTGTCTTCATATATTACTTAATCTCTGTTTTTATCTGGTCATTGATCCATTGATTATTTAGGAGTATGTTATTAATCCTCCATATGTTTGTGGGCTTTTTCATTTTCTTTGTTATTTATTTCTAGTTTCATACCTCTGTGATCTGAGAAGCTGGTTGGTACAATTTCAATCTTTTTTAATTTACTAAGGTTCTTTTTGTGGCCTAATATATGATCTATTCTTGAAAATGTTCTATGTGCACTTGAGAAGAATGTGGTTGCTTTTGGATGGAGTGTTCTGTAGATGTCCGTTAGGTCCATCTGTTCTAATATGTTGTTCAGTGCCTTTGTCTCTTTACTTATTTTCTGTCTGGTTCTGTCCTTTGGAGTGAGTGGTGTGCTGAAGTCTCCTAAAATGAATGCATTGCATTTCTATTTCCCCCTTTAATTCTGTTAGTATTTGTTTCACATATGTAGGTGATCCTGTGTTGGGCACATAGATATTTATAACAGTTATATCCTCTTGTTGGACTGACCCTTTTATCATTATGTAATGTCCTTCTTTGTCTCTTGTAACTTTGTTTTATAGTCTATTTTGTCTGATACAAGTACTGCAACTCCTGCTTTTTTTCTCACTATTAGTTGCATGAAATATCTTTTTCCATCCCTTTACTTTCAGTCTGTATATGTCTTTGGGTTTGAAGTGAGTCTCTTGTAGGAAGCATATAGATGGGTCTTGTTTTTTTATCCATTCAGTACCTCTATGTCTTTTGATTGGTGCATTCAGACCATTTACATTTAGGGTGATTATCAATAGGTATGTACTTACTGCCATTGCAGGCTTTAGATATTGCATTACCAAAGGTTCAAGGGCAATTCCCTTACTATCTAAGACTCTAATTTAACTTATTTTGTATACTATTACAAACTCAACCTAAAGGTTCTTTTTTTTCCCTCCTTTGTCTTCCTCCTCCATTCTTTGTGTGTTATGAATCATATTCTGTACTCTTTGTCTTCCCTTGAATGACATCTGTTTAGCCTTAGGAATACTTCCATCTATAGGAGTCCCTCCAAAATGCCCTGTAGAGGTGGTTTGTGGGGGGTAAATTCTCTCAGCTCTTGCTTATCTGAAAATTGTTTTATCCCTCCTTCAAATTTAAATGATAATCTTGCTGGGTAGAATATTCTTGGTTCAAGGCCCTTCTGCTTCATTGCATTAAATACATCATGCCTCTCTCTTCTGGCCTATAAGGTTTCTGTTCAGAAGTCTGATGATATAGCCTGATGGGTTTTCCTTTGTTTGTGATCTTTTTTCTCTCTCTAGCTGCTTTTAAAAGTCTGTCTTTATCCTTGATCTTTGCCATTTTTATTATTATATGTCTTGATGTTGTCTTCCTTGGGTCCCTTGTGTTGGGAGATCTGTGCACCTCCATGGCCTGAGAGACTATCTCTTTCCCCAGATTGGGGAAGTTTTCAGCAATTATCTCCTCAATGACACTTTCTATCCCTTTTTCTTTCTCTTCTTCTGGTACCCGTATAATGTGAATATTGTTCCATTTGGATAGGTCAGGCAGTTCTCTCAATATTCTTTCATTCTTAGAGATCCTTTTTTCTTTCTGTGCCTCAGCTTCTTTGTATTATTCTTCTCTAATTTCTATTCCATTTACCATCTCTTCTACTACATCTAATCTGCTTTTAAATCCCTCCACTGTATGTTGCATTTCAGATATGGTATTTCTTAATGATTGAATCTCCATCTTAAATTAGTTCCTGAGGTCTTGAATATTTTTCTGTACCTCCATAAGCATGTTTATAATTTTTATTTTGAACTGTCTTTCTGGAAGATCTGTGAGTTCGGTTTCATTTGACCCTCTTTCTGGTGTTTGTGAGATTTTGGTCTGAACCTTGTTCTTTTGATGTTTCATATTTCTGTGGGGTGCCCACTAATGTGCAGAAATTCCCGTGTCTGGAGCTGGGACATAGGGGAGCGGAGCTGGTACCTAGGGGGAGGAAAGATCTGTTTCCTGCTTCCTGTCTGCGGTGCCTGTCTCCAGTGTCAGAGGCAGTGGGCCAAGGACACACGGGTAATCTTCTGTGCTTTGCATCTCTAGCTGTTGTAGGTGGGGCCTCCCTCTGACTGGCCTGACGCCTGTGCAGTGACTGCGGGTTTGCAAGCAGGTGCCTGCAGGCCAGTACAAAGGCTCGGCAGGCTGTGTGTCACAGTGGGGGGTCTTGGAGCTGAGTAGGCAGTCAGGGGGATGGAGCACCTGAAGTTCCTCAAAGTTCCCAACCAGCTGGGCAGAGCGCACCCAGGCAACCTTGTCCAGCTCTCCTTTTTCCCACACAGCAAGCTCTGTGCAAACCCCGCCCCCTCAGCAGCCCTCTGCCTCCTAGGAAGCCTCTCAGACTCCCTGCCTTTCCTCTGACACAGAGTGGCCGGGTGTGGATACCCTCCTCCACAAACAGCTGGAATGTCAATTTAGCAAGCACTCTGCCTGTCCGAGCTCCCCAACACCCAGGGCACCACACAGTATAGGATTCTGCTCATAAAGCAGATGTCCAGGGCTAAGTGTCTGGCAGTCCCAGGCTTTCACTCCCTCCCGTGCTCTGTTTCTCTTCCTCTCACTGGTGAGCTGGGTGGTGGAAGGGCTTGGGTCCCGCGGGATTAAAGCTTTAGTACGTTGCCCTGTTTCTTGAGGTCTGCTCTGTTCGTGAGGTCTGTATGCAGTCTGGTGCAGCTTTCTTTCCTGTTGCTGTTTGAAGGTTAGTTGTATTCATTAACTATATTTTTGTACTGTTTGTGGTTTTGGGAGGAGCTCTCCGTCTCACCTCTCACGCCGCCATCTTGAATCTTGATCTCTGTTTTTATGTGATCATTGATCCATTGGTTATTTAAGAGAATGTTATGAAGCCACCATTGTCTGTGGGATTTTTCATTTTCTTTGTGTAATTTATTTCTAGTTTCATACCTTTGTGGTCTGAGAAACTGGTTGGTACAATTTGTTTTGTTTTGCTTTGTTTTTTTATATACAATTTATTTTGGTATCATTAACCTACAATTACATGAGCAATATTGTGGTGATTAAACTACCCCCTTCATCAGGTCCCCCCCACCAACCCTATTACAGTCACTGTCCATCAGTGTAGTGAGATGAGAATCACTACTTGTCTTCTCTGAATTGTACAGCCCTCCCCGTGCCCTCCCACCTTTTGTCTGCTAATCGTAATGCCCCTTTTACCCTCTTATCCCTCCCTTCCCACCCTTCTTCCCCAGTCCCTTTCCCTTTGGTAACTATTAGTCCGTTCTTGGGTTCTGTGAGTCTGCTGCTGTTTTGTTCCTTCAGTTTTTTTCTTTGTTTTTATACTCCACATATGAGTGAGATCATTTGATACTTGTCTTTTTCGGCTTATTTCACTGAGCATAATACCCTCTAGCTCCATCCATGTTGTTGCAAATGGTAGGATTTGTTTTCTTCTTATGGCTGAATAATATTCCATTGTGTATATGTACCACATCTTCTTAATCCATTCATCTACTGATGGACACTTAGGTTGCTTCCATTTTTTGGCTATTGTAAATAGTGCTGCAATAAACAAAGGGGTGCATCTGTCTTTTTGAAACTGGGCTGCTGCGTTCTTTGGGTAAATTCCTAGGAGTGGGATTCCTGGGTCAAATGGTATTTCTTTTTTTTTTTTTTTTTTTTACAATTTATTTTATTTTAGTATCATTAACCTACAATTACATGAGCATTATTGTGATGATTAAACTACCCCCTTCATCAGGTTCCCCCCCACCAACCCCACCACAGTCACCGTCCATCAGTGTAGTGAGATGAGAATCACTACTTGTCTTCTTTGAGCTGTACAGTCCCCCCCATACCCCCCCACCCTATGTCTGCCAATCGTAATCCCCCTTTTACCCTCTTATCCCTCCCTTCCCGCCCTTCTTCCCCAATCCCTTTCCCTTTGGTAACTGTTAGTCCATTCTTAGGTTCTGTGAGTCTGCTGCTCTTTTGTTTCTTCAGTTTTTGTTGTTGTTGTTATTGTCGTTATTGTTCTTTGTTCTTATATTCCACATATGAGTGAGATCATTTGGTACTTGTCTTTTTCGGCCTGGCTTATTTCACTGAGCATAATACCCTCCAGCTCCATCCATGTTGTTGCAAATGGTAGGATTTGTTTTTTTCTTATGGCTGCGTAATATTCCATTGTGTATATGTACCACTTCTTCTTAATCCATTCATCTACTGATGGGCACTTAGGTTGCTTCCATTTCTTGGCTATTGTAAATAGTGCTGCAATAAACATAGGGGTGCATCTGTCTTTCTCAAACTGGGCTGCTGCATTCTTGGGGTAAATTCCTAGGAGTGGGATTCCTGGGTCAAATGGTATTTCTATTTTGAGTTTTTTGAGGAACCTCCATACTGCTTTCCACAATGGTTGAACTAATTTGCATTCCCACCAGCAATGTAGGAGGGTTCCCCTCTCTCCACATCCTCACCAACATTTGTTGTTGTTTGTGTTTTGGATGTTGGCCATCCTCACTGGTGTGAGGTGATATCTCATTGTGGTTTTAATCTGCATTCCTCTGAGGATTAGCGATGTGGAGCATCTTTTCATGTGCCTGTTGTCCATCTGAATTTCTTCTTTAGAGAAGTGTCTATTCATGTCCTCTGCCCATTTCTTAATTGGATTATTTGCTTTTTGTTTGTTAAGGTGTGTGAGTTCTTTGTATATTTTGGATGTCAACCCCTTATCAGATACGTCATTTATGAATATATTTTCCCATATTGTAGGATGTCTTTTTGTTCTACTGATGGTGTCCTTTGCTGTACAGAAAGAAGCTTTTCAACTTGATATAGTTGCATTTGTTCATTTTTGCTTTTGTTTCCCTTGCCCGAGGGGATGTGTTCATGAAGAAGTCGCTCATGTTTATGTCCAAGAGATTTTTGCCTATGTTTTTTTCTAAGAGTTTTATAGTTTCATGACTTACATTCAGGTCTTTGATCCACCTTGAGTTTACCTTTGTGTATGGGGTTAGACAGTAGTCCCATTTCATTCTCTTACATGTAGCTGTCCAGTTTTTCCAACACCAGCTGCTGAAGAGGCTGTCATCTCCCCATTGTATATTCAAGGCTCCTTTATCAAACATTAATTGACTGTAGGTGTTTGGGTTAATGTTTGGATTTTCTATTCTGTTCCACTGGTCTATGGGTCTGTTTTTGTGCCAGTACCAAATTGTCTTGATTACTGTGGCTTTGTAGTAAAGCTTGAAGTCAGGGAGCGTAATTCCCCCTGTTTGATTCCTCCTTCTCAGGATTGCTTTGGCTATTCGGGGTCTTTTGTGGTTCCATATGAATTTTAGAATTACTTGTTCCAGTTCATTGAAGAAAGCTGTTGGTAGTTTGATAGGGATTGTGTTGAATCTGTAGATTGCTTTAGGTAGTATTGCCATTTTGACAATATTTATTCTTCCTAGCCAAGAGCATGGGATGCATTTCCATTTGTTAGTGTCTTCCTTAATTTCTCCTAGGAGTGTCTTGTAGTTTTCAGAGTACAGGTCTTTCACTTCCTTCGTTAGGTTTATTCCTAGGTATTTTATTCTTTTAGATGCAGTTGTGAATGGAATTGTTTTTCTGATTTCTCTTTCTGTTAGCTCATCATTAGTGTATAGGAAAGCAACAGATTTCTGTGTGTTAATTTTATATCCTGCAACTTTGCTGAATTCAGATATTAGTTCTAGTAGTTTTGGAGAGGAGTCTTTAGGGTTTTTTATATACAGTATCATGTCATCTGCAAATAGTGACAATTTGACTTCTTCTTTACCAATCTGGATGCCTTGTATGTCTTTGCTTTGTCTGATTGCCGTGGCTAGGACCTCCAGTACTATGTTGAATAACAGTGGAGAGAGTGGGCACCCCTGTCTTGTTCCCGATCTTAGATGAAAAGCTTTCAGCTTCTCACTATTAAGGATGATGTTAGCTGTGGGTTTGTCATATATAGCCTTTATGATGTTGAGGTACTTGCCCTGTATACCCATTTTGTTGAGAGTTCTAATCATGAATGGATGCTGAATTTTGTCAAATGCTTTTTCAGCATCTATGGAGATGATCATGTGGTTTTTGTTCTTCTTTTTATTGATGTGATGGATGATGTTGATGGATTTTCGAATGTTGTACCATCCTTGCATCCCTGGGATGAATCCCACTTGATCATGGTGTATGATCCTCTTGATGTATTTTTGAATTCAGTTTGCTAATATTTTGGTGAGTATTTGTGCATCTACATTCATCAGGGATATTGGTCTGTAATTTTCTTTTTTTAGTGAGGTCTTTGCCCGGTTTTGGTATTAGAGTGATGCTGGCTTCATAGAAAGAGTTTGGAAGTATTCCGTCCTCTTCTATTTTTTGGAAAACTTTAAGGAGAATGTGTGTTATTTCTTCTCGATATGTCTGGTAGAATTCAGAGGTGAATCCATCAGGCCCAGGGCTTTTGTTCTTGGGTAGTTTTTTGATTACCAATTCAATTTCATTGCTGGTGATTGGTCTGTTTGGTTTTTCTGTTTCCTGCTTGGTGAGTCTTGGAAGGCTGTATTTTTCTAAGAAGTTGTCCATTTCTTTTAGGTTTTCCAGCTTGTTAGCATATAGATGCTCGTAATATTCTCTTATAATTCTTTGTATTTCTGTGGGTTCCGTCGTTATTTTTCCTTTCTCATTTGTGATTCTGTTTATGTGTGTAGATTCTCTTTTCTCTTAATGAGTCTGGCTAGGGGTTTATCTATTTTGTTTATTTTTTCAAAGAACCTGCTTTTGGTTTCACTGATTTTTTCTATTGCTTTATTCTTCTCAATTTTATTTATTTCTTCTCTGATCTTTATTATGTCTCTCCTTCTGGTGACTTTGGGCCTCATTTGTTCTTCTTTTTCCAATTTCAATAATTGTGTCTTTAGACTGTTCATTTGGGAATGTTCTTCCTTCTTTAAATAGGATTGCAATTTACTCTCCTCTTAGAACTGCCTTTGCTGCGTCCCACAGAAGTTGTGGCTTTGTGTTGTTGTTGTCATTAGTCTCCATATATTCTTTGATTTCTGTTTTGATTTGGTCATTAACCCACTGATTCATTAGGAGAATGTTGTTAAGTCTCCATGTATTTGTGAGCCTTTTTGATTTCTTTCTAAAATTTATTTCTAGTTTTATACCTTTGTGATCTGAGAAGTTGGTTGGTAGGATTTCAATATTTTTGAATTTACTGAGGTTCTTTTTGTGGCCTAGTATGTGGTCTATTCTGGACAATATTCCATGTGCACTTGAGAAGAATGTGTATCCTGTTGCTTTTGGGTGCAGAGTTCTGTAGATATCTGTTAGGTCTATCTGTTCTAGTGTGTTGTTCAGTGCCTCTGTGTCTTTACTTATCCTCTGCCTGTTTGATCTGTCCTTTCGAGTGAGTGGTGTGTTAAAGTCTCCTAAAATAATTGCATTGCTGTCTATTTCCTCCTTCACTTCTGTTAGTATTTGTTTCACATATGCTGGTGCTCCGGTGTTGGATGCATATATATTTATAATGCTTATATCTTCTTGTTGGACTGACCCCTTTATCATTATGTAATGTCCTTCTTTATCTCTTGCTACTTTCTTCGTTTTGAAGTCTATTTCGTCTGATACAAGTACTGCAACACCTGCTTTTTTCTCTTTGTTGTTTGCATGAAATATCTTTTTCCATCCCTTCACTTTTAGTCTGTGTATATCTTTGGGTTTGAGGTGAGTCTCTTGTAAGCAGCATATAGATGGGTCTTGCTTTTTTATCCACTCTGTTACTCTGTGACTTTTGATTGGTGCATTCAGTCCATTTACATTTAGGGTGATTATTGATAGATATGTACTTATTGCCATTTCTGACTTTAGATTCATGGTTACCAAAGGTTCAAGGGTTGCTTCTTTACTATCTAAGAATCTAACTTAACTTTCTTGTTAAGTTATTGTGAACGCTGTCTGATGTCTCTTTATCTCTCCCTTCCTATTCTTCCTCCTCCTTTCTTTATATATTAGGTGTTTTATTCTTTGCCTTTAGTTAGTATTTGGATGGTCTGCTTTCTTTGCTATGATTTTATTTTCTCTGGTGACATCTTTTTAGCCTTAGGGGTGCTTCCCTCTAAAGCAGTTCATTTAAGATATCCTGTAGTGGTGGTTTATGAGAGGCAAACTCTCTCAACTTTTGTTTGTCTGGAAATTGTTTAATCCCTCCGTCATATTTAAATAATAATCGTGCTGGATACAATATTCTTGGTTCGAGGCCCTTCTGTTTCATTATGTTAAATATATCATGCCATTCTCTTCTAGTCTGTAAGGTTTCTGTTGAGAAGTCTGATGACAGTCTGATGGGTTTTCCTTTGTAGGTGATCTTTTTTCTCTCTCTAGCTGCCTTTAATACTCTGTCTTTATCTTTGATCTTTGCCATCTTAATTATTATGTGTCTTGGTGTTGTCTTCCTTGGGTCCCTTGTGTTGGGAGATCTGTGGGCTACCGTGGACTGTGAGACTATTTCCTTCCCCAGCGTGGGAAAGTTTTCAGCAATTATTTCTTCAAAGACACTTTCTATCCCTTTTTCTCTCTCTTCTTCCTCTGGTACTCCTATAATGGGAATATTGCTCCGTTTGGATTGGTCACACAGTTCTCTTAATATTCTTTCATTCTTAGAGACCTTTTATCTCTCTCTGCCTCAGCTTCTTTGTATTCCCGTTCCCTGTTTTGTATTTCATTGACAGTATCTTGTACCTCATCCAGTCTGCTGTTAAGCCCGTCGATGGCTTGTCTCATTTCTGCATTGTCTTTCCTCATTTCCTCCCTCAGCTCTTGCACATTTTTCTGTAGATCCGTAAGCATGGCTATGACTTTTATTCTGAATTCTTTTTCAGGAAGGCTGTGCATGTCCATTCCTTCAGGTTCTCTCTCAGGGCTTGTGTTTGTCGAAGCTTTGTCTGTATCATATTCTTCTGTCTTCCCATGACTATAGAATTGGTTGTTGGTAGTTGTCACATATGTCTGCTGGGCTCTTTATGACTGCCTCGCCAGCTGCCGAGTCCTCTCAGGTGTGGCTGCACAGTGTGCGCTTTCCTGTGTGTTCTGGTCTCTCTTTTAGGAACAGAGGCATTTGGTGTGTTTTCGTGGATAAATATAATGTTGGGAGGAAAATTCTGCCGCTCCGTTCATGCCGCCATCTTCCCGGAACCTCCTGGTTGGTACAATTTGAATCTTTTTGAATTTACCGAGGCTCTTTTTCTGGCCTAGTATATGATCTATTCTTGAAAATGTTCCATGTGCACTTGAGAAGAATGTGTATTCTGCTGCTTTTGGGTGTAGAGTTCTGTAGATGTCTGTTAGGTCCATCTGTTCTAATGTGTTGTTCAGTGCCTCTGTCTCCTTACGTATTTTCTGTCTGGTTGATCTGTCCTTCAGAGTGAGTGGCGTGTTGAAGTCTCCTAGAATGAATGCATTGCATTGTATTTCCCCTTTTAATTCTGTTAGTATTTGTTTCACATATGTAGGTGCTCCTGTGTTGGGTGCATAGATATTTATTAATGTTTATATCTTCTTGTTGGAATGATCCTTTTATCATTATGTAATGTCCTTCTTTGTCTCTTGTGACTTTCTTTGTTCTGAAGTCTATTTTGTCTGATACAAGCACTGCAATTCCTGCTTTTTTCTCACTATTAGTTGCATGAAATATCTTTTTCCATCCCTTCACTTTTAGTCTGTATATGTCTTTGGGTTTAAAGTGAGTCTCTTGTAGGCAGCACATAGATGGGTCTTGTGTTTTTATCCATTCAGTGACTCTATGTCTTTTGATTGGTGCATTCAGTCCATTTACATTTAGGGTGATTATCGATAGGTATGTACTTATTGGCACTGCAGGCTTTAGATTCGTGGTTACCAAAGGTTCAAGGTTAACTTCCTTACTAGCTAAGAGTCTGACTTAACTCACTTAATATGCTATTACAAACACAATCTAAAGGTTCTTTTTTTTTCCTCCTCCATTCTTTATATATTACGTATCATATTCTGTACTGTTTGTCTATCCCTTGATTGACTTTGGGGATAGTTAATTTAACTTTGCATTTGCTTAGTAATTAGCTGTTCTACTTTCTTTACTGTGGTTTTATTACCTCTGGTGACAGCTGTTAAACCTTAGGAACACTTCCATTTATAGCAGTCCCTCCAAAATACACTGTAGAGATGGTTTGTGGGAGGTAAATTCTCTCAGCTTTTCCTTATCTGGAAATTGTTTAATCCCTCCTTCTAATTTAAATGATAATCTTATCGGATAAAATATTCTTGGTTCAAGGCCCTTCTGCTTCATTGCATTAAATACGTCATGCCACTCCCTTCTGGCCTGTAAGGTTTCTGTTGAGAAGTCTGATGATAGCCTGATGGGCCTTCCTTTGTTATGTGATCTTATTTCTCTCTCTGGCTGCTTTTAATAGTCTGTCCTTATCCTTGATCTTTGTCATTTTAATTACTATATGTCTTGGTGTTGTCCTCCTTTGGTCCCTTGTGTTGGGAGATCTGTGCATCTCCATGGCCTGAGAGACTATCTCCTTCCCCAGATTGGGGACGTTTCCAGCAATTCTCTCCTCAAAGACACTTTCTATCCCTTTTTCTCTCTTCTTCTTCTTCTGGTACCCCTATAATGCGAATATTGTTCCATTTGGATTGGTCACACAGTTCTCTCAATATTCTTTCATTCTTAGATATCCTTTTTTCTCTTTGTGCCTCAGCTTCTTTGTATTCCTATTCTCTAGTTTCTATTTCATTTATCATCTCCTCCACCGTATCCAATCTGCCTTTAATACCCTCCATTGTGCTCTTCAATGACTGGGTCTCTGACCGGAATTCATTCCTGAGTTCTTGAATATCTTTCTGTACCTCCGTGAGCATGTTAATGATTTTTATTTTTAACTCCCTTTCAAGAAGAGTCATGAGGTTGATGTCATTTAAATCTTTCTCAGGATATGTATATGGCACCCTCTACTGCCCAGAAGCTCTACTCGCTGGAGCTCCTCAGCCCCTGAAGCAATGTCGGGGGTTGCAGGGGAGTGGTATTGGTGCCTGGGGGGGGAGGAAAGAGCTGTTCCTGCTTCCCGGCTGCTATGCCTGTCTCCACTGCCTGAACCAGTGGGCTGAGCACACAGGTATAAGCCTCTATGCTTTGCATTTGTAGTTGCTGTAGACACATCTTCCCTCTGGCTGGGTTAATGCCAGGGTAGGGTTTGCCAGTTTGCGAGCCAGGTGGGGCTGGCTGGGAGAAAGGCACAGCAGGCTGCATATCACAGAGGGGGTCCTTGGACCTGTGTAGCCAGCCAGGGAGCTGGAGCACCTGAAGATCGTCTAAGGAGGAAGATTTCTTTTTCCTCCTTAAATATGATAGTCTATATGGCAAAGCTCCCAACCTGCTGGACAGAGTGCACCCGGACAATTTTGTCTACCTGTCCTCTATCCTGAACAGTAAGCTCTGTGCAATCCTTTTCTCTTTAGCAGCCCTCTTGCTAAGGGCTTCCTTGTTAGGACCTCTATCAGACTGCCCGCCTTTCTTTTGTCCCAGAGCAGCTGGATATGGATCCCTGCTTTCCACAAGCAGCTGGAATCTCAGTCTCTCCAGGAATTCTGCCTGTCTTAGCTTTCGAACCCCATAATCACGAGAGTGTCATGCAAGCACCATGAAATGTAGGTTTGTGCTCCCAGAGCAGACCTCCACAGAGTTAGGTATTCAGCAGTCCCAAGCTTTCACTCCCTCCCTGCTCCATTTCTCTTCCTCCCACTGGTGAGCTGGGGTGGGGGAAGGGCTTGGGTCCCGCTGGGCCACAGCTTTGGTACGTTACCCTGTTTCGTGAGGTCTGCTCTTCTCTCCAGGTGTGTGCAGTCTGGCACAGTCCTCTTTCCTGTTGCTCTTTCAGGATTAGTTGTAATTATTATACTTTCATATTGTATGC
This sequence comes from Phataginus tricuspis, assembly GCA_029783875.1. Taxonomy (NCBI): domain Eukaryota; kingdom Metazoa; phylum Chordata; class Mammalia; order Pholidota; family Manidae; genus Phataginus; species Phataginus tricuspis. Next base: position 103,215,998 of record JAQQAC010008350.1, on the reverse strand, counting down.
GGTTTTAGGAGGAAGCCTTTGTCTCACCTCTCACACCACCATCTTTAATCCAATTCTTAAATATTTCTATTTCTCCTTCACTTTATACTGGCAAGTCTTCACTAAAGATCAAACACACACATATACCAGTTTTTGTTAATTTAGTCTTGTTAAATTGGCTGTCACCACTGCTAAAAACAGACAGCAGACCCAAAATGGAGTTGCTCACGCTAAGGCCCACGTCACCAAACCCAGGCCAGATGGCAGCCGTGACCCCCAGGAATAGGCTCTCCGGCCAGGCAGTCAGGGAGGACCTGGTCAGCACAGGGAGGCTGTCTGCCTGATGGGCCCCTCTGTCCCCAGAAGGAGTCACTTTGCAACAACCTGCTAACAAGCTTTGCTTTATACAGTTCCAAGGGGCTCCTTTCTGCCCGCCAGACTGGATGCTGCCCAAGACATGAGCCATCGAATACAGCCAATAAGATACCCAACATTCACTCAGCTGTATTTTGTTTTTTAACACCACACATTTGGAACTGTATGGTATAGGCTATTTCTTTTATTTTTTTTCCCTGCATTTTATCATAATTACGTATTTGAAATATTAAGCTGAAATGGATCCATGAAACTAAATTACATGTAAACAATATAAGCAAAGCAATCATTCTTAAAATATTGGAACAGATATATAAAATTGTACCTTCCAATTCCATAATACAATAAGCCTCCCACCCCAGGACTCAATCATAATTAAATTATTAATTATTTGATAAAATTTAATTGCAAAGCAGATTACTCACTGAACTAAAGCAGCTCTAAATATTCCATACTATTACTCATGGACCCTTTAAAATGCTTAAAATAAAGCCACTGAGCAGAAACTTTTCAAAAGGAGCCTGGTATCTGGACTCCCAAGGGGACACACAGGAAAACGCACGGAGGACAGGAAAGGGCTCTCTGCAGGGCCCACTGCTCATCCTGGAGTGAGCCCACAGCACCACCTACTGTCTGAAGTGCCCTCAAGGACCCAAATGAGGCATGGCAGGTCTGCCCCTCATCACACGGCCTAGGTTCTGTGGAACATAAACAATGTCACACATGTCAACCTCAGACAGGCCGCTCTGTGGCCAGTGGGTCAGGACCTCTTGAGCGAGTAGGAAGGGCTCTGGGATGGAGGAGACGTCTCTGCCCTGGTTGCAGGGACGGTGCCTAATGACACATTCGCCAGGACATGTGGGAGCTTTCACTGTATGTGAGTTACACCCCAATAAACCCAGCTTAAAAAACAAAACTCCCTAACTTCTACCCAAAAAAAAAAAAAAAAAAAAACTCCCAGAAAAAAACCAAACTGTACCAGAAAAGTCATACAGTCTCAATTTGAAACAAAATAGAAAATACACAGATTTCATAGATTTCAAGAAGAACGAATGAGTATATTCCAAAAACCAGAATCAACATGCCGAGCGGGCCTGGAGATGGGGGAGGAAAGCATATTGCCCCTTGATAAGGAAGCACAGGGGGCCTGCCTGCCCGGCTACTGACCCAGACAGGCTCCCAGATTCCCACCCGCTCCCGTCACCCACCCTATGCACAGGAGGCTGAGCGGGCGCCCAAGGGCCCAGGGATGCTATGGAGGGCAGGACCCAAACTCAGGCTGCAGCAGAATGCCTGCTGTACCACCCCAGGTATGATGAAAACACAGAGAAGATGAAACTGCAAAAAAGTGGAATGATGCACTCGTAAAGTAAACTCAAACATGGCAACTAGTAGCATGTGCTAAAAGAGAAATAACTTAATATTTTCCTCTGCACACATGAAAGGGATGGCATGGGGGAGGCAGAGAAGAAATATCAGATGCATTTTACTTGGCTCTGTAATGAACACCATTTACTAATCATGATACTATCAATGTCTTTTATGGATTTGAAACTGATTGAACAGGTTACAGAAAATATAGTCTTTCTGCTTTGATAATATAAAAACAAAAAAAAAACAGAAAACCAAACTGGACAGAAGCTGAATAGCAGAAAGTGGGGAGAAGGGACCAGCAGTGTAGGGAGCTGACATGGTGGGGACCTAGGAGATGTTGGGGGCCCAGGGAAAAGCATCCCCAGTTCCTACGACAACCCACAGAGAAGTGTGGCTGCCAAGCTGCTGGCTGACCCCACACCCTTCCCCAGTGTGGGCTCCCTTCACCAGGGAAGCCACAAGAGTCACTCACTTACTGTCCCAGTCCTCTTGGCGACCACGGCTGGCCAACAGACACAGTTCTGGCCAACAGACACAAACAAGAACATGCTGGAGACTTCTGGAATGCCCCAGTGAAAGGACAGAATGGGCTGACCTGCCCGCCTGCCCCAGTTCCTGCCTTGAACACTGAAGTGATGGCTGGAGTGGCAGGAGCCAACTCGCAACCATGAGGGGCTGTTTGAGAGAACTGCAGACACTAGTCCACATTCCTGACACAGCTGTGCTCTGATCCAACTCTGGGAAAACCCATCTTTGCATCACTTATTATGAAAAAAATTAATGAATAAATCCCCAGTTGTTATAGACACTGTAGATCATGTTTTCGTTACTTTCAGCCTAAAGCCCTCCTAAATGACACAGGAAGATAAAGGGAGGGGCAGTGTAAGCTAAATCCTCCTCTGTCTGAACTGAAGGTCAATAAACGACGTCTAAAATGTATAAATCAGAGAACAGCAAGTGAGAAGTAAGGCAGGGACCACCATTGCCCTGGTGTCCAGAGCACAAGGCCAACCAGGGAAGAACATTCCTGGCACCCTTGCTATGGCTGCGATCACAAGGCTGCGTCATGTTACTAGGCGGGAAACAGAAGTACCACATGGCGGCTCCTGGGACCCTGCCCAGGAGCCAGTGTGCACACGCCCGGGATTTCCTCCAGTCACACCCCAACCATGGGGTGTCCATGCACGGCACACCAAACACCAGAGCAGAAAAGGTCTGGGGTCTAGCCGGCTGGGCCACCATCCCAGGCCTGTCTGCCTAAGCAGACCCTTTCTCCTGGAGAAGCCCCTTCTGCTGCGTCCCCGTCAGCTGTGGCTGCTAACCCACTGGGAAACAGAAGCACTACGGCTCTTCATGAACATCAGTGCAGCCGCACAGTAGGCGAGGGCTGTGGCTACTGCTCTCCATCAAAAGCCCTTGAAACTCAGATGATGTCTGACTTGGAAGGCATCGCTTTGATAAAAACTGGACTAAAACCCAGAGCTGGCACCTCCCCCTTGGCCTGCACGCACCCACCCAAGGCTCTGCCTCCGTCCACAGCCCTCCCTCCACGCAGCCCCTCTTGGCCTCGGCCCTGCGCCTGCCGCCTGGGAAACAGTCCGCCCCAACAGCAGCACTTGCCCGGCCACTGCCTGCCCCCAGCGCTGTCACAGCACCAACCCGCCCCTCTGTGGTCACAGGGCTACGTCCCCTCCCTGGGCCCACGAGGCTGTCTGCCCACGGAGGCCCTGCCCTGGCGCTGGGGCCCAAGTTCCACCAGAGGATGAGGAGACGCCCACCCTTCCTCTCAGCAGCTCTGCGCTTTATCTCTAGAACGGGCCCAGTCTCCTTGCCGCTGCCGGTGGCACAGACGCACACGCGGGGGATGATGGAAAGGCCATGTCCATGCTCTGGCCCAAGTTCAAAAGGTCACCCGTGGGCCGTTGAGCCAGGACGGCTGGCAGTGGCCGGGAGCCTCACCCTCCAGGATTCTCTCTGCACATCGGGGCAGGAGCTCCCTGCCGGCAGCTCGGCAACACCGCGCCAAGGCGTCCACCAGAGGGCGCTGCCGGCCTGCAACTCCCCACCACACACGCCCGCGGAAAGCACCGCCGAGGCCCAGACAGCAGCTCCCCTGCACCTGCAGACGCGTCTCTTTTCTCCTCTACATACCCTGATCAGGCATCTGGATCCAGCACTTTGTGCTTAGCCACCAGAGCACAAAACAGCTAGAAGAAAGTTACCGTTGAACTTCTGAGAACTACGGATACTTAGGATTTTGCATCCAACAGGCCACAGGCAATCTAATTTGCATTTATTCAGGCACGTTTTATGGTTAATGTGCACTTCTTTGTCTCTTTGGAAACTTAAAGCCACAATACGTACAAACTGGAAATACAACCATTTTATTAGACATTTTGCAAACGTGATACAGTTAAGCCAGGTTTTACTCCAATTAGTTTTCCATTTTTTAAATGGAAACTAATCCAAAATCACTAACTCCCTGTTGTTCCGTGGCTACCAGCTTCCCCACCCCCTGTGGCCACCCACAGGTACTGCACCTGCCCTGTGCCCCAGGCGGCGGCCCCGCGGCCTTCTGCAGAAGAGAAGCCAGGGGAGGGCCGACCCTCAGCAGCGCAGTGACCCCTCCGCGTCCTCACTCACAACACGGCCCCCAGACCCCTGCTGGCGTCCCTCTAGGCCAACACTGCCTGGCGGCAAAGGTGTGACTGTTCCCTGCCGCCAGCCGACCTCCACAGGGTAGGTGCCTCTCCTGTCCCAACTCCTTCCCAAGGTCAGGCCAGCACCTGCCCTCAGGGGCTCAGCACAGTCGTTGGATAAATGAAAGAGCCGGTCTAGGATGCAACATTCCAGGAATGTTGCTATGGGTTCTGTGCACTGTAATTCCTAGAGCCACAAGCTCCAGAGCTCTGTGACCCCCTGTGGCTAAGGGTGATTGCATTGTGACTGTGGTCACCTGCCCACTCCAGATGCTTCCCTCATCCACTATGTCCATGCTTCAGCAGGACTGGCTCTGTGTGTCAGCTTGGACCAAGCCTGCCCCAGGGCTGAGGAAAAAGAGAGGAGCCCCCTGTATGCAGAACATGCCAGGAGACCGAAATCTGCTCCTCGTCGCCCATGGGAGCATGGAAAAGGAGCCCGGAGCCAGGGGTGGGGACACTGGGAATCCAGAGGGCAGTCTGGGGGTACCGTGCCGCCAGCTGCCTCCCGCAGGAAGGAGTGTGCATCTCCCACCCATGGTGGGGTGGCACAGTTTTACTCCCGTCTCCGCTAGGCTCCAGCTTACCGGGGCAGCTCCAGTGTGTGGCCTGCTACCTGCAGACAGCTGTCCCTAGTCCCTGCAATGCTTCACCTGGCTCCCACGGCCTGCAACCTCTAAAGGTAAGGAATCCTGGAGAGCAGGTGTGGCAGCCAGTTCTTAGGACAGCACTCAGTGAACCCCTAGGCCGCCAAGGACCCCTATGGAGCGTGAGCAGGTGGCAGGGGGGTGGCAATGCTACCCAGGGCCCTCAGCTCCTGACCACCTCTGTCCCCTGGACTGCCACCTGCACCTGCGCCTCATCTTCTAGCAGACCCCTGTGCTCAACATGCCCTTCTTTTTCCAGTCTACTGAATTGTGACGTGCAGACCCCAGGCTCGTCACCCCAGAAAGGCTTTCTGGTCTCTGCCCACACTTCACAGTGCTCCTGGCTTCAAGTTAGCTTCCGTCTCTTACAGTTTTTCTGCCCCATTAGAAGCCACTTTTTCTGGACCATTCACTTTGGCCTTCTCCCCTGAAGTCACAGATTTCATGTCGACCGCCTGCCAGCTGTCCTCTTTGCCCATTAGGGTGTATGCACCCTCAGAACCCATCACACTGTGGGGTCTCTAGTGAGCCCAGAGACGAGTGAGGCACAGACAGGCGTCCCCACCCTCCGGCCTTGGGCGCAGGGTGGCCAAGTCACTCTGAGTCTGCAAGTTGTGTCCAGTGCACAGCCTTCCTGAGGTCTCTCAGTGCCAGCAGAGCCAGCTGCTCGGACAAGCCCCCACAGCAAGCTCGGCCCTTAGAGTGCAGGTCAGCAGACATTTCTGCACAGGCCTGGTGGCAAGTATTTCAGTCTGTGGCCACACGCAGTATCTGTAGCAGTCTTGATTTTTGCTTGTTTGCTTTACAACTCCTTAAAAAGACGAACACCACTCTTAGCTCCCGACCTCGCCTGAGGGTCCACCTGGCCGTCTATAGTGGACATCTGGTCTCTGCACAGGCTTTAGGGGTGCACAGCTGCCATCCCCTGTGCCACCACCCTGGGTTCTGGGCTGAGCTCTCTGGCATCCACCACCTTCACCGGGGCGGGCCTCGCAGCAAGGATGATGACTCACTCGTACCCTCACCTCCCACCACAGGTGATGGGGTCTGGCCTATAGGAGGCTCTCAAGTTTGCCGAATGAATGTGCGCCTTTCACAGGCTTACTAGATGTTCATATTTCATCTTCTGTGAAAATTATGTGTGAGACTTTTGACCATAATTCCACTGCACTGCCCTGTCCTTCCTGATGTAGGAATCTTCATGTATTATGGACTCTGGAAACTAAGCCAGGCCTCTTTCTGTCAGGTACCACCCATCAGGTACAGGTATAGCAAATTCTTTTCCCAGTCTGTGTGGGGTTGGCACCCCACCTGCTGGTGTCCACACCTCTGTAATTTCCTGCCCTTGAAGGCAGGTGGAGCTGTGAACATGATGGGCACAGTGCCACGTAAGGCAAGGGGGAGGGAGTTTGCAGACAAAAATTGAGATCCCTAATGAGCTGGACCCACCCTCATCAGTGAGCCCTGAAAGCGTGGGAGAAGTCAGAGCAAAGAGGGGCAGGAGGGGCCTCAACTATCAACACTTCCAGGGCCAAGACCAGGGACTCACATTTCTGAGCACGAGCGGACGCCCCTAAATACTGTCTGACTCTCCCAGGGGTGAACCAGGGTTGCCAGGCGGCGAGCCTGGAAGCTCGTGACCACAAGTGCAGCCTGGCAAGCATCAGGCTGGGAACTGACTCCTGGTGGCTCTGTCAGGAGGCTAATGGTTTTATCCTTCAGGAGGGCATGAGGATGCCTGCCTCCTTCTGTGTGCATCTCTAGCCCTCAATTTAGCTGATGGTGCCTTTTAAAGCTGCCATGAAACGCCGTCCAATGGCATCTACTCTCACTAAGCCTTCCCACTCCAGGAGCAAATGCTTGCACTGAGCCACTTACCCGTCCCTGACAACATGCTTTACTGTGCAGGTTCAGTACAAGCCTGCCCTCTACCCACTGGTTGGAGCTGGACAGATGGTTGTGCAAACAAGCCTACACATGGAGTGTCAGCCTTGAAATGCAGTCTCACTCCCCACAAGTCCTCCGGGAAGCAGGAGTGGGGCCACCAGTCCTGTTCCTCCCGGGGTAGGGCCTGAACTTTGATGGGCCATGAGTGAGAGCAGATGCAAGGCCTCAATACAGTACATCCCCCAGAGGGACACCCTGCTCCTCTGACTTCTAGATCCTAAACATAGGAGCAAATGAGGGTGGTGCTGAGCTCTGGAATGACAGAGGCTGCTGGAAAGGCACCCTGCTCCCCCAAAGCCTCAGATAGAAAGAAAGGCATTCTCTGCCCTGAGTGCTGCTCTGATCGGTGACCTTGCATTTGCACTCACACCTCTTGTCGGACTGATGCCGCTGAGTCAGGCCGAAACTCACACAGACGGTCCTGGTGACAAAGACTAATGACAGAGAAGCACACTGAGGTCACTCCTCATTCTTAGATAAATTCAGTAACCTTCGGGAATGCATATGAACTAACATGTCATCTGTGCTCAAGAGGTTACATTAGCCAGTACATCACTTTATGGGAAAAACATGCCAAGTTTCTGCCACAATACATAAGGATTCAGACTTCACTCCAGAGCCCTAACTCGTATGGCAGGTAAACGGGTCCCTGTCACCAATGAGCAAGCCCTGCAGGTGCAGCACCCTCTTTAGGACCCCCTGCTGCTCCGTCCAGGGCTGGAGTCGCATTACAGAACATGTTCTGACAGCCCCTCTAGAGCGCTGCCTGCTGGAGACGCTGTGCTGGGACCTGCTGCCCTGGTCCTCTTAACCTGGCTCCAGGGAGGTACCACAGGGTCAGCCTTAGGGGCCATGCCAGAGAGAGTCTGACCGTCCCAGGGCTGGGTGCTCCCAGCACTCTGTGGGTAGAGGGCACTGTGTGGAATAAGCATGCCCATTCCAGAAGCAAAAAACTAACATTTGGGGACACAGTGGCTCATGGTCAACCAAGCCCAGAACCCAGCTTTGTTTTATGCATCAACACTGTTTCCCCATACTTTCCACACACACTCCACTGCCCATACCGCGGCTGCGTTGCGTACCCCTCTTCTCTCAGAATGAATCCATGAGCCACAAGGCATTCGGGAACAAGGCCACTCAGCTCTGCCTGCATGCACAAGGCACACTGCAGCAGCCCACCGGCAGGAGCAGGGCCTGAACACCCAGAGATAGGACGGGGCTTTACGGCGCACCCTTACTTCCCCTCAGCACACTTGGGCATTACACTGCTCTTTAAAATTGTATGACTGCAATTATGTAAGTATCTTCCATGAATTTCATTTCAGAATAAAAAGGGGGAGCCAATAAACATTGTTATAAAGGAACATCTGGGGTGTGATGGCAAAGAGAAACAAATGAACAGAAAGTCTTCAAGTTTAAACAAGAGTCAAGTGTCTTTGGGTCCCTCTCAAAATATGAGCAGTTGGGTAAACACCAGGAATCTGATAATCTAACCCCCGAGATGCCACCACAGGAGGTGTTCTCAGGTGTTAGGACACAAGAAACATAAACAAGGCAGGAGCATTAACTGTGGCGAAACCCAGCACAGCCCCCCAACAGCTCCTGCCAGCGATGGAGGCTAATGGGACGGCTTCAGAGAACACAGGCTGAGTCTTAACCAAGAACTTTCACATTTATCTTTTCTCTTTCAAGCCACCCAGAAGGAAAAGGATAATACCTCAGACTATTTGTTGCCAGAATTAGCTCTCACGTTATGAAAGAAAATACAAAACTTCTGCTCTGCAGCTAACATCTATCCACACAGAATCAGTAGGACATACAACATGTAATGTAGTATCTTATCATTTCCAGCCTTTTAATCTTGCTTTCTCAGAATATGCCTTAGCTATTTCCTTCTAGCCTGATTATTTTTTCTGTGCTTCAAGCACAGTTTATTTGTGCAAAACATGATAAGTAATTCATTTCCCCAGCGCATGCTGACATGAAATAAAAATACTTGCTATCTAACACATGCAACACAGAGCGCAAGCTTGCTCTGCGCCCATGAAACGCCTCACGTGCCTCTCGGCTGCCGGAAGCTCAGCATCTCTTTCAGAGTCGCTCCAGCTCTGGGACTCTCCTCATCTTACCATGAACTTTGCTACAGAGAAACTGATTTCCTACTGCCAATGGAGCCAAAAGAATCAGCTGTCCCGCTGCACAAGCAGCAGTGAAGTGCCCTTGGTTCCCTCCTTCCCACAGGCTCACGGCCCAGATGCCCCACAAGAAAACAGCAGGAGCTGAAGAGCCAGCAAAGCCCCTTTTAAAGGTCTCCCCTGGGACCAGTCATTGCATATTCCTGTCCTTCACAGACAGACTGTCAAGGGGGGACCTTTCCAGGCATGAACTCAAAGCCCAGCCATCAGATGTGGGTGCATCTCCACGCCCCAGAGATGGTGGCCCCTCCTGGGCTCTGCCCCTGCTCCCTCTGCCCCGCCCGTGTCCAGAGGGCACTCCGTCAGTGTCTAGGGAACAAGTGAATGAGCACACCATGCCCTGAGGCTCCAGCAGCTCCCCGGCAGCCACTTCTGACGTGAGAAACCTTCCTTGAAAGTTTGAAACTCAGCTTTCTTGAGTGAGTCATTCCAAAGCCATAAATTAACCTTAGATCATACTAACTTTACTAGGATTTTAACACTTGTCTCAATTTCTCTCAAAAGCAGAGGCTAAGTCATGTAATAATCACCAAAAAATAAGTACTGTGGAAATTTTATTTTAATCACCTCTAAGAAAATAGTTTATGGTAAAAGGCTTTACAGCTTAGCACCCGCAGGAGGCATGGCCTCAAATGAAGACCTGATGCCAGATGCAGCCCTGGGCCAAGAGCCACTGGAGGCAGCAGAGCACCCGCTGGAGAGCTGCCTGGAGGAAGAAATCTGAGGCTGGCCAGGGTGTGAAGGGCCTAACATTGCCCCTGCTAGGGGGTTGCTCGCCAGGACACACTTTAAAAGGTAAGCCAAAGGCTTCATTAATCAGTTTACACCAGCAGAAGTCATTTTTTATCAAACGTAAGCAGATTTTTATAGGTTTTCACTCTTACCTCGAAATCTGCCTGATCACAAGGCAAGCCTCCTCCAGTGTGAGCGGGGCTGGGATGACTGCAGGCACACGGCTGGCAGCCTCAGTCCCTCTCTTGTGCTCCAGGCCCAAAGGACTTCACTCTGTGTAATAAAAAGGTTCAATCACTATCCATTAATTTAACTCAATATTAAAAGCTTTTTCACTATTTCAGATGTGAACTCCATTAATAGACACTCTTAATTAAAAGGCTTCTTCCTAAATACAAGTTTAAATAAGTTTTTTCAATATTACGATTTTTTTAAAGTACAGCATGAACCACGAATCCCGCCTTCCTCCCGCCTGCCGCCACAGGCGGATGCACGTGCTGCCCCCACAACCAGGGCTCCGCCCCCTGGCATTCCAGCACAAGTGAGCACCTCACACGCTGAGGAATGGGGCTCCGGCAAAATCCTGTGCATACCTGCACTCTGTGAAGTGAAACGCTACACGCACACGTGTGAACACAGACATGGAGATGCACAGGCCCAGGCACCTTCCCTGCAGCTTTCTGCCCGGGGTTGGAAGTTACAGGCCACCCGTGTCTCGGGACGCAGAAGTCTGGGAGCAACATCTCCATGTCATTTCCTGTCTGTTTCAAAATGCTTTCAACTCACAAATCACTGAAGAGACAACAGCCAGTGATGGTGTAAAAGCCTCTCGGGGTGATGGAGAGTCACACCACCTGTTGTGGAGGGCATCTCGCAATGCATAGCTTTCTCTGGGCTGGGAAGCTTGGGCTGCTCTGTAACTGTGTGAACATGTCTGCTGGGACTGATGTAAGCACAGTCCCCCACATGCTATGTCAGCACCGCCAGGTCTGCTAGCCTAGGGCTCCAGGTCACACTGCCACTCAGATGTGCGTGCCATCGCCGATCCCATCATCCCCAGTGGTCCCTGCTCCGCAGCCCAGTGAGAGGGCAAAGGGGAGGGTCCACTGTGGCCTCCCACCATGCATGACCTCCTACCTCACGATCCTTGATCCTGCAGAACAGCTCCTCCCTGTCGGCAGGGTGTGGGTGAGTCACAGCAGCCCCCTTAACAAGGAACGGGACACGGGCCCTCCCAGGACCCAAGGAAGATGAGGAAGGACTGTGTGAACCTCAAAGAGGTTCCAGAAGCTTTACAAGTGCCCACCCTGTGGCCTGCCAGCTCTGGAGTGGAGGTGCAAGTCCTATCTCCCTGCATGTCTGCAGGGGGAACATGCCAGCACATCCAGTGTGGCCACCCTTGGGGAGCTGGGTTCTGACACACTTCCTCGGGGACCTGGGAGCACAGATGTCAAGAAGGGGGGCCCTAGGTTCCACCCCAGCTCTGCAGCTTTGTAGCTGAGGGCCTGGAGGGAGTGTCTCGGCCTCTCCAGCCCTGGTACATGGAGCAAAGAACCAGCACCACGCACGGCACCGCAGGGCTTACATGGAGAAGCAAGAGCACAGTGAGAGCGCAGACAGTGGGCAAAGGCAGGAGGCTCCTGCCACAGAGGCAAGCAGAGGGAGCCTGACAGCACTCAAAGCCAGCGACACATTAAAGAGCTGAGCAGCATAATGAACAAACTGTACATGAGATGCCATACACAAGACTCCCTTCCTATGGGCATGCACATGTTCTCAGGCACACAGGAAACATTTCCCACATCCCGAAACCACACTCCAGGCCCTAAGGCAGATCTCAGGATGTGCCGGGGGACTGACATTCAGAACTTAAAAACAGAAAAGATCACAAATCGAATTGTGTGGCATGTGGAAAAATTAGTCCCACCAGCAAAAGGAGAAAAACACAAGTGAGTGCCCATCTCAAAGTCTATGAGTGGAAAATAAGCCCAAGACAAGGGAGGAAGGCAATAATGAGAAATTAAACCTGTATTAATCACACATGACAGAAGGCACACAATGATACGTACTGGTTCTGTGAAGAGACGACACAGGGACCAATGTCTGGCTCATCAGAGCACACTGAGAACAGGAGAGTAAAGGCCCAAATTGACCAGCCTCAGAACTGAGAAAGGACAGGGACTGGGGGCCGCCACTGTGTGACTCATGCCCTGGAGGTTAGTGACCCTTTTGAGTCCCCGTGAGCCATGGCAAGTCCCATGCCTGCTGAGGCAGGCCCCATACCCAGCATGCAGGCCCCGTGCCCAGCGTGAGAGGGCCTGTGCCCAGCGTGGGGGGCCCCGTACCCAGCGTGGGGGGCCCCGCGCCCACCATGACAAGCTGGCTGGAAGTTGAGGTGGGCCTTTGGGCTCTTGGCTCAGGAGGCTCTCTGTGGGAGAAGCCAGCGGGTCAGCAGTTGGAGACCCTCACACTGCTGTGCCATGTGGAGGCCCTAGAGGCCACATGGAGAGAAAGATGTCAGGCCAGCCTCAGGCAGATGCCAAGTCACTCAAGAGGCCTCCTCGAAGGGACAGGACGTTGACGAAGACCAGGAACCAGCTGACAGCCAGAACTGATACCCCAGACGCAGGGCTGCCTCCAGCCATTTGGGCGACCCCGGCTGAAGTCCCAGTCACCACACAGCACGCACCAGGCCCTACCCCCGCCCAAGTCCCGGACCCACAGGTCATGGGCATAACGGAACAGTGTTGCTCTGGTCCCTAAGTCTGGCAAGAAACTTAGTTTGGCAGCAAGAGACCCAAAGGAGAATCATCACTTCAAACCCTGACCACACTGAATATCTGAGAGGGCACCAGGAACTTCACTCCAAACATCCTGTAAACTCAGTAAAATGAGCAAATGCCAAGAAAATACAACTTCTCACAACTGACTCAGGAAGAAAGAGAAACCTGGACTAAACTACAAAGAATTAGAAACAGGAAAGCAAAAATCATTGTACAAAGAACACTCCAGGCCTGGATGGCCTCTCCAGAAGGCTATACCTGATCTTCAACAAGAACATTCTGTCAAGATGAAGAAGGAAAAGCTTCTGCCGAACTTGTCACGACACAGATGTGACAGCCCCACACAAATGCCATCAGACCAAACACAGGGGCATTAAAAGATGGCATGGCGGCATCAAGTCAGCCTTGTGCTGGGAATGCAAAAATGATTCAGTGCACCAAAACCAATTAATGCAGCCCGCCACGTGAATACATCAAGAGAAACACAGAAGATGCCCAAGACCCAATTCACACACAGTTCAGTCCCAGGCAGGCCAGCCATATGCTGAGGGCTGCAGCTGCTGCTGCCAACTAGCAGAAGCAAGGAGTGCATTGTTTCAGAATACAGAATGGTGGACAGATCTGCAGTGCGGCAGGGACACGGTCCAAGAGGAGCTTGAGGGAGACCAAATGTGCTACTTGTAACCTGTGTTAAAATGGCCATGTGTGCTCTTCTGGAGGAACATTACTCACAACAGAGGCACATTAGAAAACACGGCAGAGGGACAAAAACACACAGCAATGGCTGGTCACGGAGAGCACTGCCACCAGCGACAGGACCTGTGGCAGCCAAGCAGCAGCCACGGGAAGCCCCCCGCTGCTGGGCGCTAGACCCACGTGGAGAGGTGAGCACTGATGAGACACACGAGGCCCACAGGGCCAGGAGAGGCATAGGGAAGGGTGGCTGAGGTTTGAGATTTCTTGCCAAGAGACGAGGCTGAGCGGCATGGCGAGACAGGTTGGAGGGCATGGTGACCTGCCCCCTCCAGGTCTGCCTGGAGCCCTTGCTTGCAGGGCAGGGCAGGAGCGGCCTGGAGGTCTGAGAAGGGGGCAGAGGCAGCGTGGAGGCATGCAAAGGGCCCAGAGCTGCCAGCTCTGGCTCCCACTCTGTGGCCCGGCCTACCGTCCTTCTGGAGCCTTCTCCTGGTGAGAAGCCTACTCCTGGGTGGCTCAGGTCACCCTCCTCTGAACTAGTGTGACCCAAAATTAGTCAGGCTGGAGAGGTTTCTACATCAGGTTCCTACCTGACAATCTGCAGACAAAAGGAACTCCAACGCCATAGCCATGCTGACAAACAGAGGCCCTCTAGAATCCCACATGCCTGGTGCGGACAGCAAGGACAGGACAGGCTGTGTTAAAATAAATGTACCACTCAGTACTTGATGGGTTTGCTATGCCAGTAATAATCGTATTGACTAAATGAAGCAATTGCATTTCCTTTTAAAGTGCTATTTATCATTATAATTTAACTGACTGTTGAAATTAGGGCTTTGTTTGGCCAAAAAAATAAGTACTCTTGTTTTCTACCTTGTAGGTGCATAAAACCATTACATGACTGTACAGTCAAACAAAGATGGTCAACTGAACAGACTCTGATGTTTAGAGACACCAACTGTTGCAAGATGCAAAGGCTTGAACAGCTTGAGACAGTGAACAAGGAAGTGATCAGTCACTGAAAGGCACCAGGGCAGAGCAGCCCCTGTCCTAACTTTTGCAGTGCTTCTATTTTAAGTGCTTAGTCCTGAGAAGTGGTACCCACAAAAAGACCAGAAGCCAGCAGCACCCAGGCAGGGCTGCAAGGATGGCCAGAGTCAAAGAGCCCAGAGCAGGCTGGCAGGGCAAGAAGTGCAGACAGATGCCTCTGACTTAGATGGGACTGTCGGGGTGCTTCTGGAGAAGACTGGAGGGCCTCGCCACGGAAGGCACCAAGGACCAGGTCTGTGAGGACGAGCACTCCAGCTGTCCTCAGGAAGACTGCTCTCACAGCTCTGGGGCAAGGCCAGAGGGCTGAGCCTGGAGGCCTTGAGGACAGTCAGGGGACAGACAGCTGTGATGATAGCAGAGCTGTGACGGACGGGACCAGTGGTGAGCGGGACAGGTGGAGGGACTCCAGGGATCCTGGCTCTGTCACGGGGTGGGTGGAACGTTCAGTAGCCAACAAGAGAAAACCAAAACACAAAAGGAAATTTTAGAAAACATGTTTTTCGATTGTTCTGAACTATAAAAGACTCCGAAGTATGGCAACTGTTACACATGGATACTTCAACCTCAACAGCAATGGAACCTTCCCCGGCTGACGTTTCACAAGGATCAAGTCACTTCTAGTTTGTAACTACTACAGAAAACAGGAGACACTTCACATGGTAAAACTGCTGTGAACACTTAAACAAAAGAACATTTGAGTGTTAGATTATAAATCCCAAGAGCAGGGAACTGGCCACTGAACACAGCGTCACAGAGTCGGTGCTGAAGAAACAAGGCCGGGCAGGCCGGGTACCAGCCTTCACCCCACTCACCACTTCCATGAAGGAGAAAGCAGGAGGAGGTACAGTCAGGTCTGAAGGTCGTGGTTTAATCTGAACATTTTTGTGTCATTTAAATCAGATTTGGGGAGTGGTCTGCACAGCACATTTGCTCTGTAATGATGGAACCACAGCATCCTCATTGTGCTGAGCAGAGCCCATGCGGTCAGTGACGGGGCTGTACCCTGGGTCGGAGCACCGACTCACCTCAGTCTGGAAGACTCCACGCAACAGCATTCTGATGGGACCTGGTACTGGCACTGAAGCCACCTAAGCCTCAGTTTACCCATCTTTTATTTCCCCTGCATTTTAGTCTTAACACACCAACGGAAATCTACTCTGCCATGTGTTCTACCTACAGGATTAAATATATTCCACGCTCCTAGCCAATAAGAATACACTCCCCCCCTAAGAAAGAGGTTTTTAGAATGAGCTATGACCGACACAACACAGATGAACCTCTAGGTGATTCTACCGAGTGAAACAAGCCAGACCAAGGAGCATCTTGTCTGATCCATGTACAGAAAACTCTAGAAAACCAAGGACCTATTGTGACAGAAAACAGAGCAGCTATGGGGTGAGGGGTCAGGAGTGCGGCGAGGCCCTGGGGGCACAGGCCGTGGGCACGCTCACCTTCTTCAGGAGGGCTGGTTCCGTGGCCCAAAGCCTATCACTTTATACACTTAAAACATTGCAGTGTTTAAATGCGACTTTTCAAAAGACTCCTTTGTTTTATACTTTAAAACCCCCCCATCTTATTTTTTGAATGAATTAGTGGACATTATTGGAAATATTTTTATGACCTGAGGGAAAACATTATTTCTTTAAAGTTTCAGCAATATAATGCTTCATGGGAAATTAAAGCTTGTTGCAAACATTAAAATAACTCATCAAATAGGTGAGGGTTTCCCTATGTGGCCACATGTCACTGTTTTGTAATCATCTCTAGCAGAGCCCAATACCCCCACCACCAGGGATGAGCTCTGAGCCTCCACAGAAAGTTGGGGGTTGGGGAACAGCAAAACGGCAGGAGGGTTTCTGGGCAGTGCCCACCCACGCCATCAGGGGCTGTGCACCTGCTCCCCCACACTCAGGTTCCAAGATGCATGACCCAGACCTCATCTGGTGGTCGGCACCACCCCACAGGAGAGGAACAGGGCAGGACAGGGCACGGTAGGGACTGCCTGAATTGCCAGCATGGCAGTTGGTGGGGGTCATATAAGAAGCCTGGGGAGGTGCTCTGGGATCTCAGCAACTGTCCCCTTCAGGACACTCGCCTGCCCTCTGGCCACATGCATGTAAATGCCTCAGCCCAGGCTCATGTCTGGTCCTGTGTCAGGTCACGGCAGGCCTGGCCGGCTCGCTCAGTGGGAGAAAGCAGAGGTCTTTGTTAACCGATGTCTTCAACACAATCTGCCACAGGTCTGACACTTGAGCAGGGGGCCCATCTCAGAGTCCCCTACACGAAGAGATGCACGGCCAAGTATTTTTACTATGACTTTCACCCTTGTTTTCAGGGAATGATTTTCCTGCCGTAAAAATGAAGACTAATTCTACCCAGTCATAGCTAATAAACAAACGAGACCAAGGGAAGAGCACTCCAGGCCTCAGAGCTCAGCAGAGGGAGGGGAGTGGCCACCCGAGGAGCAGGCAGCCCCTGGGCACTGGCCCACCGGCTCCCCCTGCAAACTGGGAATGGCGAACACAGGCAGGGGAGACCAAGCAGACCCCCACAGGCTTAGTACAAACGCCACGCAAGGCCTGGAGAATCAGCAAATGCACACTCAGACCTCCCAGACCTGAATGGATAAAGGTCTGAGTCCAGAATCAGCTCCTCGGAGAAACCCAGACGGCAGTGGGCCCAACCGCAGCCCTGACAGGTGGGCAGCTCTAAACTCACAGTGGACTTAAGGCCTCAGGATCAGCCACTCCCACCTCCCCCGAAGGCTCGTGTAGCTAATGAATCAGCCGCCAGCCTCACATTCTGCCACACGCCTCCTCCGCAGACATGATGCTCACCAGCCTCTTTTATCACCTTCTTGCCAAACTGCCATTTTCAGAAGCTCTTCATCAAAAGTGAAATGAAGGTGACCTTTGTATTTAAGTAATGTTTCAACTTTAAGAGTATTCAATAGGTTATTTGTCAAATACTAAAAGTTAATATATGTCTTGCCAATGGGTTTCAGCCCCCGGCAAGTTTGCTATGGATTCAGTGTGACCAAAGAAATGACAGTAAAATATTCTTGGGGTGAAAAGGTTATATCCAACTTTATTTCCACGGTGCCAGGTCAATCACTAAAATCCCATTCACTCAGAGCAAGTCTGCACGCAACGAGCCGGTCTCTGCCTCTGGGCCTGTCTGACCCCGCAGCTGTCTTGGTCTCTGTCCTCGGTGCGGCCACCACTCCAGCCTCTGCTCTCCTGCAGCCTTGCTGCCACACCACTGTGTCGCCCAGAGCACTGGGCGGAGCTCTTCATATAGAGTCAATAGCAATGTATTGCCCACACGTGTGTAGTGAGCTGGCCAACCAGGGCCAGGTGAGAATCCTGTTCAGTCAAACCTTTCAACAAATGTTAAGCTCAAGCCCCACCTCTCTGCGAAGACCCTGAAAACACAAAGCCCTCCCAGAGAGTGAGTGAGGACTCTGCACCACCCAGACCGCGCCTGCCCACAGGAGGGCAGACGGCCAGCTTGTCCTGCCTTTGTGGCTAAAATCAGCGCTGTCCTGAGACACAGCCTGAGCGTCACAATGGGTCTCCTATGCTTGCCACGGTTGTGGCTATGCAAGCAGCACTGCTGGGTCCTCCTCCTCTCCATGTACGTGGTGAACTACACTTTCTTCATTTACTCCTGTTTCATCTGTGCATTTCTTCTCAAAAGCTTTAAGCCACATAAGGGAGGAACCAAGAAAAACTCCACGCATTCTCAGGCCCAAGGCACTGCCTAACAAAAATGTGCTCAGTATTTTTACCCAGGTAGTAACCTGGTTAGTACACAGGATATGTCTAACTAATCCTAATATTTGTTAAAAGAATGCATACCTGTGTTAGAGCACACAGTTCTCTCAATTTATAAAAGAATTCTGGTGCTTTAGCAGGTGTTCTAAAACATTTTTAACTAACTATATATATATATATATATATATATAGTTAATTAGTTAGTTACATACGTATCTTTCTATATATGACCAACTCCTAATGGGACTGCTTACAGAAGTGAAAGTCAGCTGTGATCCCCAACTTGAAATCTGTGAAATGTATAAAGTGGCACCTGTCAAGGAAGAGCTAACTGGGCTGCCAGTGTGTCAACTGTCAGTTCGTTCACACAGTGGCAGCAGAGGACTTCTCAGTAATCCAGGGCACCTCCAGGCAGGATGCTCAGGGGCCACAGATGAGCCCTAGCTACCCTGAGCAGCTCCCTAGGCAAAGGCAGGACAGTGGTTTTGGGAGGCAAAGACTACATACACGGCCCTTCAGTGCCCATGAAAAAGTAGGCCAGGGAAGGGTCAAGGGCAAAGCGAATAACCAACGTTTTACAGAATATTTTCAAATTTCTCATCACCTGTTATTCCCCAAACAGCCCTACGTGGAGAGGCATTCAAGCAGGGCGAGCAGAGATGATGTGTGAGATCCTCAGCCTTTCCACCTCCCACCCCAGTGACCCTGCCAGAGCTCCATCTGGGCTGTGGCACAGGACACACACATCACCCCCAGGGTCCTCAGGGTGTGGCACAGAGACACATGTGGCCCCTTCCTGAGTGCGTCTTCATCATGCCGGGGACCCTCCTGGCCCTTGGGATAAGGCTGGGGTCGTGCCCCACCAGCCCGGGACACCAGGTCACCAGGCCATCCTGCAGTAATTACTGATCGCAGCCCTTTCACTCTCAGAGGTGTTCCTGGTCAGGCAGTAAACTGCAAGGCCACCTACGTCAGCAGTAGTGTCCCCAGGTCCGAAGTGAGAGAGGGTCTACAGAGGCCTGCTGACTACTCATCTCCCTCCTCAACCAGGCAGGGCAACCACAAGGAATCTGGGTGATCCATGCCCCCTCGCTCCTTATTTCTGCCCACCTGCACTTAGAAGAGAATCAGTATCTCCTGATGCTCAGCACAGAGGCTGACTTCCCAGCAAGAGGTCCCAGCCCCACCCCGAGGCTCAGGGACCGAGAGGAGACAGCGCTGTTAGGAGTCCCCAGGGTGGAGCGGCAAGGGTCTGCCAGAGGCCTCAGTGTATTGCAGGGAACTGGCCACACGTGTATTAGGGTCATGAAGTACGTATGCCTTCTTAAAGACTACTACAGGCAACTCCATAAAAGACATCAGGATGAAATTTGAAAATGAGCCAATTTGTGTAATTAACAAGGAGATGGTCAAAGAAAAGAGGCAGGTCTGGGGTGCTCATGGCGGCTAGCAGTGCCCCCGATCCACCTCCTCCCCCAGAGGCAGGGCTGAGTGGGCATCTAGAGGCGCCTCCATAGGACAGTCCCCACAGTCACCAAAGGCCTGCTCACCTCATTAGTAGTCGGGGAAAACGTAGACTGCAGAGCACAGTGATGATTAGAAAGAGAACCTGCAGCATGGACGGGGTGGGAGCCCAGTGGCCACCTCAGCAAGACCAGGGTTTGGCCCTCAAGCAACATGTATCAGGACGGCCCCAGCAGTTTTGCTCAGAACAGCTCTAAATGCCGCACTATCCCCCGGGAGCAGAATGATAGGGTCAAACTCTGGAACTTACCCACCGCAGTAAATACACCCCGGCACCACAGGCGGCCGGCGGGCAGGATGGTGACCAGGAGGAAACAGACACAGGGCGCGGCCTTCGACTGCATGTCACAAAGTAAGACCAGTGGGCATGCGAGCAGGCGGCCGGCAGCCCGAAGCCAGACCTGCTGGGAGGCACTGCCAGGCAGGCCCTGTCTGCTCCCTGAGTGGCAGAGGCCCCTCAGCAGTCGGTCCCGCTGGCCCGCTGTGCCCAGGTGCCTTCCTGTGTGCTCCACGCACACCAGTGAGAGCACTGACCCTGAGGGTCACCGCTGCAGCACTGGGAGGGCAGAGCCCCGCCTCGCAGACCGGCCTCCGTGCCAGGCGGAGAAACAGGTCCCAGCCCCACAAGTGCGCAAGTCTTCCAGAAGGACGCAGATGTAGAGACGAACCACCTGCTGACATGAAGCAGGACAGGAATCTGCTCACATAGCACTCCCGCGAGATTTGATTGAATGTTTATTACATTTTGAAAATAATGGCCAAAAAAGGACCTATTCAAAATAAAATGAAGCCTGGCAGCAACAGTAACTAGACAGAGTAAAGGTGCAATAAATCTTTGACTACTAGAATTTCTCAAGGGATGGCTATGTGCTTGAACATTTAGGATTATTTCTCCAGCTGCTACACGTGCGGCGTCTGATCGCCTAGGAATTAAACAGACTCTGTCAGTGACAAGCGTGTAGTTCAATTCCTGAAGGAAAATGGAATGAGGCCCAAACAGTGAACAACCACACTCTGGCCTCACCTGGCTGTCACAAAAAGGTCCTCAGTCACCGCACCCCGTGGTCCTGTCTTGGAAACCTGGGCTGCCAGGAAATCGTGACCATTTGTTGGGATGTCTATGTGCTGTTTGCCAAGTAAGGTGGAAAAGGAATTAATGATTATTTCACAGAATAAGCGGATTAACATTTTAAAGTTTGTGTCATGAATGGAAAATGTTAACCATGACACTCTGAGGAGAATCCCACCTTCAGAGACTATTACTGAAAGTGGCTTCTCGTCAAGAAGAAAATTATCCAGAGAAAAGAATCTCACATTTTCTTCTCAAAACTTGGAAGAAAAGGAAGTGAAAAGGTTGAGTAAAAATAAATGCAAAGCAGACCATTTGAGCTTTTCTCCCCGCACTAGCTAATGGAACAGAAAGTTAAAAATAAGAGGCCTGGGCTTTTTGGAGCAAGAGCTGTGGGGTAAAAATACGTGCTCACATCTTACTTCCAAAAGAAACTTGACTAGTTCTTAACCCTCTGCAGCTACTCTCAGCTTTTTACTAAATCTCGCTAAAGACAGAAAAACAGAGAGACTCCTTGCAGTATAGCTGAAAACTACATCCTGACAACTTCACACATGCGATGGTCAACTGCAGAATTGTATAGTGACGTTTCGGAAGTAAGTAAACTATTTTTGCTTGAAACCAGCTTGAGCTGGCTTTTCTGTCACTCGTGCCAAAGGTGTACTAAGAAGCACCAGAACATGGGTCTCAGTCCCAAGAGTGGAAACCACCAAAAGGTGCACTATTAGGTTAAAAATGCGGTCGCCCCTCCAGCCTCGGCCCCTGGGAGGGCACCCGGGACAGCAGGGCACAGGGGACCTGCTGCTGACCACACACAGTGCAGGTGATAAGAGAAGTGCTGAAAAGCAAATGGACGGCCCCCAGAAGACATCGAGGTGCGCCTTGCAGCCACCAAGGCAGCTCACAAGTGGGCTGCTCCTGACACACCCAATGAGAACACAGACAGCTCAGCAATGCTGCAGGGCTTCACAACCATGCACACACCCACATGTGTGCACACGCTCACAGGACACAGCTGTGCACACAGGCCACTCTCAGGAGCCCAAGCACAGGCGGGCCTGCTCTGCAGCAGGAGGGCGGTGCTGATGGTCCTTTGCTGCAGGCCACCCGTCTGAACACAAGGGTGGCTGTCCGCAGCCCTCCCCAAGGGGGCAGACGTGACAAGGCGACAGGGACGGAGGGCTGAGTGATGCCTGCAGACCCTCCGGCATGCACAAGGGCAGCATATGCGTGGGAAGGCCCCGCCCACGGCTATGACAGACCAGGCGGCGAGACTCCTTTGGTTTCCTTTCTCTTGTCTCCAGTGTCTGATTTTCTACAGCGAAGCACACGCTTTCAGAGCGTAGGTCAGGGCAGCAATGGCACACAGGAGAGGCAGGAGGTGCAGAGCAAGTGGCAGGCACCAGCGCTCTCCCGGACCTGCAGTCCATGCCTCCCGTGGGCACCTGGCCACCCTGTGCTGCCCTGCACAGCTGCCCACCGCAGCAGTGTGGTGAGCAGACAGACTTCTGTCTAATTTAAAAGGAAATGGGCACGTGCAGCTAATGGCACTGCTTCACATGTTCCTATAACTCCTAAAGCCACTTGGGGTAGTGGTGATAGCACCCAGGAGCAGAGAGCGCCCCACTGTTAGCAGAGGGTGTCTGTCTTAAGACTGTGGTTTCAGGGACAGAAGGTTCCAGCACACCCCTGAGCACAGGGGCCTGGTCCCCACTGCCTGTTCGGGTCTTTCCTCTTCTCATCTAACACCTCCAGCCAAGTCCCCAAGTAAGGCCAATACTCCCAGTGCCATCTGCACAGGCTCATCTTGCTGTCCTTGGAGGAGACCCAGGCCCTGGCTGGCTCGTGCGGCCACAATCACACAGCCCACAGGCCAGTGCCTCCCCAAACCCGTTGATCCATCCGGATACTTGCTCCCCAGCACAGCATGAAATCCATGACGAACACAGAGCCACCCTAAGAAACAAGGCAGCAGAGTAGAAACCCCTACATTTAACACCCCCAGTTGCGGGATGAGGCATGAAGCTTGGAGGGAAGGAGAAATAGCCTGGAGTGACCCAGCAAAGCCAGAGAGGGGGCTCAGAGGGCTTCCAGCAGGTGTGAGCACAGGTTCCTAAACGCCCTCGGCCTCGCGCAGTTAGCGCCCAGGGCCAGAGAGCTCTTGCTGCTTTCATTGTAAAATCCACTTCAGAGCACACTGGGCTATGAGCTCAGAAAGGGACCACCACAAACTTAATGCTATCTGTGGAGCTGGACAGGCCCCTTGCCTTTACTGGACACGTTACTTCCAGGTAGGCACACATATTAGTGACAGCTTTCAGCAGAGCCCTGGAACTTCTGCCAGCCTCATGTGGAGAAACGGTACCTCAGGGAAGTGGGACAGCCATTTTTTTTACATGTGTGCATTTTCTCTGTTCATATCTTTTGCCTATTTTCCTGCAGAATTTTGGTCTTTTTAACCACAACTTTTAGAATATGACATGCTGCAGAGATTTTTCTCACAATGGACTTTTTTGCCTTCTGACTTTAGTGTTTTGTTTTGCTGTTGGTCAGGCAGAAGATTTACAGTGTTGTGTTTTTTAAGTAGTCAAATTTGATCATCTTTTCTTTTGTTGAACCTGAATTTTGAGTTATACTTTTAAAAGCCCTTCACAACACATAGGTTAAATTCATATATGTTACTAACACTTCTCATCTTTTCCACTTAGCTCTCTGACTCACCTGGAGCTTAGTCTTATATGTGGTGTAAGGCAGAAATCTAACATCTTTTACAGAATGGTGTCTAATTGTCCACAAATCAATTAAAAAGTCCATCTTGACCCAGCGATTGAGATACCATCTTAAGCATATGCTGCTGCCCCTGAGCTTTCTGCACTTCCTTGGCCACTGGCCTGTCTGTCCATGCATCCTTTCCACACCAATCTACACAGAGGCCACACAGGTGTTTCTATGTCAATTGGGCTACTTTCCTTGCTGTGGCCCTTTCCCCTCCGTGTTTCCCAGGTATTCTGCATGCTTGTCTTACTATGCCAATTTTAGAATCAACACACCTAGCCCAAGGGGAAAAAAATGACTCTTTTTGTGTTAGTACTCTTACTGGAATCATGTTAATTCTGTAAATTAACTTAGAAAATCTTAATGATGCTGTGACATCCTAACCACGAATAAGGCATGTCCCTCCATGTGCTCAAGGCTACTCTGTGTCTTTCTCAAGAACATTTACAATTTTCTTCACATAGGTTTGAGCAGTTCTCTTACATAATTTACCCCTGTGTATTTTATCCTTCCTGCTGCCGTTGTGAATGGGACCATCTTCTCCCTGCTATCTTCTAACTGGTTATTTTTGTGTATATGGAAGTTTTTACCGATGTTGGCATATAAGTATTATATTTCTGCTATACTGGTGAGTTCTCTTATTATTTGAGTTGTTTTATCATTGAGTCCCTGGGGCTGTGCTCTCCCACATTGTGGCGACTTACTGGACAGCATGGGATGTCACTGGACTAACAAGTTCTTGTTGACAGGCTGCTCTGGGCTTCTGGGTATCCCACTGACAGAGGTCAGCCCATGCCTTTGTTTTCTCTAGTCCTTTTCTCAATCTGGGAGCATTAGGTCCCCTTCACACTGTTCAATTAAGCTGCCCACCTGCATTTTGTGCAACTTCTGCCCTCTCCTGAGGACTACAAATCCAGCACTCCTCCTGCTGTGGAGGAGTGCTGGGGTGTACAAATTAGACCCCAAAGTTTATTCTGCCATATTCATTTTCAACAAACCCTTCTTCACCCTTGTGGCTCTTATTTAAAGCTTTGATATTGACTTCCTTCATAGAGAAAAGCAAAACCATCTAGAACAAACTGAATGACTGACATTTGTGGGTCCTGAAAGGGAATTTTTGATTTCTAAATGTAGCTTTTTATTAGAATTGAAGCAAACAGAAGACATATTTCTGCACCGTCCCATCATGCTAGCTCTTAGTCACATCTCCCCTGCAGGAGCTTCAGCCGCATACGTGGCCATCACTGGCATACGGTCCTTCCTCTGCTCAACTGCTGGACAGGCCCTCCTCTGCCACACGAGCACTAGACGTGGCTTATAAAAGAAGTCAGCCAAACCTTTTGATGTTGCTGGGAAGACACAGTTTTTATTAATTTGTTGTTTTGACTAATTCCCAAGTCACTCATTTTTAGGAGAGTAAGAGAAACAAGGGACAGCAAATACAGGGCTCTCAGCAGGCTTGCCATGGGAACTCACACCTGGGAAGCTCGACCTGGCTCCCCGGCTCCCGGTCTGCGCAGCCTTGGTCTCTGGTTCATGGAGTCAGCAGAGAGATGGTAGCGAGCACACACAGAACACTGAGTAACTACAGACTCTGTCTGCGCTTAGTACACCAGTCTAGGTCACAACATGAAACATGACCATACCCCACACTCAAGACAGAGATGTTTGTTAAATATCATAGAAGGGCTTCAAACTCAGCAGGCTGCAGAGCAGAGCAAGTGGAGAAAGGGGCCAAAATAAAACCTCCCAGGGAATTTAATAAGCCTGTTGTCACAGGATACAACTGCAATAAAGACAAAGACAGGAATTAATACTGTGGCAGAAAAAAAGACAATGCAAACAGCTCGGAAAGCCTGAAACCCTATTGATAACACTTGAGAATCTAAGAACAACTTGGTCAGCAAGTTGAGAAGCAAAAGCCCTGAAACAGGAAACAACATCAAGGTAGCTTTCTTCTCTCAGAATTCCTGCACCAGACTGGGGCCTTCCCCACAGTTGTTTCACAAAACAAAGACACCAGCATCACTAGGAAACCAGACGAACACGGCGAAGCAGCTGACCGCAGCCAAATTCCTAGGCACGGACATACTTTAAAAGAAAACACATCCAACAAGCTCAGAAAGCCTGGACGGTGGTGAGTTTCCCAGCACTCCCAGGGATGGGGAGCCGCGTTTTTGAGTCCTTCACCTTCCAACCCCCAGGCCTTGTCATCAAGGAGGCCGGTTCCTGACATGCAGCCTGGATGTGCATCTGTAGGGAGTAAGCGGCAGGAAGGGTAGACACAGCACAGCTCAGGAAGCTCTAAACAGCATGAGGTTCAGAATGGCTCATGATTCCCTTAGGGCTAACTCTTCTGGGTTGTCTCAACTACAAGATATTCAGGTAACCATGATCTGACTTCAGCGAAGGCTGCGAGAGGGCAGAGGGGTGGCCAGCCGGATGCCAAGGCAGGCTTCCCGCAGCACCTAGCAAGCTGAACTGGCCCAGAAGAAACCAAGCGCTTTTCTAAACTCCACAAACACCATGTTAAATGGTAAAAACGCAAAGGCCCCTTGGTGCACCTGGAACATAAGGGAATGACTTAGGAAGTGGTCTCAGCAGCCACACATGGCCTCGCTGTCTTCACATGCTTCCGGTTCAGACCTGCCACCACCTTGATGAGCAGAAGGAACATGCTTCACATGAAGAATTTCCCCCTTGGGAAAAATGCTGGCTTTGCATTAATGCCCTAAAGACCACCCTGCAGCCAGCAGTCACCCCCAGAAGCCTGCAGGGGCATGTGAGGAGGCTGCGCTCTGGGGCTGAGCCAGCTTCCCAAAGCCCAGTCACCACTCCTGACATTTCCTCTGCTCTGAGGCCCTCACAGTGTCCACTGCACCACTGAGTCTGTCCAACAGAGACCCCTCCACTTTGTTAGAGTGAACTGCCAGCAGGACTGCCCTGAGCCTGGCCTCTGGGCTCTGCGGACCCACCACCTGCCCAGCACCTCCAGACAGTAGTCAGGCTGCCCCGGCCTTGCCCTAGCTGTCCCTCCACTGCCCCACTTCCCTATTCTTCCTGGAATCGAACTCTACCCAGGGGTCCCAAAGTGACTGATGGTGCAGTGGGCAATGGCCCTCTCCTCTGGCCCTGCTCCTCCGTGCCCCGAGTTGCACAGCAGCTCCAGGCCCCAAGCTGACAGCACGTGGCCGGCACCCTGCCCTTCCCAGAAGTGAACAGACCCACACACATGTATCCCACTAAAACCAAACTGAAGACATCCCCAGCATGGCTTCCCCTCAGCCCAAGGCCACCAAGGCCTCCTGGCCCAAGGGGTGGGGGCAGGGCAGCTGGAGGAGAGGGACCTTGCTTTGAAAAATGTGTAATAAACATGTGTGACCTGGTGAAGACACCACCCTAGAGGAACCCTGCCAGTGAAGTCCCTGGGAAGCCGCGGTCACTAAGACCCTGGCCCCACCCAGAGGCCCTTGCTGGCAGCAGGACCCTTTCCCGTTGGGCAGTTTGTACTAGCAAAGTACATACTGTTTAGGGCAGCAAACAAAGGAGGGAAGCCTACAAAGGAAACCAAGAGGCTATTGTCACAAAGTCGGACAACACTTAGGGCAAGGGTGAGGGCACAAAGGAGTTTCTAAGGGATTACCAGCTTTTTAAAAAACTGTCTTCAAGTGAACTTTATTTTGGAGAACCAGTTCAGATTAAAGAAAAACCAAGCTGACAGCAGAGTTCCGATACACCCACACCAGTGTGAGACGTTTGCTACAGTTAATGAACCAATACTAATAATCAGCATTAACTAAGCTAATAAGCCACCGCTCAGCCCCGCTCCCAGCTTTCCCTGGCGCCCTCTTTCTGCCCCGGACCCCATCCCGACACCGTGTGTGTGGCCGTCCCGTCCCTCAGGCCTCCTCTGACTTCCCTCGGCTTTGACGACCTTGACGTGCTAAGGAGCGCCGGGCAGGCATCGGCAGGCTGTCCCCGGCGGGCACGGCCCGGGGACTTCTCATGACTGGACTGACCACGGAGGGGGCCGTCCTTCCTCCCCGTGCTGGCGTGTGCCCAGCCTGGCCTCGCCTGGGCGTCGGCCGTGCCACCTGGCGGGGATTCTCCAGCCTGGTCCCCACACTGTCCTCGTGGAAGGGAGCCCTCCCGGCCCACACCCGAGGGGTGCCCCCCTCCCTGGGGACGGGGCGGCCACACAGCGGCCTGGAACTCTCCTGCAGAGGCTCCCTCTTGTCCCTGCTCGCGTCCCAGCCGCTGAGGTCAGTGTGGGCCCGTGGGCGCCTCCTCGTGCTTTGGGCTCCACTCCAGCCGCCACTCTGCCCCGGCCTCGGGGAGCTCCTGCAGGTGGCCCGTGTCCCTCTGACAGCCCGTCCGTGGGGGCTGGGCTGCATTTTTGAGCCCTTCCTTCCTCTTGGCTCTGCCAGGTGCTGGGGCTCATCCCGGACACTTGCTGGCGGCTCTAGTTTATTTCTTGTGTGCTCTTTTATGATGTGTGCAGTCACACATCTGAGGAACGCACTTGTGGTAAATGGCCAGCTTTGCATACCCTGACCTTCCTCCTTCACAGCACCCTGTTCGGAGGAAATGGGACTTCTCCCACTCAATACGAGCTGGGGGTCCTGTGGAAAGGGCTGCTTGCAGTGCGTGCGGTGGGGAAGAAGCCCAACCTTTGGTGTTGAACTGCCTGCAAAACTCTTTCCAAGGGTGTATGTTACTTCTGTAATTTAAAAAGTGTAAAATTATCTTACACCCTTGTGCTGGTTCAAACAGAGACCAAATCCAAGCAACAAAAATATTACTAACAATTCCGACTTAGAATACAAATAAGCAGAAAGCAGGCTCACTTTGTCCTTAGAAATAATGTTTGGCAAAATATGTACACAATTTTCTGCTCTCTTTCCTTACACAATTTTAAGTTGTTATCCTTTCTCATGTAACAACAAAGACTCTGGCTGCCTAATGTAATGAGCATTCAAAAAATTCAAATGTTTGTGTTAAATAACACAGTATTTGGAAATTTTCACACTTGCTCTGCTTGGAGAAAAATGTTTTAAGGCTCTGAAGAAAGTGAAGTTCATTCTAACTTCCAAAAACAAAAGGATCCCTGATTTACTCGAGAAATTAGTTATCCTCTAAACTCCAGTCCAAGGAGGAGATGCACAAAAGCAAAACCATAGAGAGACACTACCAAAAAATTTTAGTTACATGACAGGTATACTTCAGCAGATCCTAATGTCAAGGTTTTTAAAACAAAACTCTGCGTGCACACTCCTAGAGGGAAGGCTTTCCGCAGCGCCCTAACACTGGCCCTGGGGTCAGCAGCAGGCATCTCCTGGAGGGCCTGCACTCCGCCCGGCAGGGGCACGCGTACAGGCCGCGGGGACACGTGGGCACAGGCCACGGCGCCAAAGAGCTGGCACCGCCGTCTCCACAGCACACAGCTGCCCTGGGAGCGGACCGTTAACAGCCACCCACAGGGGTTAGCTGGAAGGCAGTGGCCTGCACCTCACCCGCCAGGACCCCAGGAGGGCCCTTCGGCAGCGGCGGAGGGACGTACCAGGGCACACACCATGGCGGCCTGGCCCGTGCTAACGCTGCTGCTCCTCCTGTGCCTGCCTCTGCAAAGCCACACACAGCCCTGGGACACCGCGCCCACCCAGATCCTGACCCCGAGGGGCAACTCATCGGAGAGCCTGCCCCTGCCCGGGCCTGAGCTCAAAGCCCACAGGTCGCGACCCACAGCCACGCCTGGCCCGCCTACCCTGCTGGCCCCACTCGCCCTGCTTGCCCTGCTGCTGGTCCTCGGGTAGGGGGCCTACTCAGCGTGGACACAGGAGACCAGTGGCTCACAGGCTCCCCTCCCTGACTTCAGGACAGAAATGGACCCAGAAAAGAGAGCCCCGCCTGACTGGCTTGCCGTATGTGGATACAAAGGTCACACCTCCCACGACTCCATGAAAGACTGAAGGGAGAAGCCACAGCCCAGTGAGTTCAAGACGGAGCTTCCCATCCTTGGGCACCTGCAGCTCCAACTGGAAATCAAAAGATATCTTACTGTTGCTTTGGTTCATTAAACTTATAATGCCAAGAAATGACTGGGTGGTACACAGGGTTTCTCAGTGTGGCGGTTGATGGGCGGCGTCCAGGCCTCCCACCCGCCACAGCTCTTGTGAGCTGACAGTGCTCCTGGGGCAGGTGGCAGCACCTGGCCTGGGGACAATGAGGGGCACGGGTGGGGGCGCGGGCACAAGCAACAGCACGAACCGTCCCCAAGCCCAGGCCTCCCTGTGTGGTCCGGCTTAAGTGGCTCCATCTCCCTCCGACTCAACACAGGAACCTGCAGGGCATCTTTAACCGATTCCAAAGATTAGGCCTACACAGGCTCACAAATCTTCAAATGCTATTTTATTCCTGTACATGTTGAATAATTTTTACAACTTAAAGGAGGTGCCTTTTTTTTTTTTTAATGGAATGGAATTCTATGGGAGGAGGTGCCTTTTTTAAAAGCACTTTAAAACTTGAACATGAGGTTTGGGGGAAAAAAGGTAATAAATCAGATGTTTGGAAAAGGAAGGTTTACAGTGTCACCTGAGTTAAGTTCATGCAAATTTATGCTATTTCCACTGTGCTCTTACCTTCATAGACCCACACCTGCACTACTTTTCATCAGTGTCTTTAGACAGTACCTGGGACAGAGCCTGCAGTAGACTCTGGAGGGTGTATCTCATGCAACCATCAACACAGACACCGTCTCTGAAGGTTCAGGGTCACACACGGGTGTGGCTCCAGCAGTCAGTCAGCTTCAGGGCCTTTAGCCAAAGACCTGTCAGCCTTACAGAGCATCTAGAACAACCAGCACATGTGAACACTAGGCATGTTTTGAGTCACACACTGTGCTTAATAATTAGGCTCTGATTTACATAAAATGATACAGTATTGACTGGTATAAACATAAATGGCAAATTATTTTTTTAAAGGTTCATAGGTTCATACCCTAATAGCTAGGTTTAACCCCATGCATTAAAGGATGGCCAAGTACAGCTTCGTTCGACAGAAAAGAGTAATGAAAATGCAGCTCTCCAACAGGAAGTCACACTTTTTGGTCACCAGCACCACCACCAATCATGTGGTGCCAACAGCCCTGAGGTTCTAGAAGGCTTGGCCATTCCTGTCCGGTGATCCGAGGCTTAATCCCAATCCCGCATCTACCAGTTCTTACCTCTAGGGCAGGGACAAGCTATCAGCAGCCGTTCCACCTACCTGCTGCGAAACCGTGAGAGGTAAGGGTCTGTGGGGGAACTATATCCCTCTATTGGGATCATGGCTGCTCCACAGGGAAGATGCCCCATCTGGCCCATCAGCCTCAAACACAGTTCCCCGGCTGAGTCTCCACTCTTGGGCAAAGGCAGCGAGACTGTAGAGTAACTGAGGCCTGCCCTCTGCGGGGCACTCTGCCAGTACTTACTGCCAGCCACAGACGCAGACCTCACAGAATCATCCAGTCCTCGCAGCAATGGCATAGGTATTAGTCGCCCTATTTTGCAGAAGGGGAAACTGAGGCCCAAATGGTTAAGTACAATGTCTAGGTCACACAGCTAGTGAGAGGCAGGGTAAGGAAGATGAGAGACCAGGCAAATAACCACCTGCCTCAGCTGCCTTTCAACTGAAGCCTGGAGGACAGCGTCACACAGGTGGGTCGGCATCCCCTCAGAGACAGCAGCTCTCCTCTGGGATGGGGAAGAGCAGCGCGGAGGAAACAGCAGGAGAGTACAAGCGAGGCATGTATGAGGCGCTGAGATGGCCAGGAGCTGGACGCAGGCAGGCAGACCTGTCAGAGGGAGAGGCTGAGGGCCTGAAGCAGACCCGGGGAGAGCGGTCGGAGGGAGGGAGGGAGGTGGGTGCCAGACGGGGAGGTCACTGAGGGACTGACTAAGCACAGGGTGAGATGACTTCTGGCAGCTGTGGAGGCATGGAGAGCACAAGGCAAGATTCAGGGCCTGGTTAGGAGGCTTCTGTTGAGGCTGAAGGACAGATGGCGGTGGCCTGTGGGCCGCTGGGCAACATGGAAGACTGGGAGAAGCCAGCATCCTGGTGGAGTATTAATGAGGGGACAGCAGGCACAAAACGTGCTGGAGACTGGATGTGACAGCAAGAAAAAGCAAGGAGTCTAGGATAACTGCCAGGCTTCCAGCAACTGCGGTTGTTAGTGACATTCACTGGGAGGACAAAGGCAGGCAGTTCAGGAAAATAAAGTGGTTGGGACACCTGTGGCAGGTCAGCCTGGAGAGGGAGGCATGCTGCGCTACCTGGCAGGCCAGCGGCTCAGAGGCCACGGAAGCCTGAGATGGAGAAGCAAAGGCTAGCGGCCCTGCCTGCCCAGCTTCCTGTCAGTCATTCAGCCTGAGTCGGCCCACGGCCCCGGTTCCCACAGCTGTCAGGGCAAAGGCACCCCCTTCCATCTGCTGCACAGGCCAATGCCCAGGCAACGTGCCCTAACCCAACCCCTCCCTCCCCACCCAGGGCAATGATGTCCCATCCCACCCAGTCTCCAGCTAGCAGCCCAGAGAGCCTCCCCAAGGCCACCCTTTCTCAGAGGGACAGCGCTGCCTGGCCTCGCAGGCCCCACCCGGCCTCCTTGCCTGCATCCTAGAGCTAGCCCAGAGGCTGGCCCTGGCTCTTCTAGCACGGCCTCACCCTTTTGTTCTCAGTCAACAATGGGGGGGCATCGTGACCACCTCCCAGTGAAAAATATTCTCTGAGCACTGAAGGGCTGCCCCTGCTCTTCCGGGCCTCAGGCAGCTCTGAGAAGGGAGGGAGAAG
Source organism: Phataginus tricuspis (assembly GCA_029783875.1). Lineage (NCBI taxonomy): Eukaryota > Metazoa > Chordata > Mammalia > Pholidota > Manidae > Phataginus > Phataginus tricuspis. The sequence goes on along the minus strand of JAQQAC010008350.1, from coordinate 103,183,557 downwards.
CCCTCCTCTCTCCGGCAGCCTGCAGAAGCGTGGGAAGGGAAGTGAGCAGGAAGGGGCAGGGGCTGGGGCACCTGAGAGCAGGGAGGCTCCTCCCAGAGCCCAGGGGAGCACTGCCCCCTCAGTCCTCAAGGGCTGTCTGGCTGTGACCCTGGGCAGGGGTCCTCTCTGGTATAATCACCCTCAGAACTGTGAATGAGGCCAAGAGGAAGCGGGTGAACATGTCAGAATTTCTTTCCAGAGGGAAGGCACACCACAGTCACTCCAGAGCCAAGGTGAGGAGAGGCCGGCAGGCCGTGCCTGTGGGGTGGAGGAGGCGGCCCATGGCAGCCCTCTGGGCAGACAAGCAAGAGTGGAAGGGCAGAGCCAGGCAGGCCTGAGGGCTTGGTGCGCCCTGCCTGAGAAGGCCCTGCTTCCAGACTGGGCCCCGCAGAGATGCCAAGGCGGGCTGCCAGGCTCACTCCTCCTGCACCCTGGGAGAGCACCCAGCTGTCCGCTCTTCCCTACAGAGGGAGAGCAGGGCCTGCCAGCCAGCCTTATCCTTCAGAGGGTCCCACTGACAGCAACGTGCACTCGGTCATTGCACAGAAGGGGCCTGTACCTGCGCAGAACACCCCACATTTGTCCCCAGCTGTGCTCATCACCAGGAGGGTAAGTCTGTCTAATTTGGGTTAAAAGATCGCACCCACTTGGCCACAGACAGCCCATTCTCTAATTACACTTATGTAAAACAGAGCCGGCATCCGATCTCCACTTGCCTGCCTGCGGTGTGGGGGGCTCTCAATTGGCCCAGAACTTGGGATCATAAGCAGTGCGTGCACAACACAGAACCCCAACACCATTAGGGCCTCTGGTGGTCAGGCACTGGCATGTCTATGGACGTGGCTGTGAGGGGTCTGCTCCATGCTGTCACTATCCGGTCCACCCCTTCCTCACAGAACCCGACTTTGTGAAGCACAGACTCTGCCCCATACATCCTGGTGACCACAGGCAGCTGTGTGACATTCTTCTAGCCAATGGGCGGAAACTGGGAATTTCCTGAAAAACTTTCTTGATAGAGACACAGCCCCTTCCTGCTTCCCCTGCTATCTGCTGGAACATCAGGCTGGATTCAGAAGAGCCACCAGGAACTAAGTGTGAGGATAAAACAGCAGAGTGGAGAGATGCAGAGCCGCTGTTCCAGCCCCGGACTGTCCACTTCTTGGTAAGAGAGGCCCAGGAGTTGAAAGCCACACCCGCCAGGTCTTCTGCTACAAGCTGCCAAACCAAGCCTGACCCAAACAGGCCACAGAGAATGCCTGGCATGGGCACCATGACAGACAGGCCTGCTGCAGACCTGGCCCTGCACTGACCACACACCTCTGGCTGCCCATGCACCAGGGCAGAAGGACAGACAGCACACACGCAAACAAACAGGGCCACCCAAGTGCTCATACAGCAGGGTGACATGGACGAGAATGATGAGGGGAGGGCAGGGAGAGGCCGCCTCTCCAAGGAGACATCTTGAGCTAATGGCTGAGCAATGAGCAGGTGGCAGCCTCGTAAAGTCCTGGGGGATGATGTCCCCATAGGAGGAACTGCACACACGGGCCGTGGGGTGGAGGGACTGGGTTTGTACAGAGCAGCAAACAGAGAAAATGGAGGGAAACAGACCTGTGAACTCTTCCCTTAAGGGAAGTTACTTCTCCCATGGTGACGGGAAGTTCTGGAAGGGCCACAGGGGTTACCTGACAGGATGTATCCCTAGAAAGCTGACTGCAATGCCCACATGAAGGGCAGGCTGCGCAGGAGCAAGCCTGGATCCTGGGAAGCCAGCAAGGAGCTTCTGTGGCTCACAGCACAGCAGGTTCTAGAGAGAAAAGGCGGTAGCAGGTTGGGAGAAAGAGTAGCAGGCCTCGGAGACAGTGGAGGTGGGGAGACGGAGATAGGCTGCAGGCCACGGTGAGAAGCAGGGCCAGGCCAAAGGGACAGGGTCAGGTCAAGGGTCATGAATGTAGCTTTCAGCACATGCTGCACCTCGTCCTGAGCCTCGGGCTTGGGGGGCACCAGCAGGAGAGGCATTGGTACGCGGAGCAGAGCAGGAATGGAGCGTGGCCCTCGGGCTCAGGGCAGGCTCAGGGAGGAGGGAAACCTGGCTGGCAGGGGCAGCTATTAGCCCCTGCTGAGGACCTGAGTAAGACAGACAGGATGCAGCCACTGCCCTTGACAAAGATAAGTCACTGGTGCCTTGGGAGAGCCATTTCAGAGGGACGGTAAGGCCAAACCCTGACCAAACAGATGAGGAGGTCCTGACAGTGGGCAGAAGTCTAAGCTGAGAGGACCCCAGTGTGAACACCAACTGCCCCCTCATGGCCCATCCCATCTCCCTAGGGAAGACCCAGGCTTCCTCCCAGGCACTCTCATTTCATGTTTGTGGATGGGCTGACCTGATGCATGCGTGTCTGCATCACCACACATCCCCATGAGGGCCAGGCCCATGTCTCACATGCTTTCACCCTCTGCCACCCAGTGTGTCCCAGAGCCCCACATGCAAGAGGCACCAGAAAAGACTGGGAGGGAGGGAGGCAGGAAGAGCCCTGTGAACAGAGAGCCCACCAGGACACGTCCTGAGGGTCCTGCAGTTCCCTGGGCACAGGCATGCACAGGGCCCGCAGGTGGCAAGTGGAGACACAGACAAGAGCACCCAGTGCTACATCTCCAAGCATAGAAAATGAGTCTGACAGATGACAGTGCTGCATCCCTGGCACAGAGAATGGGTCCTGATGGGTGCCAGTTGACCAAACCAGCACCAGGCAGTGGTGAACAGGCTTGATGGTGGTGGTGCCAACTCATCATTTCCCACCAAATCCACAACTGAAAAGCATCCTGGAGAATTAACCAAAAACCTGCAAAATTCTACTGAAAGATTTCCCAGTGTACAGGTAATGTCAGAGGATGAGCCAGCACAGGGCCCAAGATGGGCTCCGGGACCTGGGGAAGCTCTGCCCTCAGCCCCAGACAAGGCAAGCAGCCTGACAGGAGCCGGCGCCCTGGGCTTAGCCAGGCTCCAGACACCTGCCAAACTCGCTGCTTTATGCCCAGCTGCTCATCAAGTCGCAGAAAATGCTTCTCAATGTTGCCGAACAAATAATTTGATGTATTTTATTTCTCAAAGAGCCTCTATTTTAAACACAAAATCACCAGAAACCCATCTTATGAAAGAGAACATTATATATTCCATTAAAATCAGGAAACCACCTCTTTAAAATTTGTGAATGAAAGAGGTAACAATCACGTAGAGCCATAAATCATCAGTTAAGTCATGACTCATGAAGACAACTAACAAATCACTAGCAGAAACGAAGTGCAACAGGGCGTTATTTAATTTGATTTTATCACATATTTTCTAAGGATCCACCACATGCTACAGCTGTGCAGGGACCCAAAGCACAATCCTAAGGTGCAGGACTTGAAGAGGTGTGCACCCAATGGTGGAGCCAGGAGGACACCGAATAACTAAGTTCTGGGCTGTAATTTAAAAACCCAGGAGAGCCTGACTGGTAACACCCGCCTCCAGGGCCTCATGACCCTGCCAGTCCCTTGGGCTGTGGAATGCCCAGCCTACGTACCACCCTCCTCCCCTATGTGGCCCCTAGGCCTCTTCCCGAGAGAGGTGCACAGGAAGGACGGGGAGGGATGGCCGAGACAGCACTGTAAACGCACACTCAGATTCCAGCCTCAGATGGCCAATGCCCCTGGGCCCTTCACCACACGGGACAAGATCTGACTCCAGAACCACACAGTAAAATGGAAGAGGTGGCAGGAAACAGCCACCCAGGCAGAGTGCAGTGGTGTGGCTCTGAGGGCTCACACCACAGAATGTCGGCTTCTTTTCCCATTGCTGGGCACGTCGGCGGCACCTCCAGAACCCCACCTGTGGCAGCATGGGCAGAGCGGGAACAGGGCCAGCTGGTGCCCCTGGGACTGGAGCTGCGACAGGGTCCCTCAGCCCCAACCAGTTCCAGCAACGTTCTCCTCCCAAAGACTGGGAGCTGCCACAGAGGCGCAGAGGAAAGCTGCAGCCGTGCTTCATGCCAGGTTCCTCCGCGGTCTGAATCACATGAAGGCGGGTGTGCGGCCACCACGGTGTGGCAGTGGCACACTGCTTCCTTCCGCCTGAGACTCTGCTTATCTGAGACTTGATCTCCGGGTTTTCTTTGTGCCTAGTGTATGAGTACTAGGGGAGGGGTGATCTGAGACTCATCGGGGGGTTTCCAGAGCCCAGGAACAGACTACCTGTTGGCCCAGAAAACAGAGTGAAGATCTCCTTGGCTTTAGAAAACCAGGTGTGATGATACCTTTAGGACCTAGGACCCATCTTCAAAAAAAGAAGTAAAAATGTTAAATACGTGATGATGAAGTATTCTTACTGAATAGGATTGGAAGGCTTCATTTATTGAAACAATTTTTTAAATAGTTTCTAAGGTAAAGAATTAGATTTAAGCCATTAAAAGCTTCCTTGATTTCCCAGCTCATCTGCTCTGTGGCTTGGCACGATCCCAAATTTGTCATTATTTTAATATTTATAGAAAATTGTTTTGTTTTTCCTATTCTGTGATCCTGTTAGTATCAGTCTGACTTACAGACTTAAATACAGACTGATCAAATGTATCCATTGTTTGTAACCCAACGGAAGCACGACAAGGGGACAATCACTTCCAACAAGCACCCCTGAGATTCGAAGGGAATCTGTGCTGATGCAGCCCTCCGACTAAGACTCGGCCCATGTGATTGCTACTTTCAAAGATTAAGTCCCAACGTGTGACTTATACAAAAAAAAAACCAGACGACATTTATTCCCGCGAACCGTTTCCCTTTGCTGCCCATTTCTCAGGCCCCCCTCACAGAGTGCCCTGGCCTCAGAGTATGGTGGGCCGGCTCAGCTGTTCCTTCCCCAGTGCTCAGTGACCTGATAAACAAAGGCCCCAAGGTTTCTCTCCCCCCTCAACACAGATGCCGGCTGGCTGGTAAAATGGGTGTCGTGCAGCATCAGGGAGAGGTGAGGGCATGTGCTGTCGGCTCTGGGCTGAGGGCCAGACCCTACCTTCCAGACGATGGCCAGCCACAGTGACCCGGCCTTCCTTGGAAGGGTCTCTGTAGATAGGGTGCTCTGGCCAGGATCCAAGACCCTCCCAGACCTCCATGCCTATCACACTCTCCTCCTCAATATACTCCCTGAGGAATGAGGAAAGTTGATCTCTAAGGTCTTTTAAATTATTTTCTCTTATTAAATGGATGGATGAAGTGCTAAGGTTCCCTGGCCTGCATCCAAACTTCCCAGCCTACCCATCAGGATGGCTGCACGGCAGTTCTCTCGCTCTTCCTCTCCCAGGGAAACCCACCACTCTCCCTGGACTGTGGCCCGCCGGACAATGGGGACGTGACCTCCTCTCCGCCTGGTTGCAAAGCATGCAACACACGTGTAACAGTGCCCTGCAGTGCCGGAGGCCAGGCCCCTGCCCCTCGGAGCCACCATGCTGCCAGAAGGCACAGCTCCACGTGCCCTAATGCCCTCGGGAGCTAGACAGCAACCACACTGCTGGGGAACGAGCCTGAAGACATGCAGAAGGGCAGGGGAGGACCATGCGCTGGTCCACCACTCCTCCTCAGGTGGCTGCCCACATACTTCAGTGAGACTGTCACTCCACTCAACTCTTCTGGTCACTCCACTGTCACCACCCTTCAGAAGCACTAACCTTTCCTCATGTAAAAATCACCAGGTTCAACTCCTTTGCTTTTTCATCACATGAACGTAGTAAAAGAAATAATTATTTATATAAGTAGGTAAGCTGAACAGCAGGCAATGACTTTCAAAACTGAAGCACTGAAAGAAATCAGATTGACGTAGGGTTGATTTAAGGTAATACCAGGGGCAAGACAAGTGGATGTGTGAGTAAGGAGAAAATTGGAGAGGACGGTCAAACTGGAAAAACACATGGCCTAACAATATACCAGAACCCATATCCCACGAGGACAGACTGAGTCACCTCACGGCTGCTATTCTCCCCACACCCAGAGCACCTGGCATATCGTGCTCAAAACACACTTGTCAATTGACAGGATTTTCATGTATGATTTTCATAAATGAATAAAAGCAAGTTTAATTTATACTAAGGAAGGTGAAGAGCTACGTGAATATAAGATGCTAAGAACCTCTTAGATTTAAGGAAAGTTATTATCCCAGAATTCACCCTGTTTTTCTAATAAAGTTAGTGCCACAATAGCAATCACGGGTCAGATGTTCAGTTTTTCATTAAAAACTCTGAGCCCTGTATTTTACTATCTATAAATGAGGTGGCCAAGGGAGTTCTTAGGGGAAATAAGAGCTTATGTGCACAGAATTGAAAAGAAGAAAATAAGTAAACTAGATCTTCCTGCCAGGAGCAAGGCTGGTGACTGAGGCTGACCTAGAGGTTACCCTGGGAGATGGGGAGGTGACCTAGAGGTTACCCTGGGAGATGGGGAGGTGACCTAGAGGTTACCCTGGTGAGATGGGGAGGTGACCTAGAGGTTACCCTGGGAGATGGGGAGGTGACCTAGAGGTTATCCTGGGAGATGGGGAGGTGACCTAGAGGTTACCCTAGGAGATGGGGAGGTGACCTAGAGGTTACCCTGGTGAGATGGCGAGGTGACCTAGAGGTTATCCTGGGAGATGGGGAGGTGACCTAGAGGTTACCCTGGGAGATGGGGAGGTGACCTAGAGGTTACCCTGGTGAGATGGGGAGGTGACCTAGAGGTTACCCTGGGGAGATGGGGAGGTGACCTGGAGGTTACCCTGGGGAGATGGGGAGGTGACCTGGAGGTTATCCTGGGAGATGGGGAGGTGACCTAGAGGTTACCCTGGGGAGATGGGGAGGTGACCTAGAGGTTATCCTGGGAGATGGGGAGGTGACCTAAAGGTTACCCTGGGGAGATGGGGAGGTGACCTAGAGGTTATCCTGGGAGATGGGGAGGTGACCTAGAGGTTAGCCTGGGGAGATGGGGAGGTGACCTAGAGGTTACCCTGGGGAGATGGGGAGATGACCTAGAGGTTACCCTGGGGAGATGGGGAGGTGACCTGGAGGTTACCCTGGGGAGATGGGGAGGTGACCTAGAGGTTATCCTGGGAGATGGGGAGGTGACCTAGAGGTTACCCTGGGGAGATGGGGAGGTGACCTGGAGGTTATCCTGGCAAAGCTCCAGACCTGGAAGGGCAGCTCACTGGAGATGGAATCCTCCCTCAGAGGCACAGTAGACAAAGCTCAGACAGACGGGGGGATGGAGGCAGTGGCCCCGCTGTCACCCTGGGTTCTACACAAACTTCTCAAGTGCTTTGTGCTCTTTTTCCACTTCCTATTTGGAATTACAGACTTACAGGGAAGTTGAAAACAGTACAGAGTTCCCATATATCCTCCACCCTGCTTCTCCTGACCATCACGCCTTACAGAATCACTGAGCAATTAGGAAATTAACCTGGCACAATGCTATCAGCTTAACTACAGGCCACATTTGTGTGTCACCAGTTCTCCCACTAACATCGCCTCTGTGCCACCCAGAACCCACACTGCATCCCACCATCCGGCCCCCTGAGATCCCTCCAAGCTGAGACTGTGTCTGAGTCCTTCCCTGGTCAGGCGTCAGAGGACGTCCTCTGCTGGAGTCTGTCTGCTATCTCCTTGCAATCACACCATGGCAGTGCTTCTGTGGCAAGAGTGCCAGAGACAACGACGGTGATGTGCCATGTGCTGTCAGGGAGTCCACAGCAATGACCCATCTTACACAGGTGGTGTTAGCCTGTGTCACCTGGGTGAGGTGTTGCTGGCTTTCTCCACTCTAAAGTTACTATTTTTCCCTTTCTAATAAATAAATAAGGAGGAAGAGATACTTTGAGATGAGGCAAATATCCTGTTTCTCCTCCAACTTGTGCCCACTAATCTTAGCACTGGACCCTGGGTCTCACCTGATTACTGTGGCACTGCCTGCTTCACGGTGACCTTCCATTCCCTCCTTCCTTCTGCACTGCAGCTGTCTCTTCTCTCCCACTTGCTTACTGCCACTGCTCGTTTCCTGGCTCAGACTGGCCAAGCTCTGGCCATCTGCTCCTCCAGGTTGGCCCCAGTGCTCTTCTGACATGCCCCACCCCTTCTGGGTACTTCCTGGCCGTCTGGACCCCGGGGTGGAAGGAGCCCTGCTTCTTCCTACTGGACTGATACGTTGTGTGCGCAGTTGCCGGACCTTCTCAGGGGACAGAGACATATGTACATATGCATGCTAACCCATGCATTTATGCACATCTATCCAGATCTCTGCACTTGTCTGTCCACATGTAAACAAAGCCTCCTTTGAGTACCTTCCCCCCTTTATTTTCTGCCCGTATCTTCTCATAGAACTCAAAAAGATGAACATTCAGACCGCAATGTGGCCTATGTGTAATGTATTGTTTTTCTCAACAATCAGTAAGAGTGGAAACACATCTGGATGATTCACCCATGTGTAAGCACTGGCTGACCACACGCAGAGCAGCTGGGACACAGCACCGCCCTTTCCCGGCTTCACTCATAAGTGGCTCTGTCCACGAAGCCAGTGCACCTTTCCCAAGCTACATCAGGCTCCAAGTCTTGGTTACTAAAAGAAAGAGCCTCCCTTCCTCCAGCAAGAGCCTCTGGGAAGAAGCTGGTGTCCTCTTATGGTGCCTTGAGCTGACCCACAGAGGGAGAATTTACAGGACCTGAGCGGCCAGGGTATGGCACATGATGCTTTGTGCTCCATAAATCCCATAGGTTTACACAATTCCCTGCCTTTTCCATGGAAATCCTACCAACTCCCTCAGTTTCACTGAAGGCATAAAGTAAAGAGTAGGAAGCTTCAGGAAACTCATTCATGTGCACGTGGGCGAAACCACCTACTACGTGACACCAGAAAATACAGAGGAAAACACACAGAGCAGGAGTCAGAAGGTGTCATTTAACCCTGGCCTACGTATGGGTGGCCTGTACAACATATTCACACGCTAGCACCCTGACGTAGAGGTTTGCATCTTATCACTTCCAACAATCAGCTAAAACTTGATGGAAGGAATTTTTTCCCCTAGGGTTTCACTGATGGTCAAAGCTAGGCTGAATTCTGTAGCCCCAAATAATTGCAGCTCTGGAATCCTATGACTCGTTCCCATGAATTCCACATCCTCACGGACTGAGTTTTCAGCCTCAGCTCCCAAACCAGCTTTACCTGCAGCAGGTAACTCTCCACTATTCACTGCTGAGCCACAGCTTCCCTGGCACTGCTAATTTAAACATTACTGCACGAAGGTCATTAACATTTAGATAGCTTTCTAATGAAATAAAGCTTTAATGTATTAAGAAAGAGAAAATAATCCCCTAGGGCAGGTAGCCAGCCAAAGACACCGTATTGTCACAGAGGCACACGGTGACCTCCTGCAGGTGACCAACTCTGGCGTAATAACTATTTGATTGTTATTCTGGGTAAATACCTATTTTAAAAAGGAATCAAATTCAAAATGATCAAGACCAATACAGGCAGACTGGCTTTACTGAGTGTTTCACAAACCGAAGCTGTGGCCCCCCCGTGCGGAGCAGGCCTGTCGGCGCCATTTCCCAACAGCATTTGCTCACTTCGTGTCTCCACATCACATTTTGGTAATTTCCACAATATTTCAAATGTTCCATTATTGCTATATTTGACATGGTGTCTGTGACTGGTGATTACGACTCACTGACAGCTCAGATGACAGTCAGCGTTTTTTAGCAACACGGGTTTTAAATTAAGGTATGTACATTGCTTTTTAGACATAATGCTCCTGCATGTCAGAGAGACCACAGGCTGTGTGAGCACAGTGCTGATGCGCACTGGAACACCATTCGCCTCGCCTCACTGTGACACCTGCTTCACTGAAGTGGCCTGGAGTCAAGCCCACAGTATGTCTAAGCATGTCTGTAAATATGCATTTGATGTGATCAACTTCATTCATATGAGGAATAAAATAGACATAAACAGTCAAATCATTGCTATTTAAACTGTGGCCCTAGCACTGAAGTCCCTCAAAACTACCACCCCTACTTAGACTGACTTCAGGCTGTTCGTACTTAGGCCCAAGCCAAGACTGTGCGTGCACCTTATGTGGTCCCATCGCTCTTCACATGGTGGTTAGGGTGGCAGCTGTAGCCACCCAGCATCTTATGATGCCCCTTCTCGACTTGGGGACACCCCCTGGATGAGTCCCCCTTCCTAAGACAGAAGCCAGAAGCCAGAAATAGACTCTCTGTCCTCATACAGCCATAGCACACGTATAAGGCGGGCTGCACCCATCTGACACAAACAAAACCTTGCCTCAAAAGAGAAACCTGAGAAAGCAGGTGCCTGGCAGAATCAATTTCCAAAAAGTGAAGAAACCGAGATGAAGGAGATGTGCGCGTTACGAGGCAACAGTGGTCAGGGGGCCGTGAGTGGCACACTTGGCACACATGGTTCCTTAGGTGGCTGGGTGTTGTGGCCAACGCAGCCTCCTGCGGATGAGAGGTGACCTTACATCCTGGGTAACTCATCTCCTAAGCAAGCTACGACCCCCGGAGAAGAGGAGGCTATGTTGCTCACCACAAACAGGAGAAGACGGACTCCCATGTGATATCCTCCAGTAAAGGCACAGATTCAGCTTCCAAACGTACTCTCCAGCCTGACTGTTAACACTGACAACCCGAGTTCCTAACCCTGTAACGGCAGCAGAGGGGGCTAACCAGATGTTACCTACTCCTGAATCACCTGTAATCAGCGAGGATAAGCTCTGGACTCACAAACCTCAAGAATAACCCCTGCTGAGTATACTTGATGACAACTAGCACAGTCCAGACCCCTAAGACTACAATGGGGGAGAAGGGGATCACCTAGAATCCCCGGGGCTCGAGTTTTCTCCCAGTCAGAACTCACCCCTCCAGCCCAGACCCTGTCTCCCGACCCACCTTCCCCATTCCTGCCTCCTTCAGCAGAGCTACCTGGTCCAAAGGGAGGTGACAGGGCGCTCTGCACCAAGTGCCACCTCTCATGGACCTTGAGCACCTATGAAGTGAGGAAGCCCCACCACATTCAGCACCAAGTATTTTCCATTTTATCTGGCTGCTTGTCTGAAACCTCCCACAATTATTCAAAGTGTTCTCATTTTTGTCAAGACAGGGTTACAACTGTTACTTCTCCACCTATTATGGATGCTGTTATTAAGCAAACGTATTTTAATTATATGTTGCCCAAAAGGGGTTAAAATGATGGTGGCAGGACAGAGCTGTGCTTTCAGGATGAGGACTCCCTGTTTTCAACAGATTAACCTACTATATTGCACTTTATGGTTTTAGAACAATTTTGAATGTTTGTAAATGTTTCTATTCTACACCAAGAAGCACAGAAATCTGGAGATAACACAGACATATGGGGCATAAATATATGACTGATTCACCAAGTACAATGGGAGCATGGGGGCGGGGCTGGTGTGGCGAGGCAGAAAAGCACACATCTTCAAAGGCTGACAAATTTAGCTGCAGTTTGGGTGCTACCATTTACTACCCACACAAAAAGTAAGAAAACTTATTCATTTGTTCAACATTGATAAGTGCCTGCTATCTGCTAAGCACTGTTCTGAGCCCTGAGGATAGAGACAGAGAAGACCCTTGCCTTCCTGGGGCTTCTGCTCCGCCCAGCAGGCTGATGCGAGGGCTGGGGAAGGCAGTGGTGGGCGCAGAGGGTACGAGCGGACAGCAGAGCCCACAAGTGGGTGCGGAGTTGCGGAGTGAAGCCCAGGAGAGGCTGGAGGGGACACCTGAGAGCACAGGAGAGGAAGCTCCGCCAGAACTCCGGGATGGTGCAGCTGCAGCACTGAGCAGGGTAGCAACGAATGTGCCCTCCTACTAAGGCTCCCGTCTGCCTGCTGACCAAGAACGATAGGATGAGACCAAGAAAAGAGGACAGGAGTCTACTTGGGCTGGCCAGGCACATGTCTCCTTATCAGTATACGGCAGGAGGCTGTCTCCTTATCAGTATGCACCTTAAAAGTAAAAGTTATTTTACCAGGAAAATGGGTTCATTCGGGAACAACGGAGAGCAGCAACTCTGCCATGCCAACTCCGGAAAAACCACAGGTTGGTCCAGCAAACAAGGCAGAGGGACGTTACTTCAGGGAGAGGGAGGAGGGCGCTGGAGGGGCTGTTTTCAGGGAAAGTCCTGGAGAAAAGCAGGAGTCCAGGAGCCATGGCTCCTCCCTGGCTGAGTTGCAGGGGTGGCGGGAGGAGGAGATGCCGAGCGCATCCTTCCCTGTGGGGGCCTGGAAGCCACCAATCCTTCCTGTGGAGGCCGTTTTGTTGGGTCTGTACTGATGCTGCTTCCCGAACTGACGGAGTGGCAGGGCTCCCCCTTCCAGCCTCCCTGCTCCACCACAGCAGGGTTCCCCTGAATGACACAGGAAGGAGGTGGGAATGGCTGTGCAGCGCCATGTCCTCCTAAGACCACAACAAGGAGGAAACTAGACTGAACTCGCTCCACCATGCCTGACAGTCAGAGCTTAAGATATGTTAGCTAAGTTGATCCAGTTTTCCCAGGAAGCTGCTGAACCTCTTGCATCAGTTCCCAATCCACAAATGGGGGTAATGAGCCCTCTAGCATGAACCTGGAAGGAGTAATGATGTCAGCCCAAGGACCCAATCAGTGCCAGGTCTGCCTACCAGTTTAACACCTGCACCCACTGGCACTCACAAACTGCATGTTATATGCCTTACAGATCCCACGTCCACGTTCATAAACATACTGTACATCACACGCCAGGGGAGAAGCGATATGCACATTCCAACTGAATCCAATGTAACATGATGTCTGCACCTGAAGAACAGCGGCAACTAACAGGCAGATCTGCCCTCAGCACCTCTGCCCCGTCAGGCTCCGGCTCTCCGGCTGCCCGGCCCTGAGCACCATCGCAATCATAAGGCTTCTAAGACCCTCTTAACACCCCCATCCCCTCACCTCCCAGACACCCCCATCACCAAACCACGCTGACTTGACACCCAAGAAGAAGCTTTCCTCCAGCACCACAGCCGGGTCTCAAACTGGCACCCATCCCTCCCTTGCTTCAAGCCCTTCCCATGGCCCGAGAACCTGCACCACCAGGCTCTGCATGTCTCTCAGCCTCACCTTCCACCACGCTCTCCATTAATAACCAGACGAAGGCTACTGCCCCCCACAGCTACTGCACTAAGCAGGGCTCTGGCAGCTGACCCTTCCTCCTGGAATGTCCTTGTCACCTCTTGGGCCTCAGACAACAGCTCTACACAGAGGCCTTCCTGGAACACAGAGCCTCAAATAGGAGCAGCCCTCTGAAGCCATCTACCTCAGCCCCTGCTTCTTCAGTCTGGCACAGATAAACTAACTTGGAGGTACAATGTGAACCTTTGTGCTAGGTCTAGTCCACCCCACTGGCATGCTGGCTCAAGAAGGCAGGCTCTCTTCACAGGCGCCCTTCCACAATGACTCACATGGGAAGGCACTCAGAGGACCTGTCAATGAGGGAAAGTGTGCCCAGAGCAAAGGAACCAGTCCCCCCAAGGCTCAAACAATGGACAGAACACAGGGGAGCCGCATTTTATCCCACTGGCAGAACCAAGATTGATATTTCAAAGTCCAAACCCCAAAAAATCAAGTAACCACAACAACACAAATCAACGTATGGAGAAGATATTTTACCATTTTAATAGGCAACTTAGGTGAATGTTCCCGTTTCCTGGACTGAGCACAACACTGTTTTTATTTTATATCCTCCCTTTGCAGAAATACTTTTGAAGGGAATCAAAGTTCCCATGCACAGAAGCCCTGCCTCACTCCTGGCGCTGAACCATCCCTGCCCTCTACCATCCCCTCTCACCTTCTCCGGTAAAGCCCTTTCCCAACACCGTCAGTTTGTCTTTCTCTACTGGATCATTCCTATTAGCCCATAAACACGCTATAATCCCTCTCACTTAAGAAATAAAAATACAAAACTCCCTAGAGCTCAGGACCACCCCGCCTTTTCCCGACCAGCTACTGACCTGTAACTCTATACCCTTTTAACAAAACTCCTCTGGGGTGTCCTATGTCCTACGCATTTGATGTTCACCACTTCCTCACTCCCAACCACCTCTCCACACAGTCTTACCTCCCGACAAGACCCCTGCCTCTCATCAAATCCAGCTTCTGTCCCAGAAGAGGAACCAGCCATTCCCTCAGCCCTGGGCTCCAGCAAGAGCCGCTCTTGTTCCCCTCCTTCCTCAACAGACCCTTTACAGTAGAAACTGCTGCACCTGCCTCCTGTGGCGCCCTCATCCTTCTGCTCTTCTGTACCTATATCCACTGCCCAGCCTGTAGGCAAATACCAGCAATAGGCGAATGGCCCCCAAACTCACAATTTGGCCCCAGCGTCTTCTTGAGCCCAACCTTGAATTTCCACTGGTAGCCAGACAGCTCCACTGGGTGACTCATCATAAAAATAACAAGCAAAGTAAACCCTCTTAAGTGCTGCTGGCGAGGTGCTATTTTAGGCACTTTACATTAGTTCAGTTTATCAACCCAACGACTCGAGGAGACAGATGGCTACTACTCTTCCTGATTCACAATGGGAAACTGAAGCACAGAAAGATTAAACAGCTTGCTTGAGATCACACACCTGGCACATGGTGCGACCACGTCCAATTCACACCTTGAGGTGCCGTCTGTGGACAGAGCTGCTGAGGAACTGCCTTCCCGAGAGTCTGAGCCTCACACAGCCAGATCCCCACTCCCCACTCTGGACACCTGGCTCTTCCCAGACTCCCCATCTCATCACAGGCACCTGCCCGCTGCTCAGGCCAACAACCTTGGGATCGTTCTGGGACGTTCCATCTCAGGGTCTCCTGGCAACCCTGAGGGCCTACCTGCCAAGCACTCCACAGCGCGTCAGTTCCACGGCATGAGTCTTCCCATGTGCTCCGAATCACACGTAGCAGCACTGGGGCGTCTCCCAAGGTGGCGAGCCAGGCAAGGGTGAGCCTAGGACCTCTTGCTCAGGCACTCAATCAACCTTACTCTTGGAGGTGTGACAGCACAACGTAACCCCTCAGGAGGCTAGTCAGCCAGTCGTTTAGGGACTGGAAACCTCTCCTCAATACCTGCCAGCAAGATAAGAAAGCATCCACAGCGCAGACTGGGAATTGGCCGCTCAGGTGACACCCCAGAGATTGCAGTGGTGTGGCCTTAGAAATGTGGCCATGGCACCAGTCGGAGGGAGCAGGTGGACGGCAGGTGGAGTATCACATCAAAGCCAAGTCAGAGGCTGACCTGGAAGAATCAGATTCTAATCATGAAGGAATTTCAGAATTACTTTATTTCACTTGTAGTTTCCTTTTTCATGGAAGCACAGACGTGGTATGCTTTTAAAAATCTGCTTAAAGTAAAAAAAAAAAAAATCTGCTTAAAGTCTAGGAGCCCTTTCCATAGTGTAAGTGAATCCTACCTAATAGGGAAGCACATGTCTGTCTGTTAACATTTACCTGTTAATACTACAAAAATACTACTTACAATGGCATCTTATACACAGGTCTGGCCTCATGTTCTCTGCTCTGTCCAAGGCACCCACTGCCCGCCTCAGCCTGGCACAGGGCAGGGGAAGGGTGCCTGTGGGAAGTCCTGCCTTCAAGGCTTATCTGACAGACAGGTTTTCCCCACAAATAACATGGTTAGACTAATAACAATGCCAGCCTTTTAGACTACCCTGAGATTTAAATTAACCCAGGTAAAAGCACTTAAATGGCTCGGTATGTCACAAGCTCCCAGTAAGTGTTAGCTACATAACAGCCAGAGCAATTCTCTCTAAAGATAAATAAGATCCATTCCCTTGTTCAAACGTCTAAAGTCAACCAAGGGAGGGAAGGAAGGAGGCAGGCAGGTAGCCTCCTAAGGGTTTCCCTCCAACAAGATGTACCCTGCCTCCCTCCCCAGCACCGGCCGCCTGTTCTGACCAGCACCCTAGTGACTCCAGAGCCGCCTCTGCCTGAGCACTGTTCCCACCTCTGAGCCCCCTTCCCAGACCTCCACCTGGCAGTTTTCTTTACCCCTCCCAGTATTCAGGACTTTAGCTGGGGTTTACCGCCTCCACCTCCCCATACTATGAACCCCATGAGGACAAGAACTACCCTCACTGTGCTCCCTCCCACGTCTCTGGTGGCTAGAACTGTATCTGGCATGTGGCAAATATCTGTGGGGTGACCTCCGGGTGAAGCAAAACTGGAATAGAGGCAAGCAAAGTTTCACTGCACTTCTGGTAAAAACACCAGGCACCTCCAAGCTACTGCACCCCCCTCCCTGCCCCATCTTCATTTTAAATCCATCACGAAGACAGTAAACCAAAAACCATGGTCATTTTTCTTTGTACACGCCCACAACACCTTACACACACATGGGTGGGTAGGAGCCACAAGCAGTGCGCATCGGCCCACCGGCAAATGCTGTGATATGATTCTCATGGTCTGGGCCCAACATCTGTCAAGCTATGCATTAAGGCCACGTGCAGACCTCTGAGCTACTGCATTTCCCGTGTCCACATTCCAAATAAAACGTGACTTTTTAAGAAGTCATTTAAGGAATAAGGATGTCTTAATGACTTCAGTGTACAATTTTAAAGTGAAAATTCTATTTGCCTTTCCCACCTCACATATTATGAACATATTTTTTTAAAGGGCTTTTTTTTAATACCACCATCTCCATCATGCCAAACTACAGATTTTGGAAATGCAGATTTTAGAAAATTGACCAAAAAACAACAAGTTTTCCATTAAAAATGGACTTTTCTAAGCTTTCCAGTTTCATACTATGGTTGACAGTTTTTCTTAAAGTTTTTTTTATAGGCTGATATAAGTTCACCTACTAATCTCCAAAGTGAACTTTCTAACTATCTCCTACCTATTTAAATAATATTCCTTGGTTCTAAGTACTTACATATCTCATCACAGCATTCAAGGGAACAAACTCAGCTCTTAAGTAAACCTCACAACTAAGGAAATTTGATGATTAATAAAAAATAATTAGTAGGTTTTGCTTGCACCCATGTACAGAAGATATTTTTTGTTATAAGAACTTAAAACATATATATGACCATGTAAATATTTTGACTACTGCCAGGTCATACACAATCAATTGGCGGCAACAGCTGGAGGGAACTGAATGGCTGGGGACGGAGTGGAAGTAGGTTTTACCTTTTTGTACCTTTTGAATGTACTGTGTGCAGGCTCATATTTTTAAATCTATAAATAAAAATTTTAATGCTATACACTTAAAATTATTGTAACTAAAATCACATTTTATTTTTTAAAAATGCAATGCTATTAAAGTGATTAACTAAATGCACTGCCAGCATTGAACTTTCCTGGGCTCTGCCTCTCTGGTTCGGCACTGCGTCCCCAGGCCAGAGGAGGGAGGGCCCAGCACACAGCAGGCCATAGGCAAGCATCTGTCAGGTGAGTGAAGTTTGCTTTATTCATTTGCCACACAAATGTAAGTTTAAAGAATTTTCTTATTCCAAAACTCTGACCTCAGTTAAAACACTTCTACATGGTAAATTCACAAAGGAGTGAATTAGCCCATGGGCCTAGAAGTTTTCTGTCGATGATGTCATTAGCCATTTCTCCACGGTTCACCTCCCAGTACTGACTTCATCAGCCCAGAGCACCTCGAGATGCATGTGTCATCAATTTCTCAGAACTGGACCAATTTTCATTTCTCCACTGCCCCCTGCAGAAAGGCCTCCTTTTTTCCCTTCCAACTATAGCTTAAGATTTTGGTGAACATGTAGCTGAATATATTCTATTCAGTCTCAGGAACTCTCAGACATCTGACAGGGCATTACTCACAGACAACGCATTCCTGTGTGAATCCCTTGCCTCCACCTCAGGCAGGATGGAGGCATCCAGCTGGGGGTGTCGTATCTATTATTTATCAAGCCCCTGCTGCAGGTGTGCAAGCAGCGTGGATCCTGCCCCACTGAGGAGCCCCACAGGGCTGAGCACTAATTCTCTTATCCGGGAGGGAGCTGTACCAGCCACCCTTCTGCCCTGCTTCCTTCTCCCTGTCCCCTCCGGGAAAGCCTCAGCAAGCAGCGGGTACAGTGGTCTCAGTCCCAAAGAAGAGTTGGTAACCCGAAGACACCGCCCAGGAGCCGCTCTTAAGACAACCCACTGTTCTAGAAAACGCAGCTTCGGGTGGCATCCTTCAAAGGAATAAAACATACGGGCAAATTAAAGGGGGAACAAAGACGATTAAACAAATATTTCTATCCCCAAAATGTACTGCCCGACACCACCTGACTCAGGGCACTGAGAGCACAGCCGCAAGCCCGCTATCACGCCACTTTGCGTGGTGCCTGGAGAACCGACCGCTAACCTTATGGTTTGTGCAGCAACGAAGCAGGACGCCCCTATCAGAAGTAATCCCCAAAACCGGCTGGCTCAGATTAACCGCTGGAACCAAACACTACGGGGTGCGTCTCCGACAGAAAAACCGGCCGTGGAACACATTTTAGGGTCGCGGGCATGAAGGGACGCTCACGTTCTAGCATTAACAGCCCAATCTGACGCCTTCCCTGAGACCCATCCACGACCTGGTAATTTTTCCCACTGCGGACCCGGGGCCGCCCGCGGGGCAGAGTATCTGCCGCGAACCCGGCGCCCTCGGAGGGGCCGGGAGGTCGTCCCGGGCGCAGCCTCCTCCTGGGGGCGCACTGTCCCCTGCACGCGCCCGGACACCGTGCCCTCCCGAAAGGGACGCGGGGCCGCCCCGGGCTCAGCCTTCCTTCCCCAGGGCGGAGAGCACCGGATCCGACGCGGCAGGCCGGGGGAGGGCACGGGGCCGTCTCGGCTCCGTCTCCCCTCCGCTGGGGCGCCGCTTCACCCCGGAGCGCAGCCCCCGGCACACCGCCACCATCCGGGGCGCAGCCTGCCCTTTACCCCGGGGCAGTCACCCCTCCACCTCGGGGCGCAGCCTCCCGCCGCGGCGCAGAGCCCCCCGCGCAGACGCGGCGCCCCGGGGAGGGCTCACGGGCCGTTCGCGCGCAGCGCCCCTCCGCGGCCGGACACCGCTCCGGGCAGCCCCGCCGCGCAGCAGGGGTCCCGCCGGAGGCGCTCCCCGGCGCGGCGCCCCACCTGCCGGCGGCGCTTACATAAACGCGGCCCCGGCCCGGCCGCCCCTCACCTCCGCCGCCGGCCCCGGCCCGGCCGCCCGCCCCTCACCTCCGCCGCCGGCCGCGCTCCAGCTCGCCCGCTCCCTGCGCGGGGCCCAGACTCCAGCCGCGGGGCTCCGCGGGGCCGCGCTGCGGTGCGCTGGCCGAGTCCTGGCGCGGCCCCGAGCGCCAACCGCCGCTGCCCCCGCCGCCCGGGCCGCCGCCGCCTCAGCCTCCGCCTCAGCCTCCGCCCTCGACCCGCGCGGCTCCGCCCCCCACGGCCCCCCTTCACCGCCGGGGGCGCGCACGCCGGGAGGGGGCGGGCCCGCGACGCAGAACGTGCGCGCGCACGCCGCGCCCAGCTTCGCTGTCGGCGGCGCGGGAGAGCCGGGAGCAGGCGACGCTCACTTTCGGGGGGCGTGCGTACGGGGGCCGGGGGTCGCCCTGGGGGGGAGGGGGCGTCCGGGAGTGGGGGGCGCCCGCCGTCTGGGTCTGGAGAAGGGGCGGCCCCGTGCCCCAGCTCCAGAGGTGGCTCCCTCCCGCCTGCGGGAGGGCAGAAGCAAACCCAGATCACCAAGGTTAAGGTGGTGTTGGGTCCGTCGGTTGTGTGAGTAAGGCGTTTGAAATCTTTTTTACAGTATATATAAAAAACTTGCTCCTCTACGTATATTTACTGACTCTTCTATGGTTATATCAAGAAATGTTGACACACATGATGATCAGCATACGTAGAAATGCAACATTTTGAAAGACCAGAATAACCAACTCAAAGCTGCAAATTCATTCAGAACAGAAAATAACGTTTAGGAGAAACTCAACAGTTCTAGAACATGGGTGCTGGGAGCACAGAGGCAGTGACCGGCTCGCGATGGGGAGAGATTAAGGGGAGATGCGAGCTCAAGGAGCAGGGGGGTAACCCGGGACCTCTACCCCTGCAGGGTGGCGGGTGTGCCCCCCAGACTCCAAGTTCAAGTTCGGCTCCGGCTTCTCAGATGTGAGGCCCTGGGCATCTTTTGGACCTGTATGTAAAACACGGGAGAGGAACGCAGGTGGAGAACCCAATCCAGAGCCTGCTGCGTGGTGCGCGCTCCACCAGAGCCAGCTCCTGCGGTCATGTCCAGACATCGCAAACGTTCAGGGATCTGGCGCATAAATTAACCGTGGGGGAAAGTGCTGCAGCAGGCCGGTTGTCTGCCTCAGGTTGCTATGGGGTGGAAAGGAAAGATTTGTCCTTGGGGCCAGCCAGCTAACCGGCAAGCCCGTCACCCTGCCTGGGGGCTAAGTGCCAGGTACAGTGTCCACAGGGGCGCTTGCTGACAACTAAGTAAAAATCAAGACTTGCGGGGCACCCTTGTGCGGATTCATCCTTAGTAAACAGTCATGCATGTGGACTTCATACCTGTGTAACAAAGCACCCCAAAACTGAGTGGCCTGAAGCAAGCATGCCACTGCTCCCGGCCCTAAGGGCCTGCAGCTGGACCAGCTTACAATGGGCCACAGACAGAGGCCACAGGAGAACACAGTGAACCGTGCATCACAACTGTCGGCAGGCTGGCTGGGCTGCTGCACAGTGGTGTGACCAGCAGCAGGAGGGAGGCAGAGCTCTGCACAGGGGCCCTGTCTGCTAGTCCCACTGGCCACAGGGGACTGGGCCCTGAGTCCATGCCAGAGGGACTGCACAGGGCACAGTGAGGGATGCATAACTCACTGGTGCTCAGCACGTGGCTGCTCCCACCTGCCTTTGTTCAGCATTGTCCGCACAGGGAAAATAACATGGCTGTCCTTCCACAGGGGCTCATTCTTTCCCTCACCTGTACAAATGGAGGAAACACCACACTGGTGTCCTGGAAAGCAAGCATGATACTCAGTGCTGGCGTACAGTGGTTTGGCTGGCCTCCCATCTGCCCCAGTGATGTGGTGTGGGGCTTTACACAGCCTGTGAAATTTCGTCTGCAGGGGACTCACTGTCTAGACAGCACGGCACACCATTGTGCACTTTCCTCCTTCGGGGGAATTGGGGGTGACAGTACTGCAGCCCCCAAGCAGAATGAGAAGGGACCCTGCACTCAGGCGTTGGCAGGACAAATGACAGCACGGCGCTTGTCACGGCCTTAGGGCACAGGCTGCAGGACACACAGGAGACAGGTGCAAACTGGATTCCCCACCTCGGTCTTGGGAGCCCTCTGCAGCTGTGGGAGGGAGGGGTGCTGTGCGCCCAGCCAGACCGCCCACAAAGGCTCTGCCTGCCTTTACATTCGGGGTTTGGGGTAAGGCTCAGTTCAAGGAAATGTTCAATAATTACAGGTGCAGAATAGACCCTTCTCTAAAGAAGAAATTCAGATGGCCAACAGGCACATGAAAAGATGTTCCACATCGCTAATCATCAGAGAAATGCAGATTAAAACCACAATGAGATATCACCTCACACCAGTGAGGATGGCCAACATCCAAAACACAAACAACAAGAAATGTTGGTGAGGATATGGAGAAAAGGGAACTCTCCTACACTGCTGGTGGGAATGCAAATTAGTTCAACCATTGTGGAAAGCAGTATGGAGGTTCCTCAAAAAACTCAAAATAGAAATACCATTTGACCCAGAAATTCCACTCCTAGGAATTTACCCTAAGAATGCAGCAGCCCAGTTTGAAGAAGACAGATGCACCCCTATGTTTATCGCAGCACTATTTACAATAGCCAAGAAATGGAAGCAATCTAAGTGTCCATCAGTAGATGAATGGATTAAGAAGATGTGGTACATATACACAATGGAATATTATTCAGCCATAAGAAGAAAACAAATCCTACCATTTGCAACAGCATGGATGGAGCTAGAGGGTATTATGCTCAGTGAAATAAGCCAAGCCGAAAAAGACAAGTACCAAATGATTTCACTCATACGTGGAGTATAAGAACAAAGAAAAAAACTGAAGGAACAAAACAGCAGCAGACTCACAGAACCCAAGAACGGACTAATAGTTACCAAAGGGAAAGGGACTGGGGAAGAAGGGTGGGAAGGGAGGGATAAGGGGGAAAAAGGGGCATTACGATTAGCAGACATAAGGTGGGGGGGGCACGGGGAGGGCTGTACAACTCAAAGAAGACAAGTAATGATTATATGGCATCTCACTATGCTTATGGACAGTGACTGTAATGGGGTTGGTGGGGGGGACCTGATGAAGGGGGTAGTTTAATCACCATAATATTGCACATGTAATTGTAGATTAATGATACCAAAATAAATTATTTTAAAAAAATTACAGGTGCAGAAGCCACTCGTTTGTCCTGCCCCCCCCAAAGAGTGTGGCAGCCAGAGGGTGAACCCCATGACCTGGGCACAGGGGGCCTGGCAGCCCTGAGCTGGTGGCTATCACAGCCTGGCTTTGTGCCCCACCCTGCTGAGCTCTGGGCTGACCACGCTTCTGCGCCCCAGGGTGACCAAGTGACCCCCAGTGCTGCCTGTGCCTGGGGGCCACATTCTGACCTGTCCTGCTGTGCTGCGGAGGCCACGCCCAGAGCACGGCAAGGTCTGTTCAGGTCTGTGACCCGTGTGCCTTGAGTGTGGATCTCACTCATTTCACTCCAAGGACCTTCTTCTGCCCTGTTGTGTTCATTTCTCCCAGTGCTCAGGAAAGGACACCCACGGTTCATATGCCTCTAGCCGTGGTCCAGAAGTAGGTTATTGATGTCTTGGTTTCTAAAAGAGTCAGGAAGATAAAGCTGCTAATAAGAACTAACCAATATACTGTGATACGTTTATTTGAGACATAGTATTTTTGTGTCCCATCTTTTTAAAAAAGCATAGGAATGGAGTGACAAAAACCAGATGGTACTAAACCTTCACCCAACTCTTCATGGAAGGGGACCCTGCGCATGGAGTCTACCCAGCCTCTGACTGCCCCTCCCCTGGATCCCACCCCCAGTGCATGGCCCTGGTGGCAGGGTGGACCAGGAGGGCCTCATCTGTGCTCTGAGCTGTACAGCCCTTCCTCCCCAACCCCAGGACTGGAGGTGGGGCTCTGACTTGGTGTGGTTCCACAGGGAGCTTGCAGCTGGTGTGGAGACAACGCAAACCCTGTGCCGAGACCTGAGCTGTTGAGACCCAGAAGGAGCTGGGATGGCCCTTGGCAGCTGCCAGGGGAAGCAGGCCTGAGCTGAGAATGGCAGGTAGACGAGCAGAGGCAGGACCTGAGACCTGTAGGCATGTGCCACACACATGGCGAGCACAGACGGCGGAGGCCACGTTCCCAGTGTGTGGTGTGATGGGGAAATGGTGCAGGGCTGGGTAA
Organism: Phataginus tricuspis; assembly: GCA_029783875.1. Taxonomy (NCBI): domain Eukaryota; kingdom Metazoa; phylum Chordata; class Mammalia; order Pholidota; family Manidae; genus Phataginus; species Phataginus tricuspis. The sequence goes on along the minus strand of JAQQAC010008350.1, from coordinate 103,160,048 downwards.
CCACCGGGAGACAGGCTAGTGTGGGGGCACAGGCACTGGGGCCACACGGGTTCAAGCCCGGCTCTGTCACACAGCGCTGTGTGCCTGAGCGCATCGCCTTGTCTCTCTGCCCTTCACCCATGAACAGGGATGCTGTACACACCTCTCGGCTGGCCCGACGCCCCCGTGCAGAGTCTCCGTGTTAGCACAGGGCTGTAGTGGAGAAGCATGTGTGCTGAGTCTGAGGCTCTGCAGCTCACCCTGCTCGGAGAGAAGCCTCCGGCCTGAAGGCACTGGTGGGAAGGGTGCCTGGGACACAGGGAAGAGCCTTTGCATAGCACGCAAATGCAGAGGAGAGAGGACCTGTCTGTGGGCCTGTCAGGCAGGGCAGTCACCCTGCTGGGCCACCTGGATCTCCACCTGCCCCAAACCAGCAGCAGTGCTAAAACAGAGATCTAGGGACCACACAAGCTCACATGAATGTCACATTTGTACAGCATGGGGGGAAAGGCAAGGTCTGCAACAGGGATGCATGTGGCCCACAGAGCCCCAAATAGTTGCCATCTGGCCCTTTATAGCACAAGTGTGCCAACCTCTGGCTTAAGCCAAGTAAGGCCTACCCTGGCTATGGAGTTAGACGTGCTCCCATCAGAGTGCAGAGCTGTCTGGGGGGCAAAGAGGTGCAGACCCAAATCAGGGCACCATTAGCAAGGGGGTGCCAGCTTGTTAGGCAGGCAGTGGTATCCACTCTAAAGCTAATGCTCATGCCCAGGCTGGGGGCTCACAGCTTAGATCAGGTGGCAGTGGCTGTGGAGAGGTAAGATGCTTCTGCAAATAGATTTGCCTCACTGATGGATTCAGCGAGCCATGTGCACAGGGAAGGATTAAACTCACACCCAGGATTCTGGCTGGCGTGCAGGGGCCACAGTGTCCCCCCCAGGGTGGAGGGGACTAGAAGAATGGGCTGGGGAGCAAGCCACAGGTCCCTGAGGCCAGGCTGAGTTAGCAGTGCCTCCCAGGTGGTCCAAGTGGCTATGTAGGAAGATTGCTGAATGTAAAAGATGGGCATCCAGAGAAGAGTACTGTGTGGGGTAGTCCTTTGAGAGCGGGAATGTGGAATTGTCAGCTGAGGAGAAGAGAGAGGGGAGAAGGGAACTGGAGCCAGGCCAGACCTTCAGCCCCTCCAGTGGCACATCTGGGCGGAGGCCCAGAGAAGCAGGGGTGTTTGAGGAACCCAGCAGAAGAGCATTTCCAGAAGACATGAGTCAGAAAATGATGAGTAAGGTGAGGTCAGGAGACTCACTGGATGTGATGACACAGAGGTCATGGTGACTGTGATAAATTCAGTGAAGTGTTAGGGACAGAGTCAGCTAGAAGAAAGGGGACACTCCTCATCTCCTGTTATGAGGCTGACTTAACCTTGACTTCAAAACCTAAGAATGACGGGGAGAGAAAGGAGGGACCAACCTCACACGTCAACAAAGCCTAAATAAAGCATCATGAAGTCCAACCAGAGCATCGGCAGCCAGAGCCCAGCGCTGCACAGTGGCAGCAAGAGCACCAAGACCAAGCTGGGCTCAGCAAAGGGCATAATTTCGATTTAACACTTAAAAATCTAATGTCGATCAAATCAGGAGATCAAAGGCATATACCTGTATGGTCATCTCGAAAGACGCAGAAAGGCTTTTAATAAAACCCAGCATCACTTGTGCCTAGAAACACAAACTCTTAGAGAACTAGCAATAGAAAGCAACTCCCCAACCTGGTAAAGGGTGCCTGCAAACACATGGACAGCAGCTCGCCCAGGGACTGCCCTTCCCACCAGGGCCCAGCGTTGTAATGGAGCCTGGAAAACAGCACGGCCAATGTGGGTCCAAGTGTGTAAAGACTGAAGGAAGGAAGAAGACAATTGCAGGAAATATGATAGCACACACAGAAAATAAAAATAATCTGCAGCTAAATTATTAGATTTAATAAAATCGAGCAAGATTACTGAGTACAAAATATATATACACACACAATTTCTATATATCAGCAACAAACATGTAATTTAGAAAAATCCTGCTCACAATTGCAACAGAAATATGAGTTAAAAATAAATCTAACAAAAGAAGCATGCGATCTTTAAGGAAAAAAATACATCTTTTTCCAAAAATTATTGGAAGACTAAGGGAAGGTAGAGACACCAGTTTTAAATAGATAAGGCCTCAGTGTCGTAAAGGTGTCACCTCTCTCCCAAACTGCCATAGAGTCCATGGATTTCTGGAAATCTTCCCACAGGGATCTTTACATGAAGGACCTAGAATAGCCAAGATACTCCTGAAGAAGGTGGGTGATTTGCACCAGCAAATACCAGGACGTACTATTAAGCAAGAGTAAATTAAGCCATTTGACATTGGCCCAGGGATGGATGAACTGACCACTGAAATAGAACAGAAGCTCCAGGAACACACCGACACATTTTTTTATGCCCTAAAGAAGCGTGCACACGTTGGAGGTCTGTCACAGCAATGTTTGTAACACCAGAACCGGGGCAAAGGCGACAGGCTATCCACAGAGGCAGGTTCGCGGGAGGGTCCCACAGGAACAGGTAGCAAGGAAGCTGTTCTTGGTGGGGACATCGGGGTAATAGCGCCACACATTGCTCAGAGGATCAAGACAAATCATTTGAAAGCTGTAAAGGGGTAACTGTTCGTGATAATCAGTATTTGCCAAACACCTCAACTTCTTTGTGGGATAAGATGGGTGCAAATAAACATAAAAACCAAGTAAAATTAGCAGCCTCACCAACTTATTTTGAATAGTAGTAGGTTTTTTGTGTTTTGTTTTGTAAATCAGATACAAACTCTATGGCTCCTGGTAACATAGCACTCTAAAATAATGGACCAGGGTGCAAAATGAGCTGCTCTTTTTTTCTTTTTCACTGAGTTATCTCTTAATTATTATGTTAAAAACAGTCTTTCTTGAGAAGCTGAAAGGTAATTAGAAGCTGAAGCCAGGCAGGGGAGGGAGGAGGGAGGGGCCGTGGGAGGGACCCTGGGGCCCTTCCAGAGAGGGCTGGATGCTGAACGGTGGCTTCCTGGAAGTTGGGCTGGTGACAACGTGGGCGGCTCCTGTGGTTATTTAAAGCCTCAGTCCCCCGGAAAGGTGGGGGCTGGGGGCTTCAACTACCACACAGTCCAACTGGAATTCAGTTTTCAACTAGGATTCTGGGGGCACCAGCCAACTGCTTTGAGTTACCTGGAATGCAGCAGCGCCTGGTACCCTGAAAAGGACTGTCTATGTGTATTTCCAAATGCTTGTACTGAGGTACATGTACAGAGATGTATCCATATCATAAGTGCACAGCTTGGTGAATTACCCCAAGGTGGACACACCCGTGAACCTCCACCCAGAGCAGGAGGCAAAACAGGACCA
>JAQQAC010008350.1:103127161-103156252 GCA_029783875.1 Phataginus tricuspis | reverse complement strand
CACGGTTCTCACCCATGACTGCTGAGGTTATCTTTACATGTGCTCATTGTCCACATGCATGTCCTTTCTACTGAAGAAACGGCTCAAGTTTTTTTCTTATTTACTCACAGAAGCTCTTTGTATATTCTGGACCCAAATGCTTTCACTGGTGTATGTGCCACGAAGTCTTCTCCCACTCAGCGGCTTGCTTTTCCATAACCTTAGTGGTGTGTCTCAGTACACAGGGGCTCTTAATTCCAGTGGGAGCCAATTCATTGGCCTTCGTCCTATGGTGACTGCTGCCTGTGTCTTGTTTAGAAAACCTGAACTCTGTGGCCATGAAGATACACTCAGTTATCTTCTGTAAGGTTTGTTGTTCATTTTAAAACTTAGAGCAACAGCCACCCTGGAATTGTTTTGTGTGTACAGTGTGAGGCAGGGGTTCCTATTCACTGTTATGTTGCTACTAGTATGTGGTGTCCAGCTGACCTGGCCCCATCTGTGGAAGAGACCCCCTTTCCCAGCTGCTCTCGGGAGCCACCTTTCTTGTGAATCCAGCACCCACGCAGGCACAGGCTCTCAGCTCCACACTGGGCTGTGTGTCAGGAGCTATACCCACCCTCGCACCGATGCTCATTTTCTTGATCACGGAAATCTCATCATAGTTCTTATGATGTGGTAGAGTCACTGTCCAGTTTTGTTCTTCTTTAAAATTTTCTGGATACACTTGTTATTTTACATTTCCATATAATTTGTTGAATTGGCTTATCAATTTCCCCACAGATCTTGCTAGAATTTGTATCAGAATTACATGGAAGCTCTAGGCCAATTTCCTAAGAATGAATATTCTCACAATATCGAATGCTCCAACCCATGTTTGACCTGACATTTATTTAAGTACCCTTCAATTGCTCTTGTTAACTTACAATCTTCTGTGTGGATATTTCACACCTATTCTATTACATTTATTTCTAGGTATTTGGTGCTTTGAATGGTATTTTTAAATGTTCCCTATTTTTATTTTGTAACCACTGGTTTCTAGTTTAGAGTTGATTTTTGTATACTGTGCTTGTATTCAGCAGCTTTCCGGATCCACTTAATAATTTTAGTAGTTTTCTGTAGGTTCTATAGGATTTTCTACCTAGACTAGCATTTGCCTGTGAATACTGACTTTTAAATTTGTTCATTTTCAATTATTTTATCCTTCATTGCTTTTTCTCTGACTTTCTTCACTTGATGGTGATGAGCAGAAGTGTCGATCTTGAGCGTCCCATTCTTATTCTGGCCACAGAGGGGAAGAATCCATATTCCATCAGTCAGTGTGTATTTATTGTAGGGAATTTTTTTATATAGATGCCCTCTATCAGATTAAGGAAGTTCCCTTTTATTCCTTCTTTGCTAAGAGCTTCTTTTCATGAATGTGTGTTTCATCAAATGTTTTCTTCTGCACTTATTGAGATGATAGCATGACTTTTCTGTTTTGTTCTAATATGATGAACTATTTTGAGTGAAGTTTAAATGTTATACCTACCCTGCATTTCCAGAATGACCAGCCCAACTTGGTCAAAATATGTTATTTTTTAAAATATATTACTAAGTTTGGCTCATTAATATATTGATCAGGATTTTTCTATGTGTATGAGAGAGAGAGTCCATCAGTTCCCTTTCTTAGAGTGTCCTTACCAGGTTTTAGCAGTGAGGTTACCCTGGACTTCATAATGTGAGCTGGGAGGTGTTCCCCCTTTGTTTCTCTCTGGAAGAGTTGGGTAGGAGGCTTGTGTCCATCTTCCTTAAACCTGGTTGGATTCAGAAGACTAACCTGGAGCTTCCTCTGTAAGACGGTTTTGAATTCCAGATTCAGTCTCTTCCCTGGATGCCGACCATTAAGGTTCTCTGCTTCTCACTCGCACAGGAGTGAGCGTCTGGTCATGCTGAATCCAGTCTCTCCCAGACCAGAGCCTGGCTGAGGGAAGGGTGACTGAGCTGGCTGCCTGCCTTGGCATGACATTGCTTCAGAAGAAATGCCATTTTGACATGCGAAAAGAATTGAAAAGCAGTTTAAATCTTTGTGCCAGTCCATTAGAGAATACCGAGGTGGGAGGGGGTTCACACTCTGCATACAACGAGCTTCCTGCAGGCGGTGCTCCCCAACCCCGGGGCACCCCCAGCCGCGGCACCTCACCTGACCTCCAGAAGCTCCTGCCCAGACATCTTCTGCACCTCCTGTTTTCTCTGCAGGAGTGTCTCTCTTGCCCTTTCCACTGTGATCTGATCAAGCCAACTCGATCTCTGTTTCCCTGCTTGTCCCCAGTTCTCAATGGAATTCAGGTAGTGGACAGGATGGAAATAGAAGCTCTGCAGATCACTCCCCTCCTAGAGCCTGCAGACCAGTGGTTACAGCTCCTCCCAGATGTACATCCCAGAGCCCCTGGCCGGAGGAGCCGGGCCCACAGGCGGACATGGGAGCCCATTCCTTCAGGAGCACCGGCTGAGCTCTCCTGGGCTGGTCGGCCGAGGCCCCTCACTCCGGCTTCTCCCATCCAGGACACAGAGGCAGACTCCACAAGGCCCTGTGCCCATGGAGAGCTCTGGGACGTGGCTTATTTTCGTGGCAGAACTTCCCGAAGAGGTGGCACCGAGCCAATGCCGTGGGTCCTGGCACCTCCGTGCCCCCTGTGCCACTGGCGTATGTGCCCCACGCTCCCTAGGGTTCCCACGATGCCCCGCATCCTCCCAGGCAGCCTCTGTGCCCTGCCCCTGGCCCCCAGACTCACTTCAGGCCATCGCCCGGGGCAGTGTGGGAGGTGCAGGAGAATGTACAGGCAGCTCGGTCTGCCCGCCCCTTGCTGGGTCCCCCAACCCAGCTACTCCTGGGGAAGGGGCACTCCGAGGCTCCACCTTCTGTGCATGAGGACGGGCCACTGGCTGCGAGTGGCCGTGCAGCACACACTCAGATGCAAGTCGCAGTGCTGGCCACAGCTGAGTACAGCCGGAGACCCTTCCCCTCATGTGGGGTGTGGCACCCTGTGTTTTAAAACAACCTAGAGTCTAGAGGGCTGTCCAGGGCCAGCTGCCTCAGGCCTTGTGACAAGTTACTAGTCAGTAATTAAGCAAGTCCCTTGTCAAGGGAAGGGTCAGGTGACAAAAAGTCCTGGAAAAGGATCTCTTGTTTATCACTGTCACCTTGGTGACAGAGGCAGGGAGGACGCACCTGTGCGTGGGGCAGGACCACAGCAGCCCCGCAGGGACCAGGCAGGGGCACGGAGAGCGGGGCCGCCGCGGCAGGAAACGGGGTGTGCGCGACGTCCAGGGCGGCGAGCCAGTGCGGCCCGGAGAAGGCCCGGACCCTCCGTCCCGGCCAGCCCACGGCCTCGTGGACATGCTGGCTCACATTCCAGGAGGGTGACAGCATATGCAGTCTGTGCAGATTCTTTGGAATTGCATACATGTATAAGCCCACCTATTTTTGCTTTCTAGAATTCCATTTCTATTTTTGGTGGAATATAAAGGCTTGACTATTTCCCAAAATGGAACAACACATTTTTTTCCTTAACTGTCTTATATCTTGGTTGCCCACTAAATAAGTGCAGCTAGTCTGTATGGGCTGAGCAGGAGCTGGCTGTGTGCCCCACACACAGACAGCTTTTCTGAGACCTCCTTTTATTTTATTTTGGGTTTTAATGCTCTGCGCTTAACACATATAACAGCAGGTGGGTTTGGGTGAGGGCGTCAGACCGTCCCATCATTCCGCAGCTGAGGATTCCAGGGAAGCCCCCAGGAGAAAGGCTGGGGGAAGGGGAGAAGGGGGAGGGGGCAGGGAGGAGAGACAGCCCTGCCCCATTGCACTGCCCTGAAGATGTGCGCAGTGGGCGCTGGGCACGCCTGTGGTGGGAAGTGTAAGGGCCACTTCTAGAAGCTATAGCCGCTACCGTTGAGCCTGTTCGTGGGGAGGGAATGCACCCAGCTTGGCTGCCTCCCGCCTCCCACCCGCCCGTCAGCCCCCAACATAACCAGTGAATGTCAGGAGGATTTGAGCTTAATGATAAAAAACCTTTCCAGAAAGTAACAGAAACTTGTTAACACATTTGTTAAAACAGCCATTCCTCTGTGATCCCCCAAAGGAGCGTGCAGGAAGTTCCCCAGAAAAGCTAGCCCCCTTGCCGGGTTTCCCAGCGATGCCTGGGGGCACCCTGCCCCCAGCCGCGGCCCCTCCCGATGGGTGCATGCACTGCACTGGCGGGGCAAACTCCGCCCTCGCGGGGACCTCCCGGGCACAGCCAGGTGAGCCGGGACACATAGACGTGCGCTGGGTGACCAGACCCCGATCGTACTGGAGCGACTGTCCCCACAGAAAGTCCCTTCTGGTCAGGCAGAAGGAAACCATTCCTGTGGTTTGTGGGCTCCATCCCGCCCCACGGAGCATCTGCGGTCTTTGCTCCATGGCAGGGCCTTGATGCGGGCACTTGGCAGCAGGTGGGGCTGACGTCAATCCCCTGGGCTCCTTGTCACGGGCGCTGGGGCCACTTGAGTCTTTGCATTTCCATTACACTTTTAGAATCAACTCCTCATTTTCTACAAAAAAGCCTGCTGGGACTTTGATGAGGATAGCATTGATCAGCAGGTCGTTTTGGAGAGAACGCGCAGCTTAACAACAATGCCGAGCCTTCCATCCACATCATGGTTTGAACCACTGCTCACCGAGGTGCTTCCATTCCTCCTGGCAGCATTTTGGAGTGCTCAGTGTGGAGGTGCTGCATGGTTTTCAGTTCAGTTCATTCCCAAGTACTTTATGTTTTTTGCTACTACTGTAAATGATATTTTTAAATTTAATTTTCCTATTATATAGAAATGCAAGTAATTTTGTGTAATCACTTTATATCATTTGGCTTTGCTATGTTCACTTACTAATTCCAGTACTTTTTTGTAGGTCTTCAGGCTTTTACAATCATGTCGTCTATGAATGGACACATAGTTACTGCCTTCTCTCTGATCTGTCTGCCTTCTATTTCTTTTTCTTGCCTTATTGCACTGGCCAGGACCTGTGATACAGTGCTACAGACAGTGCACCCTGTGCCCGACTGACTGAGCTAATGGAGTGGTGACACAGACGGTTCAGAGGTCCCAGGAAACCACAAGAGGAAGTGCAATACATGACTTTTCTTTGGGGAGCATGCTGCCTTTCTTATTTTTCATTAAGGAGAAAACCGCTGAAAGGCTATCTCATATCTGCATAATACTTGATAGCCAGGTAATTTGCAAGGCCCAGTGAAAAATGAAAATGTGGACGGTGACTGTAATAGGGTTGGTGGGGGGGACCTGATGAAGGGGGTAGTTTAATCATCACAATATTGCTCATGTAATTGTAGGTTAATGATACTAAAATAAAATAAATTGTAAAAAAAAAAATGAAAATGTGGGACACCCTTTTCAAAAGCAGAAAAAAAACCTTTTCTAGGAAGTCAGTATCTGTGTCTATTTACCTGTGCCTCCCTCTCCCTCTTCCTTCTTTTCTCTGTCTCTGTCTCTGTTTCTCTCCTGGTCGGGGTGTTTTTCTATTTGCTATTTAGTGTCATGCTCCCTCGGGCATGGGAATATTTGCAGGGCAAATACAGACTCTCGCAAGCATTGGGGATCCCCACCCTATTGCTCAGTATTCAGGGCACATGTACTATCCCCACCCCTTCCCAAGCCCGTGCCTAGGTGCCTGACAGAGCAGAGGCGGCAGTGGTCTCTGGGTGCGGGTGGGCAGGCTGTGGGAGGCGAGCACATTCACCAGCCTAAGCTCTAAGCCCAGCATATGCTCCATTTTCAAAACTCAGATTCAACAATAAAATTAATAACATTTCAAGACACCAACCATAGAGGACTAAAACTGCACGCAGGAATCCCCTTAGCACAGATTCTCTGCGACCACTTGGACTGCTCGCCTGTGAGGCTGTGCTTGAAGGTTTACAAAGCACTTTGAGATTCATTATCTCACATAATGGTAGGTCCCACATAGCACGTAACAGGCCTTTTTTCCTCTTTTTACTGCATTTACCCTCTTCTATGACAGAACTCTAAATATATTAAATTAATTTCAGTGAATATTTATTGAGGGCCACCATATAAATCACGTCTCTGGTAACATAGATGAATAAAATCTGCCTGCTTTCTGCACCCCAGACACAGGCCACCACGACCTGGCACTGTGCTCAGGGGCCTCGACCCACCTTCTCACCACGACATAGCTCCACAAACTGACAGAGCACTTGCCGTAGTCCAGGGGTTCCACAGGTAAGACCAGTGTCCAGAGAACCTCCATAACACCCAGGATGACACAGCTGGGAAGGGATGGAACTGGGGGTGGAACACAGCAATCTGACTGACGCTGTTTCCCCTCCCGACTGCCCAGCCCAGGGGGGGCAGACCCATGCTGCGGGCACACAGGTGGACACTAGTACTTGTGTTTGGTCAGGTCAGGGAGGACTTCTTGGAGGAGGTAGCGTTTGAGCTGAGTCCTAAAGGACTAGTAGTCGTTCACCAGGTCCGTGAGAGGCTGGGGGATAGCAGGGGCAAAAGGTACTGTGGCCAGAGCACTTTTCTCTTTGGGGAACTTGGGGCAAAAGTGCAGGGCCATGAGCAGTGGGTTAAAGCTGGAGGCCAGGGCCAGGGCAGGGCTTGGGCTGCCCAAAGAAAGCCCAGCAAGTGCCCACTGCTCTAGGCTAATCAAGGGCCTAGGTACGGCAGGGACCACCAAGGGCAGGGCAGGGCTGGGAGGGGAGCAAAGGAAGCCAGCTGCGGCTCGACTGCAGGGGCCCGAGTGCTGCTTCTAATATCACCTCTCCTCCACCAGCCAGACTATAAAATCCCCGTGCTCTAATCAGCCTTGACGGCAAGCCAGCCCCATCCGTGCCCACTGCCCCCCTCTGCCCTGCCAATGCCTGTCCTGCTCCCAACCCCCCACTGCCCCCACCTCTGCCTGCTCACACCAAGACCAGTGGACTGTAGATGCACTCGGCTTCCACGGGGCCTAGCGTCGCTCCAGGTCAGAGCCCATACCACAGTTCCTTCGACCCTCTTCTGCATGTGGACATTCAGGTTTTCTCCAGCGTCTAGCCACTTCAGACAAGCCTGCGTGGGAGAGCTCTGTACACAGGCACTTCCATATAGCTAGAGGCATCTTAGGGTGGGCTCCCAGGAGGGGGAGAGCCAGTTGTGATGTAAGTGCGTACATGGTTGTTAGGTGTTCCCGAATTCCCTCCGGAAGGTGCACTAGGTGGCGTCTACCCCAGCTGCAAGCAGAACACGCTGTCAAGTCGCAGATGGCCCACCTGGCAGGGGAGAAATAGAGACTTTGCGTTCTCTGGTTACGAGTGAGTGAACACGTTTCAGATGTTTAAGGTCCATTTTATACACTTTCTGTGAACTGTCTCCTTATGTCCTTTGACCATCTTTCTATCTAGTTTTTGGCCCCTTGTCCCTCAATTTAAGAGAGTTCTTTGTACGCCGGAGATGTTGGTCCTCATCCGTGACGTATGGTGCAAGTGCTTTGTCCCTCACATGTCTTTGACTTTGTGTAAGACGGGCTTTTACTGTGCGAAAATTGTATTGTTTATACTCATATTTGTCAATCTTTTCCATGACTCATAGTGCAAAGCCTCCCCTACCTCTGGCCCCGAGGGCTTCACCACATTGTCCTCTGGTCCCTGCATGGCTTCCTGTCTCACAGGCCCCCCTCCACTGGAAGTCCATCCCTGCATCTGGCCTGAGGTGGGTCTGCTTCAACCTCTCTTCCAAAGGCTAGCCCTGGGCCCCACCATTAGTAAAAGTCCCATTTGCCCCAGGGATGTGAGATGCCTCCTTTTTCCTGGGCAAGTGTCCCTCTGTACGGGGGCCTGTCTCCGGCTTCTCTTCTGTGCAGAGTCCAGCTGTCTGTCCGTGCACCTGCCTGGGATGTCGTACAGTGGGGAGGGCAGGTCCCATCTTGGAGTCTTTGTTTTCAGGCTGTCTTTGAAGGAGAGTTCAGAAATTATTTCTTGTGGCAAGGAGTCATTTATGTGAAGTTTAGCAGTCCTCGATTTCACCCAACTTCTTTTTCTTCTGCTGGATTCAAGGAAGATCCTTACCTCTGTCCCTCTGCCTATCCGCCCCCTTGGCCCAGCTGCGTTCTGCTGGCAGTCTGCACGTGGCCTGCCCCGTGTGACGCGAGTGAGGGCTGCTTCTGGCCTAGGATTGGCAGGGAATTTTTTGTCTCTTTCTCTTTGGTTTTCTCTTCTCTTGTTGGTTGCTTTCTCTTCTGTAACTTTCGGAACTGTCTGACTCTTTATAAGGTGCGTGCATTCTTCCTATAAAAAACAACCAAGCCATCATTTTAAAACAGAATTTTAAAAGGGAGGAGCCGTGTCCTGAGACGGCCTTGGATGGGGGAGGGGGAGGAAGTCTGCGGCCGTCTGCGAATTAGTGCTGGGTGCATTCATGTTTCCTAAAAAGATCTCTAATTTGCATCTCCAACAAGCAAATGTTCTACGGGAAAACCACTTTTGCTTCAGGATTTCTGGAGCAGCTGATGGCCCGCTCTGCAGCCACCACCAGTCCGCCCTGCGTTTCCTTTCATTCTGCTTCAGGCGATTTTGGCCTTCCCCGAACAGAAGGACTGAGAGATGCAGGAAGAGAGATAGATAGCCACAGCCGGAGCAGTCTCTGTTCCGTGGGTCAGCTTCTGGGTTTTGTCTTCCTTTTTATAACAAAGAAATGGCTTCGTTTTGTCTTTCTCGTGGCTAATTTGAGATCTTGATCATTAAGGAGCCCAGGGGCGCAGGCAGCGAGTCAGGTCTGGTTTGGAGAGGGGTTTCCTTAACAGTCCTGCTGCGCTTTGGAGCTCCCGACACCGGCGTGCTCTGCAGGGTGGGCCGGCCATGCCGCGACGCTAAGCCTGCTCAAGGCCCTGGCAGAAAGTAGAGCCTACAAACAGCCCCCGCATCACGGCAGCTCTGGGCCGCCCAGACCAGCTGAGCCCTGGGATGAGGCATCCAGTGAAGGGCGGGCACCCAGCCTGTTGCGCTGTGGCAGCCGCCGGGCCCTGCAGCTCAGGGTGCTGGGTGCACCTGTGTGGTGTGGCGGCTGCTGCTGCCTTCGCGGCTGGCGGGGGAGGCAAGGTTCCTTGCTCTGCCCTCTGCTCCTGGGACTCTGCTTCAAAGTCTCAGCTCTGCGGCAGCAACTTTTCCAGAACTGTGGGGGCTGCCGCACCAGCCGGTCTCCACACTGTGCCTCCCAGGGCCACAGGGCACCCACACTGCTGAGAAGGACGCTCTGGGGTGGCCATCCTGACAGGTGCACTTTCCTGCCCGACCCGAGGCCTAACCAGGGCTGCCAGGTGCCGACAGAGAAGGGAGAAGTGTGGCCTCCTCCTGCACCTCTGCTTCCACAGGCCTAAGGCTTCCCCAGCAACTGTCCTTCCTCCCGGCCTTCAAGCCCACCCCTCCTGTTCTGGAGCTGGGGCTTCCAGGCCCAGTGTGAGGCACTGCTCGTCTATAGCCCCATCCTCACCTGCAAGGAGCAAAGTGTGGTCTTCTCTCCTGGGAGGGGAGGACACCACATGGCGTACAGGCTGCAGGGCACGAGTCAGGAAGGTGGGCTTCCCGGGACCCTCCCTGAGGGCCACCCTGAGCTCAGATGCCCCAGGGCCAAATTCTAAGCTATCGCCAAGAACTCTGCCCCGCCAGGTCCGTGTGGGCAGGTGCTTTCGGGAGGCACCAGGGGCAGCTCTGCAGGGCTCGGCTCCTAAGGATGTTACAAAGATCTGCAGAGATGCCTCGGCCCACCTGCCACAGACTCCGCCTTATGCCGCCACGGTGCCACTCTGGCTGGGGCGCACAGGGACCCCGTCTGTCTCTGTCTCCCATGGGGGGCTCTCCTTCCCTGTCTGATGCCCAGTGTCTTCAGAACCATTTCATGTATTTCATCTCTCGGGTTTTTTGGTTGTTCCGAGTTGGGGGGTAAATTTGGCCCCTGGCACTCCATCTTGGCTGGAAGGGAATTCTCTTGTTTGAATTGTCTTATTTCTTCATTCTTTATTACAGAGACATCTCCTCCAACCCAGAAGTTTCCATGAGTCCATGGGCTGTCCGTGGCTCCCAGAGCCCACGCGGATACTGAGGGAGCAGGGCACAGCCTGGCACTCAGCATGGAACCCAGCATCCCCCAGACCCAAGCGCGCCCCCTCAGTCCCTGCCTCTCTACCTCCATGGGGAGCACCATGCTCTGAAGGTTCAGAGGTAGCTCCTGGTTTAGAGGGCTTCTTACCAACAGCCTCCGTCCAGGCCAGGGAGGACCCTGCCCCGCACACTCTCCCAAACGGGCAGGCGAGGGTGCACTGGACTCCCACCTGCTCGCGGTCCTGCCCAGGGTCCTGGGCTCCCTTCTGCCTCCGGGTTGGTCATGGGTCAGGCCTGGGCTGAAAAGCCCTAGGGAATCAGGGGCGTGGGCCTTCCTAAGGGAATTCCTGCTCCAAACAATTGATGTGTGGGTTCAGCTTATTTTTTAATTAAAAAAATTAATTTAATTTTTGGAATATGTTAGAGTTGGTTCAAACATGGAAAACAGAAGGTAAGGAGGGCCCCCCCCAGGGCGCTTACGAAGGCGTCCCTCCCGCCCTGCCCCGCCTCCCCTGGGCTCCCCAGGGCGCTTACGGCGCAGGACTTGGCTGTGAACTCCCTCCCCCTCCTTCTGCGAAGTGGAGGCAGTGCAGTCACACTGCTGTCAGCCCTGCCCCCCCGCCAGCGGTGCACTGGTGACACACGTACTTCCTGAGCTCACTGGGAGAGGTGTGGCCGAGAACAAGATGTCCAGTCCTTTTCTGGGGAGACAGGCACGCATAGAGAAGGAACGCGGGTGGGGCACGGTATCCAACCACCAGCAGAGATGAACGCTGCCCTGAGGGGGAGGCAGGGACGCGCGTCGCAAGACGGGACTCAGAGGAGTGTAATCGGGTGGCTGGAGGCTTCAGGCAGGAGGCAGCAGGAGGGAGCCCGTGGGCAGCAGAGGGAGGGCACCCAGGGCAGACGGGGGGCAGGAGAAGCTGGGCAGGGCAAGGGTTAGCTTTATGTGGTCCAGATATTTGGCCAAACAGTAGTCTGGGTGTTTCTGGATGAGATGAACATTGGAATTGTTCGACTGAATGAAACGGACTGCCCGCCCCCAGTGTGGGTGGACCTCACCAGGTCAGGGGAAAGCCTGAATAGAGGGAAAGGGCTGACCTTCCCCCAGTCAGAAAGGATCCTGCTGCTTGAGTGCTGAGAGCAGGATACCAGCCCTTTTCCACCCCTGACGTGAACTAGACCATCATCTCATGGGGCCCCAGCAGGCTGACTCACCCCGCGGGGCTTGAGATGCCCCCACAATCGTGTGAGCCATTCCTTGTAATAAATCTCTTTCTCTCTATCTACACATTCTGTTTCTCTGGAGAAAACAGGTGTTGCTGGCCTGGAGCTCAAGGGAGAGGGGTGGACGTGGCTGGTCTGTCCCTGCGGATGTGAGAGCCCATGGGAAGGTGTGCATGAGAAGGCCAGGGCAGGCTGAGCGGGCAGCGTGGGTGGCCAGCAGGGGCCTGCTGTTCCAGGATCCACGTGCCTTTACGGTGGGCACACAGTGCTTTCCCAGGCGTGGTGGCAGCTCATGCACTGCAGTCCTTTCCTCTACAAGGAGCACAGCAGAGAGCTGCCTGGTCCTTCCACCATTCCTCTGTACCTGCCAGAGGCAGTTTGCAGGCAGCAGGGACGTGCTTACCGGACTGACAGTGTGTGAGCTCGCTCCCTCCAGCTCTGCGAGCTCGCGGTTTTAGATGACACATTGAGCAAAATCTTACAACCTCACAACTCCTAGCGCGGCCTGTGTCCACCTCGGTCGATGAGCTGTGGCTGCATTAAAGTCCCTGGACGCCTGCCCATCTGGGTATGCAGCAGTCGCTCAGGGCTTCCAGCTGAGGGGCCAACTTGGAGTCTGCAGGGTATTTCTCCGTTTCATGGACGGTCTCTGGAGGGCTCCAGTCTGCCCTCTAGGTTTCCCTTCTTAGGGGCACCGTCTTTGCTGGTTGTTTTCCTATCACGAGGCAGCTGGTCCCGGAGCCCCACCAACCTGCAGCTCGGAACGCCCACCTGCTGGAGCCACAGCCCAGCCTGCGGTCTTGCCCCAGAGGGAACGGCTAACAAAACGTCACTCCAGTCGTACAATAAGTTTTAGTTGTGTGCAGTGCCACCTGTTTGGATCCAGTGACTTGGAGAGAGTTTAAAGAGAGCTTGTAAAATATTAATGTGTGATTGTGTATAATGAGACATCATATATCTTCATAAACTTAAGATCAGACTCTACAATAACAACATTCCTACGGTGCTTACTAGGAGCCAGATGCTGTTATAAGCACTCTGTATTTGCTTATTGGAGCCTCAAACCAATTCACTAGCAAGTAGATTTATATTCCGAGAGGTAGAGGTAGATCCGTGGGGGATCACACAGCCAGTAGGTGAGAGGGTGCCCCTCCCATCCCCGCAGCGCCCGCGTGCCCGCCTTCCCCCTGGGCAGGAGGGGAGCCAGGCTGAGGGGTGGCGGTCTCTCTGGCGTCTCCTGCTGTACTGTGCCCACCCTAAAACGGGGCAACATTTTAAAGGGCAGAATGTTAAGAGCAAATACAGGGTGACATACACTGTACGGCAATAATGGAGGGTAAAGGCATAAATCATAATGGGAAGAAACATGGACAGCTTGAAACAAAACCACAACAAAGTCGTGACAAACTGGGAGAAACGTCTGCACCGTGTGCACCAAACACAGGGCGACTATCTGAATATTTCAAGAACGTTTACGTGTCAGTTAGAAAAAGGGCAAATGGAAATAAAACTGGGGACAGAACAAAGGTGATGAGCTGCAGGGACAGCAAGTGACCAGTGCGCAGGAGAACAGGTCAACACCACCGGCAGGACTGTGACTTGGAGGGACACCACAGCCAGGAAGCGAGCCGACAGATGCGAAAGGAGTGTTTTTCCCAGTGTGGGGGGCTTGGGGGCCACTGCGGCTCTCGTCACTCGTTTCTGTGGGGTCCCCTGAGAGCACCTACCTAAACCTTAAAATGTGTACAACTCCTTGGAATTTATCCTGAGGGTATAAAAGATATGCACCCATATATATGCCACAGTGATATTTTCACAGCATTCCCATAAAAGCTAAAATCTGAATGAATTAAGTGATCAACAATAAGATCAGCAATAAACTGTATTTATTCAAGTGACACCTTTCTATGCAACTATTAAAATGATCCCATAGATAAAACTACATTTAGGGAAATTGTATGTGATAGAGCATGTGTTACTCACACAGAGCACTGTACATACAGTTTTGCACATTCACATACATATAGATACGTGGGTCCTTTTTCTCTGTGATGGGATTATGTGTGTCTGTTTCTTTTTTTTGCTTATTAATCTGATATTTTTCTGCAAGGAATGTATATAGCTTCGATAGCGAAAGTGATCATATTTCCTCAAGGCATGAGCGCATCTTCCATTCTTCAGTCTCAGTGCCCTGGCAATGTGGTCTGGAATGGCTGGCCCTCTGCAGTCCCACTGCGTCCCGCCACCTGCTCAAAGCTGTGCTGTGAGTAGCGCAGAGCCTTCTGGAAGGAAAGGCCTTGCAAGCTCACGTGTCGGGAGAGTCGGCAGTTAACTAAAGGCCCTCCTCCTTACACATATGCCTGGAGCCTGAGCCGGTCACTCAGCCCCACCAGGTGCCTGCTGTGTGCTCAGACACCCCCAGGGGCAGAATGTTCTGGAAATGCAGCAGCAGGTCAGCACAGGAGCTCTGGCCCAGCCAGCCACTGCCCAGATCCCAGGATGGACGTGACACATGGGAAGTGTGAGCGGAGCCTCAGGGCCTATAATGCCATGGTGTTCAACACAAAACTCAGTGTCAGTGTCCAGGAAGAACATTTCTAAAGCAGCAACGATTCCAGAACAGAAGCTGACATCATGAGACGGACAGAAGATGCAGAAATGTTTAGCCGCATTTCAGGGCAATGGAGTAAGAGGAGCGCTCGCCGCTGCTGGCATGCGGGGGGCAGGCTAACTCCAGCACATGAGCCAGAGTGTTTGACTGCGCCCCACACAGCAGCAGTGTGCTGCCCGCTCCTGGGAGGCCTCCTGGGCAGGTGGGAGAGAGGCTCCCTCTTCACGCAGCCGTGAAGGCACCCGGCCTGCTGCCGTCCCCGAGTGACTTCCCAGGGTGCCAGACTGCCTCCCATGCCAACCGGGTGCCAGGAAGAGCAGGCAGGGGTGAGCCCTCTGGGAGGCGTCCACTCCAGTCTATCGGCCAAACCGAGTCCCTGCCCACTGGCCACAAGGCGGCTGGGAGATGCCATCAGGCTCTAGGCCAGGAGGAGGACGGAACCAGTCTGTGAAGCATGCATTCTTAGTTAATAGCTGACTGGTTTGACGCTGGAGAAGTTACAATGCTTTCTAGAATAAAAACAATTAAGTGAAGTTTGAATTTGACAGTGACTTAACTACAAATTCATGAGAGGTGCTGTCACATGGGCACAAAGGTCACTCTGCCACTGACAGCAGGAAACAAAAGATATCTGGACCCAATCTGGGATTTATGATTGTTTTTTCTTTAAATGAGCAAATATAGGTAATACACTTATTTCATGACAATACAGAGAAACATGATTTTAGACTCACAAATGACAGGACATATTTATCTATGTGTTTCTTTCCAACCAAAATTAATGTAAATGTCATAAAAATGTTGAACTGAAGAATTGTTTCTGAAAAGAACTTTTGTGGCAAACATTGCATATCATTGGATGGCTTTTAATTTTTTAAACAAATTCTCCTGTTTTTCTTCCAATGTGTTTTTTCTGGTATATATTATTTCATCCCCATAACAACTTTGCTCTGACCACACTTATTTTTCTAAATTCTTTTGTAATCAAATACTGTATTTTCAGTTTGTACCAAAACTATGTGAGAGTTACCTCGACCAAGAAGTCCCAGGACTAATGTTCCCCGGATGGGCTGGCGTCTGACGTTCTCGGCAGAGCGTGTCCGAATCCTGCCCAGATGGCCGTGCTGTTTCCTGATAGTGGGCCGGCTGGAGGCCGACGGGAGCGCCATCTGTCAGAGCTGCCGCCAATAACTAGAAATGAAGGGGATGTCAAGCCAAGGAGAAGAAACCAGCCCTCTTCCCGAAACTGCTTTCAAGTTGAAGGACAGTGATGGGAAATCCTGATCTGAAGGAGATAAATTCAGCTTGTAAGCATAATCATGACCTTATTAACTGACAATTTCTACTCGTCATATTTTTATATGGAGAACCCAAAAGAAAACTCTAAACTCAGCCACCGGGGTCCATATGGGATTTTCCTCGCAGGCCACTTCTCACCAGAGGAATATCTCATGCAGTGACGGGAAGCTGTTTTAGGGGTTCGTTTTCCCCTCACAGTGGAATGCCTGGCGTTCCCCACCAGATCCAGATACTCACAGCAGGGCTCCAGTGTAGCAAACAGCCAACTCTTAGGATATTAAAAGATGTATCCTGCAGAAAAATCTTACAAATTAATCATCCAACCTCACGCTGACCTATGAAACCTAATCTTTAGCAAAGAGATAAAAGCCACACTGAGTTTCTATTTTATTGATTTCCTTGAGAATAAAATTATCCAATCACAAGATGGAAGTGGCTTTTTTGCTACAACTTCTGGCTACCAGGTCTTAACCACCACAGCTTTTAGATGCAAAATGTAAAAGACCAGCATGAAAGGAACAATATACCTACTGCCAATATTATTTATTCTCATCACATTTTGGATTAAATAAACACTATTTTAAGAACAACTTTGGACATACTTACTTTGTTTTTAGATGTAAATGACTAACTTTTGCACTTTATACTAATTTGTTGTCCACTCTTTCGGCTGCACACACTGAGTGCCACCATGAGACGTGGCAGACTGATTCGGGGGTGTCCCCCCTCCCTCACATGTCACCTTTCACTGAAAATACAGCTGTACCTCCATCACCTGCTTTATCAATTTTTAATTGTATCTTTTCGCTGCTAGCAATAAAGATGAGGAAATCAGCTTGCTTTTCCTGTTTCCTGACTGCTCGCTCCTTTTCACTCCGATCCACTGTTAGCCTTAGGATTTCTCTATGGTCAGAAATGTACCACCTTACATTCTGGCAAATTTGTTCTCCCCATGGTTTAGCCCCAGCCCTGTAAGTAGCAAATGCAAGGCTCACTGCTAATTATTTTAATAATGATTTAAAGTTCACTTCTCACTTGGCCAAAGCTTATCCTCTGGCTCATAGGAATAACGCCTCCTGAGCTTTCCGTGGTGGGAAGTTCTCATCAGTTGCCTTTCACTCAGGACAATGCAGCTGGATACAAAATTGCTTCATACCATCTTTCCCCAAGGGTCTCATGAATATCCCGCTGTTATCTTCTGGTTCCAGTTCTTGTTTTGAAGAAGCCTGAGCCCAGGCTAGTTTGTCTCCTTGCAACTAACTTTATATTCGTGCTAGGCTGCTAAGGAAAGGTTTGCCTCCTAATTATTTGAAGTCTAGTAAGCTTCTGTAGTGTCTTAGTATTAACAGTGCGGCAGGGTGCTCATTTTTTCTTGAGATACAATGTGATTTTTTTAATTTATAAATTTAAGTCTTCTTTTATTATGAAGAGTATTATCGAATTACATGCTTAAATATTTGTTCTGTCCCCTTCGGGTAATTTTACTCGTCGGGGCTCCAACTGTGCATGTGTGGAGCCTCTTTTGACTGCCTTCCACATTGGGCATTTTCTCTTCAATTGCTTTTTTAAAGAAAACAGTTTTAAAGAAACTTAATTGAAAACATAATTCCCTGTTATGGATGATTTCAAATATACATGAGCAAACACAAATATGCGATACACTTGTATGTATCCACCACTCCAATGCTTACTAACATTCTTCCATTCCTGTGCGATCTCTGCTGCTTCCACTCATCCCTCACCCCTCGCCCAGGGATTATTACTATTTTAGTCTTTTATGTAAATTTGTGTCCATTAAAATGCACAAATCTTAGCACAATTTTTAGCAGATTTATTTTTTAGAGCACTTTCAGTTTTGCATCAAAATCAAACAAAAAATGCATAGCTCTCATATCCCCGCCCCTGCCCCCCAACATGCACAGCCTCCCCAACCACCACCATCCCCACCAGAGGGGGCATTTGCTGTTCTGAGGCACCTACAAGGACATGTTGTTGTCACGCAAAGTCCACAGTTTACATCACAGCTCACACTTGATGTACATTCCATGGGTTTGACAAATGCATAATGACATATACCCACCACGACAGGATGGCACAGATTAGTCTCACTGCCCTACAGATCCTCCTGGCTTCTCCCGCTCCCTCCCTCCCCCAACCCCTGGCAGTCCCGATCGCCTCACTGTCTCCATGGTTCTGCCTCTTCCAGAACAGCACGGAGATGGAACCTTATACAGTATGATTGGATGGAGTCATTCAGATCGGTTTCTTTCACTTAGTAATACGCACTTAAGGTTCCTCCATGTCTTTTCATGGCTTGATAGCTCATTTCTTTTTAGTGTTGAATACTATTCCATTGTCTGGGCGGACCACAGTTTACTTATCTACCACTTGCTGAAGGACAGCCTGGTTGCTTCCAAGTTTGGGCAAAAATGCACAAGGCTGCTGTGAACATCCACGTGCGGGTTTGTGTGGGGACGTAAGTGTTCAACTCCTTTGGGTAAATACCAAGGAGCACAATTGCTGGATTGTATGTTAAGAGTATGTTTAGTTTTGTAAGACACTGCCCAACTTTCTTCAAAAGTAGCTCTACCATTTTGCATTCCCACCAGTAATGAATGAAAGTCCCCGCCCCTCTGCATCCTCACCAGCATCTGGTGGTGTCGATGTCGTGGGTTTTGAGCCCTCTGATAGGTGTGCAGTGGGATCTTGTTGTTGTTTTAAGTTGCATTTCCCTGATGAAATATGATGTGGAGCATCTTTTCATGTTTATTTGCCTTCTGCCTAACTTCTTAGGTGACTTGTCTGTTAAGGTCTTTGGCCCAGTTTTTAATTGGGTTGTTCATTTTTGTGTTGAGTTTTAAGAGTGCTTTGTATATTGTGAAAAACAGTCTTATCAGATATGTTTTGCAAATATTTTCTCCTAATCTGTGGCTTGTCTTTTTATTATCTTGATAATGTCTTTTGCAAAGCAGAAAACTTTAATTACACTGAAGTCCAGCTTATCAGTTCTTTAGTTTATGCATTGTGCCTTCAGTGTTGTATATAAAAAGTCATTGCCAAACCCATGGTCACCTAGATTTTCTCCTATATTATCTTCAAGGAGTTTTATAGTTTTGCATTTTACATTTAGATCAACGATCCATTGTGAGACACTTTTTGTGAAAGGGGTAAGGTCTGTATCTAGATTCATTTTTTTGCATGTGGATGTCCAGTTAGTTTTCCCAGCACCATTTGTTGAAAAGACCATCTCTGCTCCATTGTATTTCCTTTGCTCCTCTATCTAAGGTCAATTGGCTACATTTTATGTGGATCTGTTTCTGGGCTCTCTTCTGTCCCATTGACCTATTCTCTATTCTTTCACCAATACCACATTGTCTTGATTATGGTAGCTTTATAGGAAGCCTTGAAGTGAGGTAGTGTTAGTCCTTTAACTTTGTTCTCCTTCAATATTGAGGCGGCTGTTCGGGGCCTTTTCCCTCCATATCAACTTTAGAATCAGTTTGTCAATATCCACAAAATGCCTAGCTGGGATTTTGATTGGGACTGTATTGAATCCATAGATCCAGTTGGGAAGAACTGACATCTTGATAATATTGAGACTTTTTATCCATAAACATGCAACCTCTCTGCATTTATGTAGTTTATTTCATCACACCTTTATAGTTTTCTTCATATGATTTTGTACATTTTTTGTTTGATTTATACATAAATATTTCATTTTTTAGGGGTGCTAATGTATGATGT
Source organism: Phataginus tricuspis (assembly GCA_029783875.1). Classification (NCBI taxonomy): domain Eukaryota; kingdom Metazoa; phylum Chordata; class Mammalia; order Pholidota; family Manidae; genus Phataginus; species Phataginus tricuspis. The sequence goes on along the minus strand of JAQQAC010008350.1, from coordinate 103,137,256 downwards.
TTTATTTTCTATTTCAAATTCCTCTTGTTCATCGCTGTTATACAGGAAAACAATTGGCATTTGTATATTAATTTTGTATCCTGCAACCTTCTTATAATCATTTATTAGTTCTGGGAGTAGTTGGGATGTGTTAATTTTCTTGGATTTTCTACATAAGCAATCATGCCATCTGCAAAAAGATAGCTTTATTTGTTCTTTTCCAATCTCTACACCTTTTATTTCTGTTTCTAATCTTACTGTATCAGGTAATACTTCTGGTATGATATTAAAAGGAGGTGAGAGGGGACATTCTCACCTTGTACCTGACCTTAGTGGGCAAGCCTGAAGTTCCTCACCATTAAGAATGATGCTTACCATAGGTTCTTTTTGAGATATTTTTTATCAAGTTGAGAAAGTTCTCCTCTATTCCTAGTTCACTGAGTGTTTATCATGAATAAGTGCTGAATTTTGTCAAATGCTTTTTCTGCATCTGTTGATATGATCATGTGATTTTTCTTCATTAGCCTGTTAATATGGATTACATTAATTGATTTTTGCACGTTTCATCAGCCTTGCATGCCTAGGATAAGTCTCATTTAGTTGTGATGTATAATTCTTTTTATACATTTTTGGATTTTATTTGTTAATGTTTGTTGAGGATCTTTGAATCTGTGTTCACGAGATGCTCATGATACTGGTCTGTAGTTTTCTTTTCTTTTAATGTCTTTGTCTGGTTTTGGTATCGGGGTCATGCTGACGTCATCACGTGAATTAGGAAGTATTCCCTCTGCTCATCGTCTGAAAGTAAATGTAGGGAATTGGCATAATTTCTTCCTTAAATGTTTGCTAGAATTCATCAGTGAACCCATCTGGGTCTGGTACTTTCTGTTTTGGAAGGTTTTTAATTCTTGATTAAACTTCTTAAATAGGTAGAGTCCTACCCAGATTATCTGTTTCTTCTTTTGTGACTCTTACCAGATTTGTCTTTCAAGGAATTGGTCTGTGTCACCTAGGATATCACATTTGTGAGCGTAAGATTGTCCAAAGTGTCCTTTCATCATCTGGATGTCTATGGGATCTCTGCTGATGTCTCCTCTCTCGCTTTAGGTGCTAGTAATTTGGGTTCTCTTTTTCTCTTAGCCGGGTAAGAGGTACATTGATTTTATTGACCTTTCCAAAGAACCAGCTTTTGATTTTGTTGATTTTATCTATTGATTTCTTGTTTTCAATTTCACTGATTTTTACTCTGATTTTTATGACTTTTCTTTTGCTTACTTTGAATCTGATTTGCTATTTTTTGCTAGTTTCCTAGGGTGGAGGCTCAGGTCACTAATCTCAGACCGTCCTCCCCCCCAGTATGCACACCAATGCTGAAAATCTCCCTTGAAGCACTGCTTTTGCTGCATTCCACATGAAAAGCTGTGTTTCCATTTTCATTTATACCTAAATATTTTTAAATTTCTTTTAAGGTTTCTTCTTTATCTCATGTATTATTTAGAAGTGTATTGTTTAATCAACAAGTATTTTAGGATTTTCTAGGTACCCTTCTGTCACTGACTTCTGGTTTGATGGCATACATTGTATGATTTCTATTCTTTTATATTTGCTAAGGTGTGTTTATGGCCCAGAGTATGGTCCATCTTGGGGAATGTTCCACATAAGCTTGGGAATAACATGTATTCTGCTGTTACTGGATGGAGCCTTCTGTAGGTGCCAATCACACCCAGCAGACTGCCGATGTCGTCCAGCTATGCCCTTACTGGTCCTCTGCCGGGTGGGGGCCCCATGTCTCTGGTCAGCCCTCTGAGCCACGGTCGGCAGGGCAGTGTGGTCCAGTGGCTGCAGCCACAACTTCCTGTTGATCTTCGGTTTCCGGTGCTTTGACTATGATGTGCTTAGGCGTGGTTTTCTTTGTATTTATTCTCCTTGGGGTTTAGTGAGCTTCTTAAATCTATCAATTTATGTTTTCCACCAAAATTGGGAATTTTTCAGTTGTTCTTTCTCGCCCCATCTTCTCAGACTATAATTAAACATATATATATTAGACTTTTTAATATTCCTTACAAGTTCCTAAATCTCTGTTCTTCTGATTGGATAAGCACATAAAAAAGTGATCAGTACCATTATCTATCTTGAGTTGCCTGTGAACAAGGGTCTGCCCTGAGGCTGGTGGTTGTAATTATACAAAATTCACCCAGTGCCACTCTTTCTTCTGAGTGTGCCCCCATCCCCTCCCGATCCACCTGCTTCATGGAGACGCTTTCATCCATCACTCTTGAGGTTATAGCTGTCACCCTGAAAGGGATGGCCTGATTAGGAGCTATCTGGCCATGACTGGAAGCAAAATCTGTTATATTTCATTCTTTTGCTCACAAGATCACAAAAAATATATTTAAAAATACTAAGGCAAAAACAGCAGGGGATAAAACAGCCATAGTCTGAAAATCAGTTACAGACTGAAATCTCTCCGATTCCTTGATCGAGTCTTTGCAACTTCACATTAAAATTTCTTCATATGCAAATAAGAAGTCACACTTTATTTTAAACTTGAAAAACGTTTACTGAATTATATTTAGACTGACAACTAAATCATCTTTATGCAAACAACAGTAAAGATCATTCTGTAGCTTGAGTGTACAGAGTGAGCAGGCTCCCTTGGGCTTGTCACACCCACCCAAGGCTCGGCATTCCCAGGGAGGCCACGGCCAGGCCCAGATGGGCACCTGGTGACTAGCCAGCTTTGTGGCCTTGTGTGACCTATGGGGACAGATAGAATCTGTCATGTTATTTTTCACTTTCCTTTGGCTGGGTTGTTAGATTCACTGAAAAAAGGAAAAAAGTCCAAAATGGAACATCTTCACCTTCAGCACCACTGTGCACCCAGAGGCCCACCCGCTTTTCCCAGCCTCACGTGCACTGGGCCGCACCACACCTGCCACTGAGGACAGAGCCCATGTCACCTTGCCGCTGTCCCGTCCCAGGTCTCGGCTTCTCCCAAACCAGAGATGGTATCTACTCCAGGAAAATCACCACCTAGCTGCTGTGTTCAGGGAGGCAGAGACAGGTTTTGGAGTTGGCTTTGGGTTGGCTGGGAATTTTGGGAGAGGGAACAGGCCTAGAAGGACTCACAAGCCATTCTGCCGGCCAGAGGCCAGCTTTAGCTTCCCATGGGGTGGGCGCTGTGCTCCTGGCAACGTGGGATCCTTAGATTCAAACCAGGCTGGGAGAGAAGCACTTAAGTAGGTGATTGTGTATCAGCTGCTAAGCCAACTTCACACACATCACACAGTGGCGCGATCACACTGACAAAATGCCTCCCAGACACTTAGAAAGTGAGGAAATGTGAAAGGTCAGGAGCCAGCTCATGGTTTCTTTCTAAAGCAGGACAAACCTTGTGAATACATAAATGTGTCTAGGCGCTAATGAGGCCTCAGGTCAACCTCACCTTGACCTGTGCCCTCCTTTCCAAGGCCACCTATTAAATTGTTCAGATGGGGCACTGATTATATCAATGGAATATTCTGGTTAAAAGGATTAATTTGAAACATTTGCTACACACCTTTGCTTTTTTAAAAAAATATTTTCTTATTTTTGAAATCTTTTTATTGTAACATAAAATCAAGAAAATCACTCAAAACAAGCACAGTTGAACGAATTATAAAACGAGCACCGATGAAGTAGTAGCAGGTGCTGACCCCCAGCAGCCCCTCCGCCTCTCCGCACAGGCCCCACGCGCCCTCCTCTGCAGAGCCATGTGACTTTCACAGTAATCACTTGTGTGCGCTCTGCTCTAGACACTGTAGTGGGTCTTGACCAAGCTCCTATGAATTGGGTGTGTCATTCGGGTCTCTTTGAATCCATAGGGCCTCCCTCCATCCCTGCCTTGTCCTCCCTGGGCTGTTTGATGTGCAGAGGCTGCCGCAGCCTGGAGCAGCGGAGGGCACCATGAGCGTTCAGCATGCTCGTCTGTCTTCTGTCTCCCGACGGTTGGCAGGTGGATCAGAGACAAGCACAGACTGAGATTCCATCCCTTTCCCAGGGCTCCAGGAAGCATGGCAGGCTGTCTTTCTTTGGGATGTCAGTGGCTATTGACTCTTAATATACATCTCTGATTTCGCTGGGTTTACAAAGCGGTGATATTCTCATTTTATTATTTCTTTTCCATGTATTAATTATATACTATCATAAAGAGACACTTCTCTTATTATAATCTGAATGCACAGTGGGAAAGTTCACATATGTCAGGGCAAACCCTTGACTACCCTTCACTTAGCAGTTTTCAAGAATGAATTTGTTCCCTATCCTGAAGAAGACAAACTCCTTTTATTAAAATCATAGTGAATTCACGGAGCCATGCATAGTTGCTGGGTCTCAGACCACTGCCATGTCATCATTGAAGCTCGAACTGTCCCAGCAAGAATCTCTTCTAATGGGCCCCGGACTCTTTTTTTTTAAAATAAAATTTAAATTTGATGGTGCTTTTAGATTTATAGAAAAGTAGCAAAGTATAGCATGGAGAGTGCCCACAGACCCCACCCCCGGAGCTCCCACAAAGTGTCGCTATGGTACATTTGTCACAACTAACGAACCAACACTGTCTCATTATTATTAACTTAGGTTCATGCGTTTCTTAGGTCTCCTTAGTTTTTCCCTAAATCCTTCTCCTGCCCCACAGCCCCACCGAGCACACCACCTCGCCACCACGTGTCCTTGGACTCCTGACCGTGACACTTCCTCAGACTCGCCCGGCTTAGCTGACCTGGCTGTCTGAGGAGGGCAGAGCAGGTGCTGCATAGACCGTCCCTCGCTGGGGTTCGCTGGGGTTTTACCCCGTGTCCTTCTGACGTGATCTGATTGGCACCTTAACACCTGCCAGGGCAAATCCTCACTTACTTCTTCTCTTACTTGACTTAAGTGTGCAGGGAGCTCTAGTCTTTCTTGCGCAAATATAGAATTAGTTTTACCCAGAAGTTCAACTAGAATCTGATTGGGATTGCATGAAATTTATAGATGAATTTGCAGAGAATTGACAGCATTACAGTATTAAATGTTCCATCCAAGAGCATGAAATGACTCCATTTATTCACATCTTTCATGTCTTTTAATAAGTTAAATTTTTTTTCTTCTTAGATGTCTGTGGTTCTTTGTCAGGAGTCGCATCATTTGTGCTGCTCTTTTGAAAGGCACGTTTACCTTGTATTTTCTAGTTCCTTACTACCTGGTGTATTTCCTAGTTTATTAGTGGGGAGAACGTCTACTGAGTTTGGCAAGTTGGTCTTCGATCCGTTAGTCTTGGGAGTCCAGTGTCCACGCTGTCGGCTTCCCATTGCTGACCGTCCAGTCACCTGCAAGTAATGACTTTATTCCTCCCTCCCAAGCCTGATATGTCTCACTTCCTTTTATCTTTCTTCAAGCCTGGGCCAGGACTTCCAGCACGTCGTGCAGAAGCATGGCACGGGGCAAGCCTGTCTCTCTCCCGACCTGAAAGAGGGGTTCTTCCTTAGGACGGTGTTTGCTGTAGGTGTTGGGCGATACACCCGATCAGCTTTGGGAGTTCCCAGTTCTAGTTTCCAGTGAGTTTTATCATGAATAGGCACCACAGCCTTGTCAAATGCTTTTGTGTTACCACTGAGAAGACAATATTTTTTTCTCCTTTCATTTATTCACGCCATCTTGCTATTATGTTGGTAGATTTTTCTGATGTTGAATGAACCTCAAAGTTCCTGTAGTAAACTTCACTGCATTATTTGGGATTCTGTTTATTTCCTTAGACCACTATGATGTGAACAGAAACACTTTTCCAAATCATAACAGTATTGAATAAAAGTGAAAATACTGATTACATTTCTTTTTATATATAAATAGATAAAGTAGTATTTATTTGACTCTAACTCTTCTTTTAACAATAAATCATCTTTTTCAATGGTTCATACTTCAGAATAATAAAGATGTGGATGACTATGTGAAAATGATGATAATAATAAAATTTGACCATATATTTGTTTAGCAATGTAAGAAAATTATATTACAACATATTACATATTTTTGGTGAGCTTACAAAACACCTGTGGTATAAACAATAGTGGTCCCATTTTTATGAACAAGATGGACAGTGAGTGTTCAAGTAGTATGACTTGTCCCAGGTTCCAGAGTCGGCAGCCAGACTGCAGGTAAATACAAAGGAGCTCAAAGCCACTGGCCAGAAAACACGACTACCCTGCTCTCGGAGCCTGGGCCCTGCACCCCAGAGGCGGGAGGGCTCTGACATCGCCTACAGGACCGGCCTGGCCACTGGGAGCAGTTTACTCTTAGCTGTGGATTAAGTTTATGGGTCACGGGTCCATTCTTAAGTCAGGAATGGGAAACCTTCTTTTCTTTTTAACTAAAGGACATTAGAATTCCACATTGGTAAAAATACAGTTTACTTTAATTGGATTTTTTTCTAAATTTTTTACTTCAAAAATTTTCAAACTCACAGAAAAGTTGAAAAAAATAGTACAATGAATAACTGTAAGCCCTGCATCTGGGTTCTCCACTTGCAACTATATTTGCATGCTTTGCTCTCTCTCCACACACACACTTGCACACCCTCTTTTCAGCTAAACTATTTCAGGATAAGATGACACATCGTGCTGCTCCCCAGAAGGGTTCCAGCGTGTCCCCCCCGCCCCCAGAGCAAGGTGCTCCGCTGCAGGGCAACTGCCTGCCCACTGCCCGGGGGGCCCAGACCCTCCTCTGTGGGCCCGCCTGCTGGGGCCAGGCCTGGCTGGTGTCCCGTGTGCTGGCATGCTGGGCCGACCACACAGGAGCTAGGACATGTCCTCGGCTTTCCCCGGCGATGGGGGACGTCTCCTCCCAGGGCCCTGGAGGGCAGCAGGCTGAGGAGGCCCCCGCGCGAGCCCTGGAGCTTCACAGGGAGAGAAGCCAGGGCCTGGAGAGAGAAGCTGCCCTGCAGGCATGGGCACTGCCCGGCCTGAGGCTCGGGGTGTTGGGAGGGATGCGCACCCAGGCCAGAGGCAGGACGCTTCTCCCGATGTCGCCTTCCTACAGCTGAAGCCCCTCGTCCCCTCCAGACACCCATGCCCGTGCCCCGCACACTCACACACCTGCACACACACGCACGCACAGGCATGTGCACACGTGTGCACTCGCTCACACACGCACGCACATGCACGAGTTCACCGTGCAGCCTCTGACCCATGGGGGCCTGGAGGAGGCTGAGCAAAGGCCTGAAATGTGAGGGGGGCCAAACGACTCAGGAACCAAGATAAACACTATTTCACAGGATCAGACTGGCAGCAAAGAACCAAGATGGACAACGTACCAACATGGCGGACAGAGGCAGAGCAGCCCTGCTGGTCCTGGGGCCTCGGGCTGCACCGGGCACCACGTCCCGGCCTCGGCCCTTCACTCCCAGGTGACAAGCTGTCCCCAGACAGTCCCTCGGGGCTGGTGGGGCCGCAGGCCGGCCGCCCAGCCAGGCCACGTCTCCACGGGGCCCTGGGCCTGGCCTCCCTCCCCGCCTCTCTCTCTCCCAACGCACACCTCTGGGAAAGGGGCAGGAGCTGTGCGGGGCGGCGGGCAGGGGCGTGTCCCTGTCATCCTCCCCGCGCCCGGGAGGCCCACCCGGGTCAGCTGCACGACCCGCAGAAGGAGCCGGACAGCCCTGTGGCCGGCTGAGAGTCCCGGCTCGCCGCAGCCATGACTTCCCAATCACTTATAAATGTGTGGGGCTTTTTTTCTTTTTCTTCCCAGAATCACCCTTGGGGACTCTCAGAGAAGACCAGACAAATGAAAAATGTCAACTTTTAACTCTCAGCCGGTTTTGATTTATCTGTGGGCAAAGTAACAAAACCCTTTAAGATGCTTTTCAAGTGGCAAACAAGGAATTCATCACCTTACGTAAATTTTTAAATGAATGAAATAATTCAGTTAAACTGTAAATATGACTTTGGGCAGAAAACTTCAGGCTGAAAATAAACATTAATAGAGACTTAAAATAACAGCAACTGCAGCAGGGCCGCTTTCTGCCTTAATTACCCCTTTCACATCCATAAAGAGGGGGCCTCTCTCGGGGCATAACACGCATCTTCTCTGGCTCCACCGTGGACCCAGGATCCAGGGTGCGCTCCCGACCCCTGGCTGTTTGTTCCCTCGCCGACCTGGAGCCCACGGCGTGGGGCGTGTGCCACGCACCCATCACTTCAGCAGCTCTCCTCTTTCCCAGATAACTGGACTCCATCACATAAACCGTGTAAGAGGGAACCTCCCGGCCAGCCTCCCCGCCGCCTGAAGGGCTCCTGAGTCACCCATCCCCTCTGGCCAAGGGTGACCCCAGCATCCTGCAGCCTTTGGAGGTGCCCACAGGTACTGCACGGGGAAGGTCTGGGGCTGCCTCAGAGGTGGTGGCCCTGCAGCGCTGGGGACAGGGGCAGTGGCACCCATCGCCTCTCCGGGAGGGACATGGGCATGAGGGAGGGCGGTGGGCACAGGTCCGCCGGGGGACTGGACTGGGGGTCGGGGGCACTTTATGGACAGGGAGCCTTGGTGACAGCCTGGAAAGACAGGCGGGCCTGAGGGGGTCCCCATGCCACAGACCAGCCAGCCTGAAGACAGCCTGGGGCGAGGATCCCAGCGGGCACAGAGGAGCCAGGTGGCAGGGGCGCCTTCTCCTTGTCCCGCCCCATGAGCCTCAGGGCGGCCTGCCCTCTGGCCACCCACACCCACTGCACACCTGTGTCCTGGGCGGTCCTCCGCCTGACCCCTGACCCGGCGGACGTAGGCGCCTCCCCGCGAGTGCCCCCTGCATCCCCCAGGAGCAGCCCCCAGCAGCCCTGCCTCTCGCAGACACTACCCAGCTGCACCTGTGGACAGGCGCCTACGCAAGGTGTGGGGGACACAGGCACGACAGACCCCGCACAGCTCCGCAGCCGGAGCCGCCCCCCCACCAGCCTGGACCCAGACCAACCCCCGAGCCCACTGCCAACCCTAGGGGCACTCCAAAGTCTGCCAGGCATCCCAGCATCTGATGGGCCAAGTCCTGGTGTCAGGGAGGGGACAGGCTGCCTGCCCCCCCCCCCCAGGAGGCTGGGTTCCCTTTTTATCTTTATTTAATTAAAAAAAAATGATTTTAAACGACACAATGATAGCTTAAAAATAAGCAGACATACACCTTCCTCCCTCTGTCGCCCCCCTCCAAGGTGAACTCAGAGACCACCGCCCTCCGCCCGTCTTCATTTCTTCCTTCCACGGGACACTTCACACGCCACCCCAACACCTGTTTTCTGAGGCAACTGTTTCTGACTCGCTCAGACCTCCCCCATTTAATTCCTAAGGACACAGACATAAGAGCCAAGGTGGGAGTTAAAAAAATACAAAAGCAATCATAAATGCTCAAACTATAGAAACACAAGCACCTAACACAGAAAGCAACCCCTCCTCCCGCGTCCTCAGCGCCACGGCTGGGGGCACTCTGGTCCCTCCCTCGGCGGCTGCCGCCAAACACAGAGATGGCTTCACACCTCGATTTCTTTAAAACTAACAACACTTGCATTTAGAATACGTATTATGTAACAGGGCTGCAGACAAAGGGCAGAGGTGACCCCCCCCGCCTGCCCCGCTGCCCGCGTCCTGCCCTGAAGCACAAGCACGGCATCGGGTCTGGTCGCCTTCCGTGGGGGACACTGCGTGCAGGTCTGCCCTCCGCACTGGGCTGCGGCACCGGCCCTCGGGGCACCAGGCCCTCAGTACACCAGGCCCACGGGGCACCAGGCCCACAGTACACCAGGCCCTCGGGGCACCAGGCCCTCGGGGCACCAGGCCCACAGTACACCAGGCCCACAGTACACCAGGCCCACAGTACACCAGGCCCACGGGGCACGAGGCCCACAGTGCACCAGGCCCACAGTACACCAGGCCCACAGTACACCAGGCCCACAGTACACCAGGCCCACGGGGCACCGGGCCCACAGTACACGAGGCCCACGGGGCACCAGGCCCACAGTACACCAGGCCCTCGGGGCACCAGGCCCACAGTACACCAGGCCCACAGTACACCAGGCCCACAGTACACCAGGCCCACGGGGCACCAGGCCCACGGGGCACCAGGCCCACGGG
>JAQQAC010008350.1:103093919-103127151 GCA_029783875.1 Phataginus tricuspis | reverse complement strand
CGGGGCACCAGGCCCACGGGGCACCAGGCCCACGGGGCACCAGGCCCTCGGGGCACCAGGCCCACGGGGCACCAGGGCCTCGGAGCACCAGGCCCACGGAGCATCCTTGCACTGTGGGTACTGGGAACCAGGGCACCCTGGAGACTTCACTTGTCAGAAAGAGCACCTGCCTGCCTTGTGTCTGCGTCGTGAGCCACTGTGCAAGCAGCCCGGGGTGGGCCTAGCTGGGCCGCCCTCAGTGGGTGGTAGGTGGTTTCCAACCTTTGGGTCTGAACCACAGTGTCATGGTGGAGACCTGGCAGGCCCGGGCAGAGGATCTACAGGAAAAACTCCTAGAAGCGGGCCTGTGTGGTCCCAGGGTCTGTGTGTGTAGCATGGCCTCCGTGTGACAGGTGCACTCACAGCCCACAGCTCAGTGTCAGCAAAGTGGGACATGACTTGCTTCCGGCCCCCCGAGGTCTGTGCGCGCCCTGCCTCCCAGCTCCTGGTAAGTGGCGTTTGCCCACCTGTCTCTCCTGCTGGTTGCTCTTGGATGATTTTCAAGAAGAGAGAAGGCATGTGCCCCGTGGGACCTGGGGTCTAGACCCCCGGAGCTGCTTGGCACACAGAATGAGGAGACTGCTCGCCGCCCTTCTTCCCACCCCTCTGCGAGCTGCAGCGTCGCTCTGAAGTGTTCGCAGTTCACACGTCTTACATCCCCTTTGCCAAGGACTGGCAGACCCTGTCCCACTCTGCAGGTTTGGGGGCTGCCAGCAGCACCGTGGTTCTAAGCTTAGTGCAAACTCCTGTGGCAGGAGGAGACAAAAAGCTGCAGGGTCCTGTGCCCCCGAGCTAAACTGGCATTTTTACAGAACGGGTAGAACAGAGGCCAAGAGGGACAGAACACAGGGTGGAAATGCAGACGCTGCATCACTTTCTGCCCTGCCTGGAGGGCCTGGGAGTGTGGGCCCTCTCCCCCAGCTGGGCACCGCACTGGCAGCCATCCTGGTGGACCCTGGCATTGACCCAGAAGCACTGCCAGACTGTCACTGGTGACAGGAAGCAGAGCGTGCATCGCATTTATCCAGGTTCTGCTTAGATCCTCACCTGTCTGGCTACCTCTACAGGGGTTCTTTGCTGAGCAACCTGGGACAAAGATGTTACCAAACCTTCAGTTCTCTACTCGGCATAGAAAAGGGATTCACAACTTAATGAAAGAAAAGTACTGTCAGGCCCAGGGGATACATTCCAGTTTCTTCTTTAATCAAGGCTGCTTGCCTTCTGGAAGCAAGGCTTGTTTCCAGGGTCCTGTTCCCTGCTGTCAGGGAGCCCTAGTCTCCTGCCTATTCTGAACCGCGGCTGGAGGAGCGGAGCACCCTCCCTCTCACGCCCTGGCCGGAGCTGGGAGGAAGGCAGTGCAGTCTCACAAAGCGAGCGCCCATTCACCCCGGCTGCCAGCAGCAAACGGGCTCTCATCTCACACTCCCAGCCGCTCAGACTCTTGCCACACTTGGGTTGCTTCACAGTTGGACACTGACCCACTGGGAGAAGCTGTGTTTATCTTGGCATTTCTAATTGCATTTCTCTTTTCCTGATGACAGAAATGTATTTTCACCCTGGCTCATCCTGCTTCCTAATTAGTCTGCTACCAAGTGGACTCCACCTGGCCTAGAAGACGTCAGCCCCCAGCCTCATGAGGCTGGCTGCCCTCGGGGCCTGGGCCACACCATGGAAGCCACCTCACCTTGCATCCTTGGAGTGGGGTCACGTGCCCTCAGACACCTTCCTCCATATCTTCCTCCTTCTTCCAAATTTTGTCCTAAGTAAGACGGGAGGTGATGTTCTGAGCTCTTGCACACCCAAACACATCTCTACTTGGTCCTGACGGACTGTTTGGCTGGGTATAGAATTTTAGGTTCTGAACCATCACTCTCAGAAGCCCAGAGGACCTTCCATGGAAATCTTCCATCAGCACAAAAATTCCCTTGCAGATAGCTAGTTCTTTTTCTTGCCCAGCTTTGAATCTTCTCTCTGGGCATGAGAGTCCAGGGTCTCAGCAGGTGTATCCAAGTGAATGTTCTGTCTTCACCCTGTTGGGGACACTGTACCTTCACTGTGATTGTCTTTTCAACTCAGGGAGATTTTCTTCTATTAATTCTTTTAGCATTTTCTCCCCCAGATTTCTGGTTTCCCATTCTGGAACTCAGCTGGCAGCCTGCCATCCTGCTCAACCTCTCTCCCTCCCACACGCACCTAACCTCAGCAAATGCCCCGCTGCACCTCAGATGCCCCACAACCTGTGTGCCCACCCAGACCCCCACGGTGCCCTCCTGCCCCACCCTCCACAGTTCCTCAGACCCCCGGTCCCCTCCCTTGGCGCCCTGCCAGGCAAGCCTTCCCCACATCTCACTGCACTGCACTCAGCCAGCCTGCTTGGGGTGAGATTCGCTGTGCCCATCCTCTGCCCACAGGCTGCGGGCCCCAGACCTGGGCAGTCACCTGCCTGGTAGGAGCTCTATGAGGGGCTGTCCCACAGTCTCAGGAAAACGAGGGCCACAGCCTGAGATGTGCACCTGCTGGGCAGGAGGGGCATCTGGGAAAGCACAGAAGCTCACCCTTTATAGACGGCACTGGGGGTGGGCCAGGCCCAGGAGGGACATGAAGGGGGTGAACGGCCAGAGATCTGGGATGCCCTTTGTCCCCAGGAGCACGTGGCAGGTTACCAAGAACTCCTGAGTCACCCCATGGACACACCAAGCAGACTCCATAATCTGGGAGCCTCTCCTCAGCAAGATGCCATACAGCCTGGTGTCCTGAAGTCTTTTCTCCAAAAGGGAGACCCTGGCTCGCACGTGTGTCTGAACTGGGCTTTCAGCTAAAGGCACATCCCTAAAGCACATCAGCTAAAGGGGAATGCAGGGGCCCCGGGACCAGCTTGGGATCCTGGAGCCATCACAGCCTCATGGTGACAATGGGCATGTTTGGTGGGCTTGGGGTATAGACTGAAAGCTTTACATTGGGATGTTTCAGAGGTTGCCTGAGGTTGGGCCTGCAGTAGGAACTGAGTGCCGGAGAGAAGGAGAGCTCACGTCTGCAGGGTCAGGAGGCTGCGGGCCCATCCCAGGGGCAGCGGCTCTGCATGCTCGCAGCAGACAGCTGGGGAGACCAGGGAACTGCCGGGAGCGCCGGGAGGCTCTGGGGCCCATTCAGAAGGATCTCCCAGCTATGTTGTTATGTGGAAAAGAGCAAAGCAGGGTCTGTATTGTGCTCTGACGTAAGAAAAACGGGGAGCGTGAATACGTACCTCTGCTTATATTTCCAAAAGAAACAACAGAAGGTGAACCAAAGAGCGAGGCTCCCTCTGCACAGGAAAGCTGGGGGGCTGGGGGAGACCCGCCTGCTGGACACTCAGCAGGTGGCACAGGCGGGGCGGCTCCCAAGGCGTTCAGCCCCTCGCCCTGGGAAGGGGTGGCTGCCACTCAAGAGGCCCCTGCAGTGGGGAAATCTGTCCCCCTGCCTGAGGTCCTGGCTCCCACCCAGCCTGGAGAGTTGTATGCTTTCTGCTCCTGGCAGAGCCTGGACTCTCCCAGCCAGTGCCATAGACTCTGGGCACACTGGGGGATCTTCCACATTGGTTTCCCTGCAGTAACAGAGCACAGGGCAGCTGTTTTCCAGTATGGAACTGCAACTCTCTCTCTTAGCAGAGAGGGTTCAGGACTCGCATGGGGTTAAGGGACATAGTTCTCATCTTAAAGTTGGCCCATCTTTGAAAACCCAAATAATATCAAGCATCACATTCCTGAAGCTAAAAATAAAAGTGCAACCCAACATTTCCTAAGACACAAAGGTCCTGGCCAAGAACTTTTGTGGCTGCAAATCCTACTGCGAAGCAAGATGCAGACAAGAAGATAAATCTTCAAGCTCCCAAACAGACATGCAGACCCAGCCCTTCGCCGCCGCATGACCTCTCATAAACTCTGCCTCTCCCCTTCACACGCAGTTCCCAGCCGTGGCCAGACCTCAGACGCAGGCCGCAGTGCGTCAGCTCAGCGTCAGTAGGGCCTGGGCTTGACCCAGTCACCCCGCCCGCCACGGGCCCAGCGTCAGCCCAAGCGTGGGGGCCTCGGGGGCCACCCCAAACCTTGTGACTCGAATGTTCCTGCACACGGGGTGGTGGGACTGCAAACCTCACAGTGGAACTGGTGTGGTTTCCGGGTCACGATGGGCCTGGAGGCACAGACAGCAGCTTTGCCTCCACCATACCCCCCACCCGGGTCTGGCCGAGATCACCACCCACCATACCCCCCACCCGGGTCTGGCCGAGATCACCAAAGAAACAGGAACCACGTCCACGGTGGGAGTGGGAAGTGCATCTCCCATGAGAGGAGTGACCTGGGTTTCCTGGAACAGAGGCACAGCCCAGAGGAGGTGATGGCCCCATGCTCCCCCCATGCAGCACAGCAGAGGAGTTCGGCGGGGCCCCCTCAGATCACCCTCTGGTGTGGGGCAGGTGAAGAGGGGGGGGCTGGTCTGGCAGGTGCCGGGAGGACACCACCAACAGAGGAGCCGACCCACCGCCCCCTCCAGATGCAGACAGGAACCTTCTGGGTCAAGTCCCACCCTGCAGCCCACCCAGCCAACATCAGGGCCTGCAGGCTCCGCTGTCCCCCTGCCAGAACCAGCCCGAAACCCGAGCGGGCTGCCCTGCAGGAGAAGGAGGGGCAGGCTCCCGTGAGGAGGAGGGCCTGTCTGGGCAGGCAGGCCTGCACTGCTGTCAGAGCGGCCCCGCCAGGCCCTGGGAGGCAGGCTCGGATCCTACCTGTGCATCCTACCTGGGCCTCATGTCGGCAAAGGGAGCGTTATGGCCAGTTTCACCCTAAGAGAAGAACGGTCCTGGAGAGAGAGACAGGTCTGTCTGCTCTGTGACGCAGGGGAAACAGCAAAGGGCAGCTTGGCCACCCCAGGATGAGCCTAGCCGTTGGAGAGGAAGGTCAGACAGCCCCACGGGACTGTAAAGAGGTGCACGCAGCAGAGCAGACGGAGCCAGGACACCGGGTTCCACCTCAGCATGTGGGAAGGGGACCGAGACACAGGGCCTCCCACCTCCAGCCTGGAAGGGCTCATGTGAACAGAAAACATGGTGATAAACAAATGAGAGGCGAGACCACATCCCCAGATGGGCTTCTGTGGGAGGTGGAGGGATGGCCCAGACCCCACCCAGCAAGCCAGGTCAGGCGCTGGGAGGAGACACCCCAAAGCTGCCAGCAGCTCCTTAGGACAGGGTGAACCCCACCTCCCAGCCTGACAGCACCTTGCAACCACGCTTATTATATCTTTCACTCTAGAAAAATTTCAAATTCTCAGGGAAGCAAAGAGGCTGCACCAGGCCCATGACTCTGGGCCGTGGCGCCACTGAGGCGCCCTTCAGCGCTGCCGGAGGCTCCCATCTCTGCAAGCTCCCGGCTCTGCAGTGACGCTTCTGGATGCAGTGCGTCGGGGCTGGCATGGCGATGTGCAAGAAAGGCCTGGATCAAGAAAGGCCTCCAAGGGGGAGCGCTCGGCGGTCTCCTGAGACGCGTGTGGGAGGAGGGGGCCCCCAGGGTCCAGGGTCTGTGGGCCGAACCAGCCCGGCCTGGAGGGGGACAGCTGGCCCAGGGCAGGGACTGAGTGCGCATAGGCGAGCCACCCCCAGGTTGCGGGCAGGGGCCTGGCACCCTCGGAGGAAGTGGCCTGGTGACTCTGAGCGAGGAGACTGGTCTGCGGCCAGCTGGCAGAGGTGCCCCAGGAGGGGACGGGCAGCACAGGGCCTGGGGAGGCTGCGCCCGGAGCCATCGCCAGTGTCTTGGCGTCCACATGTGTGGGTCGTGGGCCCGGACTTGGAGGACAGACTGTCTTGGCAAGGTCTCCTCCCCTTTGCCCCTCTCGGGCCCCTCAGGCCTCTGCTGGGGTCCCTGTACCTCAGGTTCAGGCTCCTCGGGGTCAGTCAGTGTAAGAATTTGGGGTCTCCCCTTGACCCCCTGAGTTGCCTCCTGGAGGCAGGACCTGACTGAGCCTAGGGGACCTGAGGTCCCCTAGACTGTGCACTTTAATCCTTCTGAGATTTAATACTTTAGGGTCTTCAAGATCCCCTTGGGGACCCTGGGGGGAGAGCCCTGGATACATGGGAGGTGCTTCATTTCAGGGGGTTTCTCAGCCATCCTCCATTTCTCCTGCCCCCTCCCCAGAGAGGCCAAGCTGGACGTCACTTGGGACAGTAAGGACGATGTGCAAGGTGGTCTCGGAGGAGAGGCAGGGACGAGAGTGGCCTCACCAGTGGGAGCGAGGGCCGTTGACCAAGCAGGTGCCCCTTCCACGGGGCTCAGTGGCAGGAAACCCTCTCCACTCTCAGCCCAGGCCGGGCAACCTTGGGCCTTCATCTCGCCTGCTGGCTCATGTTCTATAGTGAACCAGAGGGCGTGGGGGAAGCTGAGGCCTCGCTGTCCCGCGGGCTCCGTGACACCTGGCACTCAGGTCACCTAGCGACGCTGGCTTTCGCTCCTCCGCTGCCTGCATTGCTGGAATTCTGCACATCACAGAGCTGAGCCCAGATGGGCCCTTCCTTGGGCCACCATCTACTCCCTCTGTCCCCCCGAGGCCAGGGGTCCTTCCCCAGGGCGTCCAGGCCCATTCTCCCCCAGGACAGACCTGCTTGGGGTCGGACACATCCCTCTGTCCGGAGGGGCTGCAGCTTCAATTTGGGCGCTGGGAGGGGCTGGGCTGCCATTTAACCTGGACGCTGGAACAGTCCCTGCTGCGCTGGGCCTCCTGCAGGCAGCCCCGTTAACACTGGCCTGCCCCCTGTCAGGTTGGAGACCTCTCGAGACAGCCCCCGAAAGCTGCAGTAACTGTCCTTCACCTGGCAGGTGACCATGCAGGTGAATGGGACGGGGGCTGAGGTGGGCGTCCGGATTCATTCCCCCTGGGCTCAGCAGCTCAGCCTGGAGCACCGCTCTCCTGCTGTAGATATGTGTGTGAGTCAGAAAGGAACTGCTTCCAGCCCGCAGCCGGCCTCCCCCAGCTGTGGCTCCCCGAGCCTACGCCCCGGCCAGCACGCAGCTGCAGTGGGAAATGATTACTGAGAACAGGTTGAGTCTCTGCTCATGCCCCGGGCTGCAGAGGGCAGTGGTAGTAGGCTCTGTGACCTGCCTGGGTTCCACCCAAGGACCTGGGGGTGGGCCTCCCCGCGAGGACCCTGCATTGGCTGTGGCCCCAGGGGGGCCTACAGGGCCATGTCCCATCTCCCTCCAGATGTCAAGCCCTTCCAAACAAACCCCTTGAGGCCTCCACACCGTCAGGGCCCCACCCACACAGACGGGCCCATCCCCAGGATGCCCAGGGCCATGACAGAGGCCTGGACAGAGCCGTCTTTGCTCCAGCTGCACAATGGAGCCCCCAGCTGCCCAGGAACAAGAAGATCCTGACCTCTGACTCCTGACCTCCGAGGCAGCTGGTAAGCATAGTGGTTTCCAGGTCTCAGAGCACAGGTCCCTCGGCTGCATGGGCTCAGGTGCCCCATGTCTTAGGGGCCCAGAGACAGCTGCTTTCCTGTCCACTAGTCTCCCCCACCCTCACCCCACCAGCGCCGCTCCCCTGGGCCTCACGCTAGCCCCCACAGGTGCACCAGGTGGGACCCCAGAACCGAGGGGGGATTCAAATACATTGGGAAGGGATGTGTCTATATAATCGTGCGCACTGTGGAGGCTTACCGCCGGGAAAGCACGGGGTAGTGAGACAGCTGCCTGGAACAGACAGGCCCACCGTCCAGGGAGCCTTCATGAGTAACAAGACAGAGAAGCAGAACCTGGGATGAACCGGGCTGGGAACAGCCTCACTTCGACGGTGGGTCAGGCAAGGGCAGGTGGCCAGACGCCAACCCACAGGGACAGGCGGAGGAGCAGAGCCTGGGGGAGGTGGGAGGGCCTCAGGAAGTTGGGATGCAGGCCTGCTGGTGCCTGCCCTCCCAGGACGGGCTGCATGACCCTCAGCCGCAAGACAGACACACTACCCCAATTCACATGGTCATACCGAAATAGGGGTCTCACTGGCCCTGAGCACAGAGGGGGCAGAGGTGGGCTCGCCTCCTGGGCACACTCAAACGTGTCCATCAGGGGGGAGGGGCTCAGGGCTCGGTGATGCAGGGACACACAGCTGGGTCACACTCGGCGAGAGGCTGCTCACCACGCCCTTTCCGGGGCACCATGTGCAGCCGATGGGGCCCACGGACTGTACAGGTCAGTCATAGGCTGTTTTCAGCATCAAGTTCTGACACGGGAAATCAGCGCACCCCTACACATGGCCTATTTGGGGGTCGTTTCCCCGGAGCTCCACACTGCCCCTTGGTGAATTTGAGGTGAGGGGAGTCCTCCCTCCAAACCCTGGGCCCAGCCAGGGGACTGAGCTCTCTGAGGTCAAGAGTCAGAGAAGAGGCCCCAGCCAGGGTGGGCTCTGATGAAAGGTGGGGGACAGGACGTTGAGGGGGTCACAGGGGCTCCTGGAACAGACACAGAGTCCCAAGGGCTCCGGGTGTGTTAATGTCATGTTCTGGGTTGGGGTGGGGTTTTGTTCTGTTTTGTTTTCTGCATTTCCCTGATAATTAGTAATGTGGAACATCTTTCCATGTGCCTGTTGGCCATCTGCATGTCTTTTTTGGAAAAATGTCTGTTCAGGTCCTCCACCCATTTTTTAATCGGGTTATTTGTTTTTTGGGTGTTGAGGCATGTGAGTACTTTATATATTTTGGATGTTAACCACTTATCAGTTAAATTATTCACAAATATATTCCCCCATACTATAGGAGACCTTTTTGTTCTGCTAATGGTGTCCTTCGCTGTACAGAAGTTTTTTAGTTTGATATAGTCCCACTTGTTTTGTTTTTATTTTGTTTTATTTTGTTTTTTATTTTGTTTCCCTTGCCCGAGGAGATATGCCCAGAAAAAAGTTTCTCATGTTTATATTGAAGAGATTTTTGCCTATGCTTTCTTCCAAGAGTTTTATGGTTTCACAATTTACATTCAGGTCTTTGATCCATTTCGAGTTTACTTCTGTATATAGAGTTAGATAATAATCGTTTCATTCTCTTACATGTAGCTGTCCAGTTTTGCCAACACCGGTTATTGAAAAGGCTGTCATTTCCCCATTGTATATCCATGGCTCCTTTATCATATATTAATTGGCCATATATGCTTGGGTTAATATCTGGACTCTCTATTCTGATCCACTGGTCTGTGGGTCTGTTCTTGTGCCAGTATCACATTGTTTTGATTACTGTGGCTTTGTAGTAGAGCTTGAAGTTAGGAAGTGAGATCCCCCCTGCTTTATTCTTCCTTCTCAGGATTGCTTTGGCTATTTGGGGTCTTGCGTCATTCCATATGAATTTTAGAACTATTTTCTCTAGTTTGTTGAAGAATGCTGTCAGTATTTTGATAGGGATTGCAGTGAATCTGTAGATTGCTTTAGGCACGATGGCCATTTTGACAATATTAATTCTTCTTATCCATGAGCATGGGATAGATTTCTATTTATTGGTATCTTTTTTAATTTCTCTCATGAGTATCTTGTACTTTTCAGAGTATAGGTTTTTCACTTCCTTGGTTAGGTTTATTCCTAGGTATTTTATTCTTTTTGATGCAATTGTAAATGAAGTTGTTTTCCTGATTTCTCTTTCTGCTAGTTCATTGTTAGTGTATAGGAATACAACAGATTTCTGTGTGATAATTTTGTAACCTCCAACTTTGCTGAATTCAGTTATTAGTTGTAGTAGTTTTGGGGTAGATTCTTTAGGGTTTTCTATGTATAACATCATGTCATCAGCAAACAGTGACAGTTTAACTTCTTCCTTTACCAATCTGGATGCCTTTAATTTCTTTGTGTTGTCTGATTGCCGTGGCTAGGACCTCCAGTACTATGTTGAATAACAGTGGGGAGAGTGGGCATCCTTGTCTTGTTCCCGATCTTAGGTGAAAAGCTTTCAGCTTCTCACTGTTAAGTATGATGTTAGCTGTGGGTTTGTCATATATGGCCTTTATTATGTTGAGGTACTTGCCCTCTATACCCATTTTGTTGAGAGTTTTTATCATGAATGGATGCTGAATTTTGTCAAATGCCTTTTCAGCATCTATGGAGATGATCATGTGGTTTTTGTCCTTCTTTTTGTTGATGTGGTGGATGACGTTGATGGATTTTCGAATGTTGTACCATCCTTGCATCCCTGGAATAAACCCTACTTGATCATGATGAATTCGGTTTGCTAATATTTTGCTGAGTATTTTTGCATCTATGTTCATCAGGGATACTGGTCTGTAATTTTCTTTTTTTTGTGGTGTCTTTGCCTGGTTTTGGTATTAGAGAGATGTTGGCCTCATAGAATGTGTTTGGGAGTATTCCCTCTTTTTCTACTTTTTGGAAAACTTTAAGGTGGATGGGTATTAGCTCTTCTTTAAATGTTTGGTAGAATTCAGCTGTGAAACCATCTGGAATCAGATTTTTGTTTGTTGGGTGTTTTTTTATTACCAATTCGATTTCATTGCTGTTAACTGGTCTGTTCAGATTTTCTGTTTCTTCCTGGGTCAGTTTTGGAAGATTGTACATTTCTAGGAATTTGCCCATTTCTTCTAGGTTGTCCAATTTATTATCATATTTTTCAGAGAACTTTCTTACAATTCTTTGAACTTCTATGGTGTCAGTTGTATTTTCTCCTTTGTTTCTAATTTTGTGTCTTCTTTTTTGTCTTGATAAGTCTGGCTAGAAGTTTGTCTACTTTATCTTCTCAAAGAACCACACTTGGCTTCACTGATTTTTTCTGTTGTTTTCATATTCTCTTATTTCTGCTCTGATCTTTATTATGTCCCTCATTCTACTAACTTTGAACTTTGTTTGTTCTTCTTTTTCTAGTTCCTCTTACTTGTGGGCTTAGGCTGTTTATTTGGGAGTGTTCTTGTTTCCCGAGGCAGGCCTGGGTTGCTGTGTACTTTCCTCTTTGAACTGCTTTCCCTGCATCCCACATATTTTGAACTGTTGTGTTTCTATTTTCATTTGTCTCCATGTATTGTTTGATTTCCTCTTTGATTTGTTCACTGGTCCATTGATTATTTAGAAGCATGTAGTTTAATCTCCATGTGTCTATGGCTTTTTTCATGTAATTAATTTTTAGTTTCACACCATCGTGGTCTGAAAAAGATGCCTGATGTAATTTCAATCTTTTTAAATCTATTGAGGCTGTTTTTGTGGCCTGGTATGTGATCTATTCTGGAGAATGTTCCTTGTACACATGAGAAGAATGTGTATCCTGCTGCTTTTGGGTGGAATGCTCTGCAGATGTCTGTTAAGTCCATCTGATCTAATGTGTCATTCAATGCCTGTTTCCTTATTTATTTTCTGTCTGGACAATCTATCTATTGATGTAAGTGGTGTGTTAAAGTCCCCTAATATGACTGATTGCAGTCTATTTCTCCCTTTAGGTCTATTGGTATTTACTTTATATATGTAGGTGCTCCTGTGTTGGGTGCATAGATATTTATAATAGTTATATTCTCTTGTTGGACTGACTCCTTTATCATTATGTAACATCCTTCCTTCCTTCCTTGTCTCTGTTACTTTGTTTTGAACTCTATTTTGTCTGATATAAGTACTGCTATTCCTGTTTTTTTCTCCCTACTATTTGCATGAAATATTTTCCCATCCCTTCACTTTTAGTCTGTATATGTTCTTAGGTCTGAGGAGTCTCTTGTAGGCAGCATATAAATGGTCTTATTTCTTTATCCATTCAGCGCCCTATGTCTTTTGATTGGGGCATTCAGTTCATTTACATTTAAGTTGATTATTGATAGGTATGTACTTACTGCTATTTTATTGTTTTCTGATTGCTTTTGTAGTTCTCTGGTTCTTTCTTCCTCTCTTACATTCCTCTCTTGTGCTTTGATGGTTTTCTTCACTGTTATGCTTAGATTCCTCTTTTATTTTTTGTATATCTGTTACAGGCTTTAGGGCTGTGGTTGCCGTAAGGTTCATGCATAGCCTCCCTGCTTCCACAGACCCCGACCAGCTCCTCAGCAGTGGGCTGAATGGGGCCCAAAAAGCCATGTCTGCATCCTAATTCTGGAAACCTGAGAAAGTGACCTTATCTGGAAAAGGGAGGCTCTGTAGATGTTAAATTAGGGATCTTGAGATCATCTGGAATCACCCAGGTGGGCCCTAAAACCAATGCGGGTGTCCTTAAAGAGAGAAGAGAGAGAGATGGAAGTGGAGATTGGAGCTATTCTGGCTTTGAGCCCTTACGGCACATGCCCGGCTGGCCTGTCAGGTTGGTGGTGCCCGAGGCCCCGACTGCAAGGGCCAGGGGGGTTGTCCTCACCATGTGCTTCCCTGTGCCCCACTGAGTGGGGTGCTCACACCCCTCTCTGAGCACCTGCAGGAGATGTGCACCCATCTCTCAAGAGGTCTTGCTGAGGAAAGCCTGCTGCCCATTTGTCATGCCAGCCCTGACCTTCACAACCTCCCTGGCTTGTCCATTCGTGGAAAGACCTTGATGAGAAACCTGCAACACGGGGGCCCACAACTCCCCATCCCAGATGCCCTTAATGCTGGACCTGCAGTGGGGGCAGAGGCTCTGCAGAAAGGTAGTGACACCCAAGCCCCTTGCAGCATCCAGATCTGGTCCCTTGCCCCCACTGCCTGCCTTCCCACCCGAGCGAGGCTCCAGCCTGGGTTGACGCAGGCTGACCATCTGGCAAGTGTTTGTGCTGGGTGGGTGTGATCTGTGCGGTCCTGCCCCTCCCAGGAAGGACCCTCAGCACCCCTGAGAGGCCCTGAGAACTGCCTGCCCAGCCAGGACAGGGGCCAGGGCCAGGAGAGGGCCTGTCAAGTGCCAGTTCTCTCCACCCGCAGCCATGTACCCACACCCCCACATCACATCCACGTCTCTGCTCAGCTGCAGGGTACTGGCCCCCATGGGCTCACTGCTAAATGCAGTATCGGCGCTCCAGCCTGAAGTGGCAGTTCCTCTGCCTGGAGGTGCTCACAACATTCTAGGGTCTGTGTGACCCACAAGACCTTTGGGTTTGGTTTCCCCAGGGTGCTGTCTGGACTGAGTGGGACCTGCAGCCAGTGCCTGCGTCCTGGTGGCAACTCCTAGGCTGCACAGACATGTTACTCCTGAGTCCTCAAGCTAAAAATATGTTTGCTGAAATTATGATAAAACACAGCTGTGCTCTGCAAATTTGCTAAAGCCCTCCTGCCATACTGGACCTGGGCACCCAAGCAGCTGCTCCAAGCACTTCCTCCCAGGGACTGCAACGAGAAAGGTCGTGCGGCATCTTGCATCCCAGACCTGCCCAGCTGCCAGAGAGGACCGACGGCCACCCTGGCCTCCTTCCTGTCTCCGGTAGGGAATGGAGGCTGGGCAAGCCGTGGGTGGTGGGGCCATGGCACAGCTCCTGGCAGGGAGGGCCACCAGTCTGCCCCCTGCCTAGGCTCTCCCCTCGGTTCTGAGTGTTTGTCCCTGGACCCCCAGGCCCATTTTCCATTTGTTCTGGACTCATGGCCATCCAAAATAAAGGTGATGGCTAAGTCCAACAATATACTCTGGCCAATGGGATGAAAGTGGAAGTGGTCAGTATGCCTCTGGAGTCATATCCAGACAGAAATCAGGCATACTTTCTTCTTGCTTACCTGCCTCCAATTGGCTGGAATACAGATATGATGTTTGGCACTTGGGCAACCATCTTAGACAATGAGTTAGTAACCAGGTATTGAGGATACCTTTTGTAGTAGGATAAAAAGGGGATGGAGCCCCAAACACAGCCATGGATGCCTACATTTATATGAAAAAATGAAAAATTCTCTTTCCTTTTCTTGGCTTTCCTATGAACTTTCCTGGGCTAGTACAATGTTTACTAGAATGCAGACAGTGGGCACCTCTGTCTTATTCCTGATCTTAAAGGGAAAGCTTTCAAGAGGTCACCATTAAAATGATTTATGACATAGTCTTTAAAAAATATCCTTTTTATATACTCTGAAATAATTTTTTTAGATTAATGTCATTTCTTTCTTAAATGTTGGTAAAATTTGCCAGTGAAACCACTAGGTTTTCTTCAAAAGGTTTTTATCTACTGATCTTATTTAATTAATGTTTATAGGATTGTTCAGGTTATTTCTTCTTGGTCTGCTTTTGCTGTTATAGTCTTCTAGAATTTTGTCCATTTCACCCAGGTTTTCAAATATATCAGCATGAAACTGTTCATAGCATCCCCTCCATGCCACCTGGAGCTTCTGCTGTTATATTTCTGGTTTCATCCCTTCATGTCTGCTCCCTTGTCTTGGCCAGGATGATCAGGGCCTTGTCACCTTGTAAGATTTAAACTTGACGTTTGTCTCCCTTTCCCTGGAGTTCTTTTTCTCTCTCATCTTGCTGCTTCTGAATAGATGGTATTGTCTCACTCGGCCACCCCTTCTCCACACCAAGTGCAGAGGCCGAGGCCATGTGCCCTGCCTGTGATGGCTCGTTGCTTACGTAACTGGCCTGCTCACCTCACCATGGCCTCCTTAGCCTCACCTGCTCTGTGTGCTCTTGCGTATAATTCCACTTTTTATCTTGGTTGATAGACATGTGTGATGTTTTAGAGAGCCTACTTTTTTAGTTCAGTCACACATATTTTCTACCTTCTTTGCTCTTATCATGTACTCTCCATGTTCTCCATGGATTTGTTTCCACACATCTATCTTCCATTTCACCAGCTCTTTCTCTAGCTATATTTATCATTGAATTAATCCCGATAACTGAATCTTCACTTTTAAAAGTGTTAATCCACTGAGTTTTAAATCACCATTTGTTGTATTTTTCATTTCTAGAAAGCCTATTTGGTCTTCTTTAGTTTGGCTTGCTCATATTTTTATAGTCACATGCTCTTTATTCATATACATCCACTTTTTATTTAACAATCAAGCAAAACTCACTGACTGGGTTTCCTGCCCTGGAAGCCCTGCAGCCGGAGCACTTCTGAGTCACATTCTGCTGCCAATGGTTTTCCACGCTTTCACATCTTGGGAGTCTTTAGCCCTGAGGCTGAGCTTGGATTGTCCCGGTCACTGCCCACCTGAAACCACCTCAGTCAAAATCCTGGACTCTGGACCTCTCAGAGAGCGTGAATCTGGGGCGCGGGCAGCCACAGATCTCCAGGGAGAGGTCTTCCCCTCCACGTGTTGCCAGGACCAGAGCTTGTGGTGCCCTGGGTGCAGGGTGGGTGCTGCCCCCGCCTGTCCTATGTACAGGGTGCCATCCTTCATGTGCAGGCTCCTCCCACTGGACCATGCTCCTCCGGCCAGCCCTGGGCTGTGTACCCGTCCACCCGAGCCTCCAGGCCATGCTCGCACTCACGCTGCAGTCCAGCAGATGCCTCCTCACCAAACAAAGCTCCCCTTAGCCCCGCCGGCTCCTGTACACACCGAAGTCCAGCATCCAAGTGCTCACCCTCACCTGCCGGCTTGCTCAGGCATCTGAGAGACGCGGCTCATGTTATACTCAGCACTTCTGCTTCCAGCGGGAATAATGGGCAGGGAACCAAATCCCTGGGTCTTCCAGAAATACAAGTCCTCTGTGTATGTTTCGGATCCCTGGTGCTAAGAGGGCGTCCCTGCCCAGACCTGCCATGGGTGAGGGAGGGCAGGGGGACGCCCCTGGCTGCCGGCAGGTGATCTCAGCGCCAGCACAGTGGGGAAAGGGGTTGGGGAAATCACTGTGCTGCTAGAGGCGCACGGGGGGGAAGGAAAGGCATCTGGCACTGTGCACGCTCAGTGCACATCCAGCTTTGCTCATAAAATACACGTACCACATAAATACGCATGCTCTGTAAACACATACCCCGTAGCTGTCTCTCTGTTTGCTCTGCAGGGTGCTTCTGACATTGTTCTCACCTCACAGCATTGGGGCAGCCTGGCCCCTGGTTCCTGAAAGGCTGCATCTTTACTGCAGAGACCCCACCTGGCATGGATGGATGCTCACCCAGCCTGGGCCACTGGTCCAGAAGTAGCCAAGGAGTAACAAAAGGACCTTATGTCACCAGCAAAGACATCAGGCCACGGGCTGGTGTGCATGGCAGGGGCATGTGGGGCCATTAGCTGCAAGGTGACTGAGCAAAGAGACTCTGTCACCTGCTCCCTCCCCACCACCATGGCCCAGTGGTCCAGGAGGCAGCCTCCCTACCTGTGAGATTTGAAAGGTGCAGTCCAAACACCAAGGAGCACGGTCAGGAGAACAGAACAGCAGGACACTTGACAGTAAAAACAGTTTCTGTGCTCACAGGGCACCGTCCTGCTGGGGGGATGCACAGCTGCTCCCATGGCACTATCCCTGTGGGCCCCACTCCTGTGATGGCTACAGGCAGCCCCAGGGTCCTGGCCCCTGGTGGGCAGGCCTAGCAGAGAGTGCCTCCTTCCTCTGGACCTGCTCAAGTCCCAGGAGGGGTCAGGCTGCCCGCCAGGTCCAGCTGGCTTTTTGACCAGTCCATTCCTCAGTGTCCTGTGTGTCCAGGGTCACCACGTCCAGGCTGTTGGCTATAATGTTCAGACAACTTTCTGTTGCCCCAGTGGATTATGGCTGGCTTCAGGGGGGCGGGAGATCCCCAACTTGCTGGCCTGGGGAGACGGACCTTGGCCTCCCGCTGGCACTGACCTCTGGCCTTTTCCTGTTTCAGGGAGAGCCCATCCCCAGCCCTGTCCCAGGGCTGCTGCTTCACATTGGCTCTCCTGAGGCATCAGCCAGACCCGCAGTGCCTGGGACGAGGCCCTCCCTCCTGCCTTTGGCCTGGGCCTGCCGGAGTGGAGGGGGCAGGCAGGGGCCAGGGCTCAGCGCTGCACCTGCGGGCTGTCACCTGCCCTCCAGGGGTGGCTGACGCGGCAGCCCCTCCCCACGGCCGTGTGAGGGCAAGGGGCTCAGTGGATCCAGCACAGAGCAGAGCCTCCCCTGCGGGGCACCTGGTCTACCCCACTTTCACTTTACATGGCTCCCTGGGGGGACCCCACCTTCTCCACCCGACCGGGCACTCCACCCCTGCCACCATGACTGGTTCTGGGTGAGCGTGTGACTCAATCCCAGCCATTGAGCATCTCCCCTGGGACTTCAGCTGGAACTGGAGAAAAAGGTGCTGCCTACTGAGGCTGCCACCCAAGGAACAGGACTCAGAGACTAGCCAGGGTCACTGCAAGTGGGGCCAGCGGGAAGTCATAGGCCAAGGGAGATGCAGAGATGACCCCTGGGCTGAAGGCACAGTTATGGGGCAGAGAGTAGCCCCGAGGGTGGAGCATGTCAGAAAGCGCCTGCTTTGGGCTGAAGTCTGGGGCGTTGGGCTCCTGCCCTGACGGTCAGCGTGACCGTGCAGACACCGCGCCTCTGGATTTGGGGTGCACACCCCACACGGGAAGGCAGACACATGCAGTGTGCAAACTTGCAGTGCTCTCGGCAATTAGCAACTGTTCTCTCTGGCAGACTTAAGTGCCGGGTTTTTCCGAATCACATAATAATGCATATTTATTACGGAAAAGTGAGAAAATGTGGGCAGGCAAAACCAAAATAATAGAAACCCCCCCACCATCCCAAAGTGGCAATAGCTGGGAGTTTGCTCTCTCTTCTAAATATTTTCCTGGGCAAAAACCTCACCTGTCAGTGTCTACGTATTAATAGAAATGAGTTCCTACTCTGCATACTACTCTATAATCCCCCTTTTCTCACTTCACATGTCCAGAACATTTTCCCATGACAATGACTACAAATCGCAGTCATCTTTTTAAATGGCCACATGGCATTTCACTGTGGGAATCAACAGTGACTGAAGCAAACAGCCCATGGCTATTGGGTGTTCACGTTTCCTGCTTTCCTTCAGCTGTGCTCTGAGCAGCTTGTATGTCCTCAGACCACTCTGCACATTTTCCAGCTTGTTTCTGGAGTGAAATACAGGGGTGGATTGCCGCAGTAAAGGCGTGGATGTGTTTAACGACTGCAGTGTGTTGCCCAAATGGGTCCGAGAGGCTGTGGGAATGACAGGTGGCCACTCCTAGGCCCAGGCGCTGTTTCCCACACAACCGAGATGCCAGCAGCTATGAGGGTGAAATAGGGCTTCCCCTTAGGGTCTGTCATTCTCAGATTCCCCAACACGCTCATATAGCTGTGGCTAATTGTGTCTCTCTTTCTGTGGATATTTTCCCAACTTTTAATTGGGGGCCTGTCTTGGTTTGATTCCCTTAGAACCAGATCTGGAGTCAAGGATTTGCTGGGAAGTGGTTTCTTAGGGTGGTGGTCCCAGGACCCACCAAGGGGGCAGAGAAGGGAGATGGACAAAGGCGGCAGCCAGGAAGGTGCCTTCTAAACCACTTGCCCCTGTCCCACCGGGATAGGACACCCCCTCCCAGGACTGAGAAGGCTGGGCGACTGCCTGCCAGCTCCTCGGGCTGAGAGCAGGGCCTTCACTCCTTAGGGTTTGTCAGAAACGGGGTGCAGGGGAGCTGCGGCCAGCAGGTAGGGCAGGAACCCGCTCAGGCCAGCCCCCCCGCCTGCTTTTTCCGCCACCCTTAGAGTGAGAAAGTAAACGTTGTGCTCGTTTATTCCTCGTACTTTAACTATTTTTAGGTTTTAAATGTAAATCTTCTATCCACCTGGAACTTGGTGCTTTGCTCTTACTGGTATTTTGGTCAGAAGCTGGGCAGGACACACAGGGGCTGGAAGGCCACAGCAAGCTGGACTCCAAAGGGCCCGATTTTGACTTTGTATCCGTATCAGAAAATGGAGCAAATCTAGATGAGGAGCAGTGAAATAGGAGTCCCTTTTGCAAATAGTAACAGCAGGCATTTATGCCTCAACTCACTCCCTTCACGGGCTGTCCTTCCTCCGCTGGCCTCTGCGTGGACACAGGACGGGGCGGCCCCAGGCTCAGGGGCGGCTGCCTACGTGGTCCCAGCGCTTTGGGACAAGGCCCAGCACAGCCCCAGAACGACCCCACAGACAGGCGGGCCGCTCACCCCGAGGCAAAGCTCCGTACCTCCAGGCGTGGGGACGTTGCCATAAGGGGCAGAAAGTCAGTATTTTGGCTCAGTGGGCCACGAGGTCTCTCGAAGCTTCTCAACTGCACATCTGCAGGGAAAAAGCCACAGGCCATACACAGCTGAACGAGCAGGCTGAGCGCCAGGACTTTATGGACTCGGAAACTTGACTTTCACATGATTTTTGCAAGTTAATATTCCTGAGTTAGATCTTTGTGGCCTCTTGTCATGGCTTGTGTGTGAGCTGCATGCCACCTCCATCTGCTCTTTCCAGGGACAAGGTCGCTGCGAGCTGGGAACCCCCAGGGCTCATCTCCAGGAGCAGCACAGCAGTGGGGGACGTGTTCCAAGATGCAGGATAGGGACCTCCAGGGGGTCTGTCCCGAGTGTGTCCCTCCCTTCCCCTCCCCGTACCCACTGGATCACACTGGGAGCCTCTGTGCCGACGGGCTGACCCAGGGGCCGGGGCACACAGGGCAGCATCCCCTCTGCACAGACTCTGGTTGTCTGTCTCAGGGAGTCACACAGGCAGGGACAGTGAGGAGGGCTCTGCCCCGGTGCTGCCTCCCCTCTTGCCGAGAGCTTGGGTTACAAGCTGCCAGCCCGTGGGGGGCACCCCCCAGCCGATGGAATCAGGGCATGTCCTCTGTCCATGTGTCTGGATAAATGGGGCTTTGTCGTGGGCAGCTTCCCCTGGGGCCCAGCCTAGTGCCGAGGACCAGCACACAGACCAAGGGGCCAGGCGGCTCCGGGCCCTGCTGTGCACAGGTCGGGGCTGGCCTCCCCCCGGCCAGTGTCCAGGGTGCCTGCACAGTCACGCGGCCCTGTTTGTCTGGATTTTCCTTTAGTGCCCAGGCCTTTGTGACACATCGAGCCGAGCCCACTGCGTGAAGTTTGTCCTGTATTTTCCTGCAGTTTAGTGTTTTCAGTCTTAGGTTAAGTCCCTGATCCACCCTGAGTTGTCTCTTGTGTGTTGTGTGAGGTTGGGGTCCAGCTCCGCTCTTTGGCCCATGGAACGTCCGCCCCAGTGAGGGTCCTGGTGACTTCCTGTCGGTTCGTTTCTGGGCTCTGCTCCCTGCCACGGATCCACAGGCCTGACGCCAGCGCCACACTCTTGATCACGGTGGCTCTGCATTTGTGCAGGATGCGTCCTCTTCTACGTGCGCCCACAACACAGGTGCCTCCCAGGCCCCCCAGAGCCTGTCCTGCTGCCCAGCCCTGGGCCCCTTGCACTCCTCCCTGTGGACAGCGGGCCCAGCAGGGGAGGAGCCCCCACTGCACAGGGTGGGGTGGTGGAGCGGGCCAGGCCCGTGCCCTCCAGCAATCGGTGAGCCATGTACCTGGCACACAGGCTGGTCTACTGAGGACATGGGGCCCTGGGGACGACAGCCTCCTGGCAGACACTGGCTCTCAGGTCGCCTCTCACGCTGCCTTCTCTTTGACCACAGGAGCCACAGTGTGTGCTGTAGCCGGCCTGTCACTGTGCGTACGGGCCTGTCCTCCTGGGACATGTGCTCAGTGGTCCCCCGTGTGCCTGCAAACCCCACCATCCCTGTTCACACACGTGTCCCTGAGTCGTGGGTGCAGGTGGGGGTAGGGATGGGGTGGATGCCGCCATCAGCACGGCATCCTTGTCATCTGTCCTGATGAGCGTGTGGATCTCAGCTGGTGCTCTTGGCTCCAGGAACGTCTGCCGTGCACGCACGGCCCAGCATTCACACTCCATCAGGTTTTTCTCAGGGACCGTCCCAGTGCCAGGACTGCAGCAGAGAACCACATTGACAGAGTCCACGCCTGTGTAAGATGTCACCGGCTGGAGACAGGAAATACGTGTGTGGACATGTAACTGGAGGAAAGTAGGCAGAGGAAGATGAAGCCCCTGAGAGTGACAGGTGACACCGGGCAGGTGGCTCTGTGCTACACGTGGGGCCTGGGAAGAGCAGGGGGTCCCATTTAAGCAGACAGCTGAAGGAAGGCCAGTGCCCTGCAGGAAACCTGTTAGAAACGGTATAAAACTAAATGTCATTTATTCTCAGAGGAATTAACATTTAAACAAAAGCATATAGACAAGAAGCCTACATGTCAGAACATGTCCCAGGGAGTCACTCTGGCTGGGAGGGGAGGGAGACTGAGAAAGAGCAGGCAGTGTGTCACCAGAAAAATGCCGAAGTTTTGAAGTAGCTGATAAAATTAAGACAAATGTAAAGAAAGCCTAATATGGATATAACTTGCTTAGGCGACGTCCGGGAAAGACTGTGAACCCTGCGGTCCTCAGCCGGCGAGGAACGCGGGGAGGACTTGTGCACTAAGGAATAAACCGCTTGTTGTAACCCCCTGAGTGCATCTGCTCACCAGGAACCGATCCTGCACGGCCGCTGTTAAAGCCTCGCTCCTCTGCTCTCTGTCTCCGTGTCCACTTACTGAGTTCAGACCAGTGAGTGCATTTCTCATACACCCACCAGGGAGGTGGCCCAGGGTGGAGGGGGTGCCCGGTCAGTGGGGCGGCAGCGCCTGTGGGCCAGGCTCTCCTGCAAGGCGGGAGCCCTGGGATGGGGCACCTCCGGCTGCTGTATCGAGGATGGGTGGGTGCTTGGCAGGAAGGAGCGGCCGGGCCATGGACGGTGGCAGTGGGGAGGCTCCAGGTTTGGTTTTGAAGGTGAACAGGGGCTGATGACCCAGTCAGGGTGCCCCCCAGGACGTCCTCGTCCCGCCTCAGCTGCTGAGTCGGACGCGCAGGCCCTCCGGGCTGGGCCTGAGGCAAGGGTCCTAGGAGCTCCTTACACCACGTGCAGGCTCTCCTGGTTCCGACCTGCCGACCTGTCTGGGCTCTGGGTGCGCCTTGCTCCCTCCGCCTCCCTGCATCCGTTTGGTACTCGCAGTGAGGCTTCGCGGAGGGTGGCCAGCACTGCCCAGAGCTGCTTAGAAATGTTGAATCCAGGCCACCCCGGCCCACTGTACCACATGGCCTCCAGGTCCATATGGTCCCCTGGACACCGTGAACTCCATCTCAGGAGCCACACCACCTTCCTGACACCAGGAGCCACGTGTGTCTTGACAAGCACCCGGGAGCTCCCACGGGTGGGTGAGGACACCTCTGGGGCAACAGGGGCAGCCCTCTGGGCTCTTGCTGATGGTCCTCCACTCGCCCACCACCTGGGACCCACAGGGAAGTGGTGTCCTCTCCCCGAGGCCAGCAGCCTCCACCAGGCACTGAAGCTGGTGCCGGCAGGAGAGCACCCCAGAGGCAGCTGCACCCCACCCCCGGGCCCTGCTAGCCTGTGAGGTCACGGAGTGAAGGAGAATGAAGCTTTCCACTGCTGGCCTCAGACGGGAGGTTCTGCCCGATGCAGCGCCGGGGTCCCTGAGTGTGGGATGGAGGCAGGCCAGCACAGAGCGACATGAGCTGAGGGGGCCACTGAGCTGGACTTGAGATGGAGGGGGCGCCCTGGGCCAGGAACACTGAAGCCTGTGCACGCTGGGAAAGGCAGGGGAATGCCTCCTCCCTGCAGCCTCCAGAAGGAGCCGGGCATGCCCACACCTCGATGCCGGCCCAGGGAGACTGTCTGACTCTGGGCTCCAGGGCTGTCAGGCCTGTACATGGAGCCGCTTGAGCTGACCCCTGCTTGGGGATTCCCCTCTGGCCTGGGACCCCTCTCTCAGTCCAAGGTCACTCTCGGTCCTCTAACAGGCTACCTGTCTGTGGACCAGGCGGGTCCCGACGGTCACTCCTGGCCACACAGCCTGAGATTGGAAGTGGGCTGTTAGGAGCTGAGGTGACAGAGAGGGCCTGGCGCCCACGTCCCTCAGGCTGGCCTACTGCAGCAGGCACAGACCAGCCCGGGGAGTGGCCGCCCTGCATGTGGGGGCGGCCTTAGCTCCCTTTTACTAAGGCTTCCTCTCCAGAGCAGGTCAGAATGCCTGTGTCCCAGCACCGTCCTTGGTGTCCCTAGGGCCTCGGACTCCTCCTTCTGCGCGCACCATGGGGCACGTGAGGCCACTGCCCATGGCCTCCACCAGGAAGCCCAGTGCCTGCATCTAAGGAAAGGGGGATTCGCGGGCCATGCTGACCACAAGGCATGACCAGTGGCCGGAGCCTTGGTACCGGGCAGGCTGCAGGAGCCACCCCACCGGCTTGCTCTGCCCACCCAGGCGCCTGGGCCACTCGGAGAGCCGCTCCCCCTGCAGAGCCCGTCCCGTCGGTCCCCACGCACAGGGCCCCTCAGGTCAACCCCAATGGCCAGAGGGTGGCAGCCTGGGTGCAGTACGGGATGGGAGCCCCTGGCAGGCTGGTCACAGAAACATGGCCGTGACCAATGGCAGAGCCCCTGCAGCGAGGAGCTGGGCGTGTGGGAGCTGGAGACAGGCTGCCACCCACCTGGGTGCCAGAAGCCCAGGGGCCCAGAAGGTCTGGGATGGTGGGCAGAGGGCGGGGAGGGTTTGCAGCCAGCGCAGGCCCAGCAAGCTCAGAGAAGCGGTGCGGCAGGCAAGGCCCACACACCCGTCTCCCGCCCGGCACTGGCTTCAGCACCACAGGGCCCTGGCTCAGGACTAGACGGGGCACAACCTGCTATGTCGAGACCAGTTTACAGGGAAGACCTGACCCTGACCTCACTCCTGGTCCCTCTGCTACCACTGTAACATGCCACTGATACTGTGGACAGGGCCCCCAGAGACTCATGTGGGCCCAGGGGACCCTCAGGCCGGTCCCAGCAGGCCTGAAGGGTGGTGACCTCCTTGCTTCTCCCTTCCTTACATGCTTATTTTGTCTAAGCCACACTTGCACCTAGTGTGTGCGCAAGCCCAGGACCCCACGGCACCCACCTGGGCCCACTGCAGCCCTGCCATCAGCAGCGGTCTGGGGGCCCTCAGCCCTGCCTGCCCCTTCTGACGGGCTCGCTCCTGCTTGGCCGAGGGCTGGGCAGAGAGCCCTCCTAGCTGAGCTTGGCATGCCTGGTGGGGTCCTTCACTGCTTCCCCACTGTGGAGAGCCACCCGCTCCTGGGCTGCACCCCCCGTGCCTTGCCTAGGCTCTGAGACAACGATCCCAGAGTCCCCACCCTCCACCCAGCTGCCAAGGGCTTCCCTGCCCACCTTCCTCGGTCAGACCCATGTGGCCTGACCCACGTGTCTTTCTCCCAGACACGCTCCTGGGTTGTAGGGAGCATTCTGGAGGGTTGTAGGGAGCATTCTGGAGGGTTGAGGTCACAGGTGCTCTGACTACAGTGGGGGGTCCCCCCACGTTGTGCAGAGGAAGAGCCCCTCCCCTTCTGTGCATGGTGGCCACCAGGCCAGGTCGGGCTCCAGCTCCAGGTGCAGGTCCTGGTGACCTGCATCCCCACAGACAGCCAGGATGGAGCACATCGGGCCCAGCACAAACAGCTGGGCTATGGGAACTGGACAGCCAGGCATTGCCAGGGAGGGGGTGAGGACAAGGCCTCAGGGTCTCAGCCATAGCCTGGGCCTGCCCAGCTTCATGCCCAGAGAGGGGTGTCCAGTCCATCTGGGCCCCCAACATTTGTGTCACATGACCTCCAACATGGGCTCAGGGGAGCTGGGGGCCAGCAGAATTTTAGCTGCCCAGGGCGGCTGGGAACTCACCTCCATCTACAGACCTCTGGTTCGTGGTCGACCACCTCTACCCAGTTGTGTGGGGAGGGCGGGGGAGCATTAACCAAAAGGAGAGAGTGGGGCCCGGGGCTTCACCCTCAGGACAGGCCCTGAACCCTGCCATGGCCCAGGCGAGGGGCCGCAGGCCGGGAGGAGAGGCCTACTGCCTGCTCCTCCCGCTGGAGGGCCACTGGGCACAGCAAGAAGTGAGGGCCTCAGGGGTGGGGACAGAGCGGGGCCCAGCTCGCTCCCCGTGTCATCTGGGCTTGGGCTTCCTGGGGCCCTAGTTTGGGAAAGAATAACTGCTTTCCCATGTGGAGAGCACAGAGCCAGACACTCCTGTATGAAGGACCCCTGCTACCCCCTGAGAAGGTGTATTTCCTTCCCTGACTGCAACCTCAGGAGCTGAACTGGACCAACACAGAACTGCTCAGGAAGCAGCCAGGACGGCATCCAGGCCTTGCTAAGCCCCTGGGCCAAGTCTGGGGTGGCGACACAGCGGAAGGCGCTCTCCCACTGCCTGCCGGCCACACACACCCCCTCGCCACCCTCTGGCACTGCCACGAGCAGCACCCCACACCTGGTGCCCTTTCTGTATCTGCCCAGACGCTTCCAATCGCAAACCCGGTCCGTTCTCTGGGTGTGTCTCCTGCTGGCCCAGACAGGCGAACAAGCTTGTGTGACAGGGACGGGGCCAGGCTCCGATGTGGGGCAGCTGTGCCGGGAGTGCAGGTGAGTGGCCCAGCCACGACCCCTCTTACCGAGGCTGTTTCTGTTTTGGTGGCTGTCCTGCATGGCGACCCCTGAAGCCAGCGAGCTCCAGGACCCGCGGGCGCCCCTTCCCTGGCAGGCTCTGATGGCTCCGCTCAGGCCATGGGACTGTCCAGGACCCAGGCTCTGCCTGACAAGCCTAGAGCCCAGAGTGGCGTCAGCCTGTCCAAACCACGTTACCTGGGAATGGGCAGGGGGGGTGCACTTAGATGGTGAGTGGATCAACACCCAGGCAGCCACATGCATTCCCCAATGGCTCACTCAGAGTGGAAATTCAGAAATAACCAAATGTCTGACCACGGGGCTGGTCAAACAGACCGGGTGCCCACGCCCAGCAGAACGCGAGCACCTGAATGAAGTGGTGAGGCACACGAGGGGGGGACAGCCAGGCATACAGGGTGGGAAGGCAGGCGCGAATGACAGGCACAGTGTGGTCCCACACATCTCTGAAATGCCACATGATGAGGTGAACACTAACAACTTTCTCTGAGTGGCTGGAGTACCAGGGCTCACTGCCTGCCTGCTGCCATCTGCACTTTCTCAAGTTTCTAAAAGGAACACATTGATTTTGTAATAAATAGGAGAGTAATGCTATTCATAACACACCTGAAGCTGCCCCAGCCCCGCAGCTCTGACTGGAGGCGTGGGAACGGGGTGCCCCCGGAGAGGAGCCCTGGACATGCTCTCACCCGGCAGCCTGTGGCCGCAGCCGTGGCCTCCAGTCACTAGAGGTGGGACCACCTGCCCAGCCCAGGGTCTTCACAGAGGCCCCCTCTCCACCAGGGGCGAGCCCAGTGCCTCCCACTGGCCCTCCCTGGCTCAGCTGGCTAGGTGTGTCTGCCCCACCTGAGCCTGCAGGCAGGGTCCCCAGGATGCACCCCCAGGGCCCATCAGCTGCTGAGACTGTCAGCCCCCAGCAGTGAATGGCTGGTCCATCTGTCACCAGAAACGTGCCCACCTGCACACACTGCCTGAACTCAGGGCCAATAATTCAAGGGGTGCGGTCACCCCAAAACCTATCTGGCCACGGTCTCCTGCTCAAAGCCCCTCCCCAAGATCCCTTCAGTCCCATGCTGCTCCCACCTGCCAGCATTTACGATCCTTTCAGAAAAGTAGAAACTCAGGAGCTTCATACAGATCCCAGGTGACGTGCCGTCCACATCCTAATGAATAATTCACTTAAAAGCAGGCCCACTGCTTACATTGAAGGTTTGAAGTCCTCCAGTCTAACATCCATCTGGCAAATGAACAGAAATAACCTGACAAAGAACACTCTTGTTCCACTTCCCTCCGGACTACTGGCCCGTCCCCAGCCCCGGCCAGGACGGTCTGCAGGCGGTGGCCAGGTCACCGGGCTCCTGGCCTCGCAGAGGGCAGCACCCGGGGACTGCTGGCACCCCAGAGGCGGCCTCGTCCATGCTTCCCGCCAGCACTGCAAACAGGAGCTTTTTCCCTGAGCGCTGTGCTGCAGGGCCCCTCGCAGGGGACACTGGGATCCCCCTCCAGGGGCTCCCAGCTGCAGCTCCTGGTCCAGCTCCACAAAAGCTCAGCAGACACCCAACTCGTCTTCACAAACTGACACGTCCATTTAACCAGCACCTGATCCAGATACGGAACTCCACAGCCGCCATGCCACCCGGCTGCCAGGACTCTGGCACCATCCTGGCCCTCTCGAGCTTCCCAGAGGGTCATGCCTGTGTGCTTGGCCGCGTCCCCAGATGATTGCAGCCAGGCTCGCCTCCCAGGCCTCGCAGCTGCTTGTATGTGGGACTGGATCACAAGGCATCTTCCAATTGATGTCAGGGGCAGCCTGGGCTGAGCCCCCCCCAGGACACTGAGGGGGGCTCAGGGCTCTGTAGGCTGGGGTGTTGTGGGGTGACATGGCTGGGGGCCCTGATCCATCAGCCCTGCCCCTGCTTTGCTTTCCTTCCTGCCTCTCAGCACCACCCTGGTTCCACGACCCACCTGCCACCCCTGTGATGCTCAGGAGAGCAAGTAACAGAGGACTGCTCCCCCTAGCTGCTGGCCAGGGGAGCCCACCGGACAGGAAGGATGGGGTGCTCAGGTGGCTGTCGGGGCTGCCCAGGTGGGAGAGGCAGGATGCGCTGTCACCCCTCTGCCCAAGCACCCCTATCGTGGGGGCCAGTGTGGGAAACGGGACTTCATGCTGGTCGGACCAGAGCCGATCCCTAAAGCCAGGGGAAGCTCCTGCACTGACCTCCTTAGACCAGCCAGTCGCTTTTACGAGAGGAAAATCCTGAAGGGTCAAGACAGGCAAATGCACATTCACGGGCTGCCCGCCAGGCCTTTCAAGCCTCAAGAGGCCTATGTGACTCAGGGTGGGCTGGCCAGGGCCTGGGCCAGGCTGCGGGTGAGCATGGGCCCTGCAGCCCAGCCTGTGTGGGGGAGCCAGGAACAGTGGGTGCACTGAGCCACAGGGCTAGACCATTCCAGGGCCTCTGTGGCACTCAGCGCAACAAACCTCAGCATGGCCTGCCGCCTCCCCCCTCAGCCCTGTGCCCGCCTTCTGGGTGCTCCCAGAAGCACCTGCCCGCCTGCACCTGCTGCTCCTCGGGTCCTGGCCTCCCTGTTAGTATGGACTGCGGTGCTGGCTGGCTGCACGAGGGGTGGTCTGAGAAGCCGGGGCTCCAGGAGACAGCTGGCACCCTGCGTTTGCAGTGTGGCCCTGCTCTGCCTTGGCCACTGGGCCCGTGTGCTCCACGAGAGGACTCACGGTGCTTCGTGACCAGCAGGGGGCTGGGGAGCCCAGGGGTCCACCTCCACCTGAGGGAGGGGCACCCTGCCCAGCTGCCCCTGTGAAGTGGTCTGGGCCCAGGGGCTGGGGTGCGCTGTCCTAGGCCCAGTGAGCAGGGCACCTGTCCTCGGGGGTAGTGCAGAGCCTTGGGGGCCTGGCCTCAGGGGCCCCAGAGCACTCCCTCCCTCCCGCATCCCCAGGGAAGCCCAGGAACATGCTCCCTGTAGGGGCGCTCAGGAGGCCAGCCCTCCAGGGCCTGGTGTGCCTGGGCACCGCCTGAGATGACATAAGAGGCATTCTGCCATCACCGCTGCTGTTAGGATTTTCCCCCTCAGCCAGCAAGCTGGGACTTGCTCGGCATCACCACAGAGCTTCCACAGCCCAGGTGCCTGCAGAAGCCTCCACAGCCACACAGACATGGGTCTCCTTGGGCCCGAGACCCCCGCCTCTCCCCATCCCTGTGGTGCACACAGGGGGACTCTGTCCCACTGAGTCAGGGCCTCGTAGCTTCAGCCCAGCCCATCCACACCAGAGCCCAGGGTGGGGGAGGGGAGGTGCTGTGGGGCCCTGGACTCCAGGCTAAGGGCGTGGGTGCTTGTCAGTGCCTGGGTCAGGGCCGGGCTGGGGACAGTGTCCCGCCTGGGGGAGCCAGTGACAGGTCCGCCTCCTGAGTCCCAGGTCAGAACCCTGAACCAGCACCCTGACCCCTCCACTGAGGTCCTGCCCAACAGCTGTGGACAGAGGGGCTGGCCAGGGGCTGCTGGGGGTCGGGACAGGACTGGTTTCCTGGAGGACTGGAGCGCCATGACAGGAAACAGTACCCATAGTCCCCAGGGACCCGGTAGGCAGGAAGCCAGACGCTGTCCCCAGAGGGCCGGAGGGGCCCAAGGAGGCCACAGACACCGGGAACCCTGAGCAGCCTCCCGGCTACTGTGCACTGCCTCATTATTGTTTTAAATACTTGGTAAATGTGACCACTTTCCTGGAGGGAGGTTTGCCCAAATGTTAGAGCCTGCAGTAAACACACTTTGACCCAGAAAGTCCATTTTTAGGAATCCGTTCTGAGGAAATGCTGTGCACAGAGATCCAGTTATACACACTGGAAGGCCCATCACTCACTGATCTGAGATTCATTGAGAATCTCTGCCCATCCAGGGTTCGGTGGGTCGGCAGGTGGCACCGTCCCAGCCCTCCTGGTAGGCTGTCCCACACTCCTGGGATGGAGCGGGGACGGCTGCCTTCCCGGATGCCCTAGCACCAGGGCCCTGGCAGGATCGAGGCCCACTGACAGCTGCTGGGGGGGCAATAGGCGGCCCCTAGCCCTGCAGCCCCACACACGCCTGCTTCTGGGTCTTGCTGAGCCGGCGGCGCTGAGACTGGGCAGGGAGCCCCTCTGTGGGGTGTCGCAGCAGGAAGAGAAAACATCATCCTGTCGAGACCACCGACCACATCAGCCCCAAGGAGATTGTCTGTGATTCCTAACTTTGTGCTCTGACTCTCTGCATCTTCTGGATTTCCAAAATCAACATGTGGTACTTTTGAGGAAAAAAAAGATGGTCAACTTCCACTTCCAGCCAACACGGAGCGGCAGGGACTAGGCTGACTTTCCTGCCTGAGACCACCAAGAGACAGACAAAACGTAGGAAGGCAGGGTTTCTGAGGCGCTGGAATCTGGCGAAATGAGCTGCGGCACCCCAGAGATGGACCGCACGGCGAGTGGTCCCGTGAGTGCCCGTCTGGTGCCTGGAGAGTGTCCAGGCCAGCGTGCAGGGAGGAGCGCCAGGTGGGCATTTGGAGCCGAGGATGCCGAGAACCCGAGCAGACGGAGGCAGCTGCAGATGGCGGGACGGAGTAGGGAGAGGAGTGCCCGGGGGACGCAGGGCCGGCCGAGCACGCGGCAGAGGACTCAGCAGCAGTGCGCACCTGCGGTTCCAAGTCTGCATGAAGGAGACTCTGGGCCGATGGCTTCACTGGGGAATCCTGTCAAGAAGCAATCCCACATAAACTCTTTCACAAAACTGAAAAGAAATCATTCCCAAGTCCTTCTATGAGGACAGCAAAATCCTGACACAAAACTCAGACAAATAAGAAAAAAACACAAATACCTCTCACAGACATAGTTGAAAAATTCTAAACAAAAGTTTGTTAAATAGAATCCAAAATGTAATATCTCATAGCCACATGGGGGATAGCCCAGAAATTCAGGGTTGATTTGACATTCAAAATTCAATCAGTGTAACTCACCAGATTAACACAGACTAAAAGGAAAACCACAGTCACAGAAAAACAGTTGACCAAATCTAGCATCCTTTCTGATAAAAACTCTCAGCAGCCTAGAAGCAAGGTGCTTCTCGACGGAGGGCGTGCACAGACCCACCGCTCACACCACCCTGACTGCGAGACGGGACGCTCCCCCCCAGGGTCAGGACGTCCACCCTCATCACTTCCACTCGACGTTCCAGCCAGAGCAGTTAGGAAAGAAAGGAGAAAAAGAAAGGCCACATTTGGAAAGCAGAGGAAAACCATGTCTATTTGCCATGGCAAGTTCACACCTGCAGAAAGCCTCGTGGGGCCTATAAGAACGAGCTGCCAGGGCTAAAGAGTGACCTTTGAAGGAACTAAAAAATTGAAGCATTTAAGGGTACATCTGAAAAGAGATCTGCACACATAAAACAACAAAACATCGCTGAGGAAAATCAGGGGTCTAGAGAAATGGGAAGCGATCTGTTGCCGTGGGTCAGAAGACTCAACACTCTTATGACGTCAATTCTCTCCAGATTCATGTGTTGATTCAACAAGCCCCAGAGGCTCTTTTCTTTCCTTTTTTGGCAGAGTTTGGCAAAATTATTCTAAAATCCATATGGAAATGCAAAGGACCTGTAGCAGCCAGACAACTTTGAAAGAGAAGAACAAACTGGAGGGCTTACGCCACATGACTTCAAGACTTAATAAAGACAGTAACCAAGACAGGATGTCCATACGAAGTCCAGAAATAGAACCACACACATATGTGCAACTGATTTTTGACAAAAATGTAAAAGCAGTTCAGTGAAGAAACGAGTCTTTTTATCATATGGTGTAGGAACAATTGTCTAGCCATATGGGAGGAAAATGAACTTTTATCTATACACTGTACCACATACAAAAATTTACTCAAAATGGATCATAGTTCTACATGTAAAACCTCAAACTATAAAACTTCTAGAAGAAAACAGGAGAAAATCTTTGTGACTCTGGGTTAGGCAAAGATTTCTTAGATTCAACACCAAAAGCATGATCCATAAAAGAACAAATAGATAAACTTTGATTTCCTCAAAATTTAAAATTTTTTTGAGAAGAATAAAACAACAGAAAAAATCAATGAAACCAAAAGCTGGTTCTTTGAAAAAATAAACAAAATAGATAAACCCCTAGCCAGACTCATTAAGAGAAAAAGAGAATCTACACACATAAACAGAATCACAAATGAGAAAGGAAAAATAACGACGGAACCCACAGAAATACAAAGAATTATAAGAGAATACTACGAGCGTCTATATGCTAACAAGCTGGAAAACCTAGAAAAAATGGACAACTTCTTAGAAAACTACAGCCTTCCAAGACTCACCAAGCAGGAAACAGAAAAACTAAACAGACCAATCACCAGCAACGAAATTGAATCGGTAATCAAAAAACTACCCAAGAACAAAAGCCCTGGACCTGATGGATTCACATCTGAATTCTACCAGACATACAGAGAAGAAATAACACCCATTCTCCTTAAAGTTTTCCAAAAAATCGAAGAGGAGGGAATACTTCCAAACTCTTTCTATGAAGCCAGCATCACTCTAATACCAAAACCGGGCACAGACCTAACTAAAAAAGAAAATTACAGACCAATATCCCTGATGAACGTAGATGCAAAAATACTCAACAAAATATTAGCAAACTGAATTCAAAAATACATCAAGAGGATCATACACCATGATCAAGTGGGATTCATCCCAGGATGCAAGGATGGTACAACATTCGAAAGTCCATCAACATCATCCATCACATCAATAAAAAGAAGAACAAAAACCACATGATCATCTCCATAGATGCTGAAAAAGCATTTGACAAAATTCAGCATCCATTTTTTTTTTACAATTTATTTTATTTTAGTATCATTAACCTACAATTACATGAGCAATATTGTGATGATTAAACTACCCCCTTCATCAGGTCCCCCCCACCAACCCTATTACAGTCACTGTCCATCAGTGTAGTGAGATGAGAATCACTACTTGTCTTCTCTGAGTTGTACAGTCCCCCCCGTGCTCCCCCACCCTATGTCTGCCACTCGTAATGCCCCTTTTACCCTCTTATCCCTCCCTTCCCACCCATCTCCCCAGTCCCTTTCCCTTTGGTAACTGTTAGTCCATTCGTGGGTTCTGTGGGTCTGCTGCTGTTTTGTTCCTTCATTTTTTTTTTTTCTTCATTCTTATACTCCACATATGAGTGAGATCATTTGGTACTTGTCTTTTTCAGCCTGGCTTATTTCACTGAGCATAATACCCTCCAGCTCCATCCATGTTGTTGCAAATGGTAGGATTTGTCTTTTTCTTATGGCTGCGTAATATTCCATTGTGTATATGTACCACCTCTTCTTAATCCATTCATCTACTGATGGACACTTAGGTTGCTTCCATTTCTTGGCTATTGTAAATAGTGCTGCAATAAACATAGGGGTGCATCTGTCTTCTTCAAAGTGGGCTGCTGCATTCTTGGGGTAAATTCCTAGGAGTGGGATTCCTGGGTCATATGGTATTTCTACTTTGAGTTTTTTGAGGAACCTCCATACTGCTTTCCACAATGGTTGAACTAATTTGCATTCCCACCAGCAATGTAGGAGGGTTCCCCTCTCTCCACATCCTGGCCAACATTTGTTGTTGTTTGTGTTTTGGATGTTGGCCATCCTCACTGGTGTGAGGTGATATCTCATTGTGGTTTTAATTTGCATTTCTCTGATGATTAGCGATGTAGAGCATTTTTTCATGTGCCTGTTGGCCATCTGAATTTCTTCTTTAGAGAAGTGTCT
>JAQQAC010008350.1:103039045-103088919 GCA_029783875.1 Phataginus tricuspis | reverse complement strand
AAAAAAAAAAAATTTTTAATTTTTACTCTTCAAGAGACACTATTAAGAGAATGGGAAGACCAGCCACAAACTAGGAGAAAATACTTGCAAACTATATGTCTGATAAGACTTATATCCAGAATATATAAAGATCTCTCCGAATTCAATAAGAAGACTAATAATCCCTTTAAAAACTGGGCAAAAGATTTGAACAGAATGTAAATGGTACAACCACTTTTGAAAACAGTTGGGCAGTTTCCTAAAAAGTAAACATATGTCATCCACGGGATTCACCATTTTACTCCCCAAGAGAAATTAAGGCACACATCCACATAAAGGCATATACATAAATGCCAGTAGCAGTGTTACCAGTAATATTCAAAAGCAAGAAGCAAACCAGATGTCCATGAACAGGGGAATGGATAAACAAAACCTCAGTATATCTCTACAATGGAGTTCTGCTCAGCAATAAACAGGAATAAACACGGCAACACAGACGAATCTCAAAACCGTGATGCTGAGTGACAGAATCGTTCCACTCACATAAAACACAAGCTAATCTACAGTGACAGGACGCAGGTCAGTGGTTGGTTGGAAATGGGGACAGTGGAGAGGGCAGCAGGGGGCTTCACAGAGGGGAGGGAGGAGACTGGGGCAAAGGTTATGTTCACTGTTCTGATTGTGGCGATGATTTCATAGGCATGTACATGGGTCAAAACTTGTCAAATGGTGTATTTTGAATGTGTGTAGTCATCGTACGTCAACTTTACCTCTCTAGGCTGTTTTTAACATTCTGAATAATGACATAAGTAAGATGGCAGAATAAGGACATCTAACAAGCCTCTTATCCATAAAAGCATGAGAACACTGGCAAAAAAAGGTCAGAATCAACTTTTTTAGACCTCTGGAAATTAACCAAAGACTTGCAATGAGGAATGTCTGTCTAAGAAAAACACCTGAATCTTGGCAAAAACTGAGCTTTGGGGCATTTTAATGCATCCTCCTCCATTCTGCTCACCCCTTTTCCACAGAAGCCTTGAAAACCAAGCTGGCAGCCATTGGATGGCACAGAATGGAGCTGGAGTTCCCACAAAGCACCTTTGCTAGAGAAGGGTCATCACCTGACCTGCACGGTGGCCCTGGAAGACACCCGCTGCAGGGCTGTCTCCATCGGACTTGACTGGGAGCTCACCCAGTAGGAACAGCCATTACCCCAAAAGCATTTGTTTTTCTAAAAATCAGAGGCAACTGTTTAATACTGCAGCTGCCCAAGGCTGTGGATAACAGTTGGGATAAAAAAAGATTAACAAACAAGTGTAAAAGGAAAATCTGGGAAATGAGCCTTTCACAGGGGC
The DNA here is from genome assembly GCA_029783875.1 of Phataginus tricuspis. Lineage (NCBI taxonomy): Eukaryota > Metazoa > Chordata > Mammalia > Pholidota > Manidae > Phataginus > Phataginus tricuspis. The sequence continues at coordinate 103,087,585 of JAQQAC010008350.1, read as the reverse complement.
ATCTGAAAAGCTCCTACATATTCCTAGGAATCTAGAAGGCCATGCACGGGTGCAGGGCTGAGCAGACCCCACGCTCTCAGCTCCAGCCGATCTTCAGGCAGTAAGTGAAGGCCATGGAAAAGTTGTCAACTGCCTTGCTCAGTGGTGAAGGTGCCCCCAACACACACAGAGGCCCTCAGCAAGGACTTGGAAGCCTTATTGGTTCCCGGAATCAAGGGAAATCTCTGCCCATTCATTAGCTGACCACTAAGCTAGCTGAGGAGATACTTAAATGGCTACACATGACAAAGAATACAGACTTTATAGAATTCAGAAAATAACTAAGCAAACACCACCACCATCACAAACAGCAAGGACAACAAGCCTTGGGAGAGGAGATAATCTGATTTCCAGTGTTGTCACATTATAGTATTTTTAGAGTCCAGTTAAAAATATGGAGACATGCCAAGAAACAAGAAAATGTGTCCCACACTCAGGAAAAAGCCATCCACAGAGACAGTCCTGGGGCAGCCCTGGGAGTGAACATACTGTCCATACTGTCCTCCAAGCAGGGAATATCCACAAGGAGTGAGAAAAATAACCAAACAGAAATTCTGGAATTGAAAAGTACAGTAACTGAAATGAATCATCCACTGGGGCCTCACCAGCATATCCGAGCAGACAGAAGAAAGAACCAGTGAACTTGAAAACAGGTCAGCCTGGCCAGTCTGAGAACAGAACACAAAAAGAATGAAGAAAAGTGAGCAGAGCCTCAGAGACCTGTCGGAACACCATTAAGAACAAAAGACACATAATGGAGTCCCAGAAATTGAGGAGAGAATATTGGAAAAAATGGCCCAAAACATCCCAGATTTAGTGAAAAACATTAATTTTCACATTGTAGAAGCTCAACAAACTCCAAGTAGGATAAACTCCAAGAGATGCAAGCCGGACAAGTCATCAAACTGTGAAAAGTCAGGCAAAGAGCTATTTTACAAGGAGCAGAGAGAGGTGATTTGTCACATGGTCACAAACAAGGAAGCCTGAATGAGACCGAAAGCTGACTTCTCACCAGGAATTGTAGAGGCCACGTTCACCACACTGAAAGGTAAAGACTGTCTGCCAAGGGTTCTATAAACAGTAAATCTTCTTTAAAAAATGCAAGGGAAATGAAAACCAACAAAATAAATAAATAAAGCAATTGAAATACAAGTAAATACATAAAAATGTATAAATATATAAACATGTTTAAATTTTAACAAAATGAACAAAAATTAACAAAATACATCACTAGCAAACCTGCCCTACAAGAAATACTAAAGGAAGGCCCTTAGGCTGGAAATGGACAACTAGATGTCACGCAAATGGACATGGAGAGACACAGGGCACTGGGAAAGGGGAACGCAGACGGCAGCGTCCAGGTATTTTCTTTCCCATTTGCAGCTTCAGTGAAACACCAAGTCGCCCTCTGGCCCAGCTACTGGGCTACCGGTGTCTCTCCAGGAGAATGAAAGCCTGCATCCAGGCCTGCTATGAGCAAATGTTAGTCCCAGCATCATTCCTAAGACACATCATCAAGAACACAACCCACATAACAGAGTCCCAGAAATTGAGGAGAGAGGGAATATTGGAAGAAATGGCCAAAAACTGAACACAACCCAAATCCATTAACTGGTGAATGCAGAAACAAATGTGGTCTCTGCACACAGTGGAATATTACACAGCCAGGAGAAGGAAGGGGCTGCGCCTGCTAGACATGAGGTGCCTCGGCTTTGTGCTCGCGGAGGGAAGCCACACACAGAGGATCACACGCCACGTGTGTGACACATTCACACGAGATGCCCAGGACAGGGAATCCTCAGGGATGGAGGGCAGATTCGCGGTTGTGGGAGGAGGAGGACGGAGATGGACTGCCAGTGGCTGCGGGATTCCCATGGGGGGTGACAGGAAAGCCCCAGAACTGAATGGAGGTGACTGTTTCACAGTGTGAATGTACTACATGGTGCTGGACTGCGCCTTAAAAAGGGTGAATTTCAGGATATGTGAATTATCTCAATTTTTAAAATTCTGTAGGAGGTAGTTTTCTAAAAGCTGGTAACTGTGGTGACCAAAAGGGAGCACCAGAGCCAGTCCCTGTCCCCGGGGCTCCAAGGTCACCGGGCACAGGACAGCACACAGGGGCTTGCCTGGAGGTCTCCCCGCAGCAGTGCTAGAGCAGCCGGCCCTGTCCTCAGCCCGGATCCCCTCGTGCCAGCGGCACCCTGGCATCCTGCCGAGGCAGCAGAGGTTTCTGGCTCTGGCTGGCTTCCAGCCCTCCGCTTCTGCCTCTGAGGCCTAACCTACATGCATCTGCCATTGATTTCTAATTCTAAGGACAATGTGTTTACAGTGTGGTGAGATGAGTGTTTCTGCAGGAGACTCTAGAAGCCAACCCTCAGGGCAGGGGAGGTGGTGTGCCAGGAATCCCCTGCCCGTTGGCTCCTGGGCTGCGTGCCTGGGGCACTGACCTCAATCCCAGAGCCTGGCAGGGGAGGCTCCAGGTACTGGAGGGACTCTGAGCGGGGGCCAGAAATGCAGTCCAGGCCCTCATATTCCAAGAAAGAGAGGCGGGAGGAAGGAGCCAGGCCGAGTCGGCCTCAAGTCCAAGCCCCCAGCCCCCACTCCCCAGAAACTGGTCGCTGCAGATTCCTGCATTTAAAAAAGCATCTTTCTGATTCTTAAATAGTAGAGCCACACGGCTCCTTGGTTGTCATGGTTCCTTGTTGCCGTGAATCTGCTACAGAAATCATGGGGCTGGAGAGACCAAGAGGATTTGGCTTCCATGGAGACCACCACCAACCCCCGCTGCTCCCCTCCCGGCATGTGCTGGGCGTGCAAGGGCTGTGCGTTTGTCCGCAGCCCTGCCTGGGCACAGAGACGCCCAGGGCACGTGTGCACAACAGAGGGACACGATCCCTGTGTTCAGTGACATTTCCCGGGTCCCCACATGCACCAGCTTCCGTACTCGGCTCACGGGGGCCGACAGAGCACAGCTGACCTGTCAAGTTCAGGGCTGGAGACCGGGTTTGAGGTGAGCGCAGTGGCCTCGGGGCCTGACTCACCAACTCAGCCACCTCCAGGATTGACCGCCTGCAACTTGGTACCCCACAAGAGGCCAGCCCTCCTTGGACCCCACTTTCAGGGGACGAGTCAGCCTGACCCCCTCCCCTTTGGCTGGGTCCACAGTCACGGTCTCCTGCGGACGCTGTGGGGTGGCAGGGCTCTGCCTGGGAGCTCAGTAGGCCTGGATTTCACTGCCACCCCTCTCTGGACCTCCCGCTGGCCCATCAGCACAGAACTAGCTCCGAGCCACTCCGGCACTGGCTCATCCCACTGCTGTGGCCGACCTTCTCTCCCAAGCCGGCCCTGGGCGGGCAGGCGTCAGGGGCAGAGCTGCCCACACAGAGAGGCAGAATGCAGCCCCGGGGCGCGTGCTGGCTTCCCCTCCTCAGAAGGCTGACAGGAGAGAGAGGCTCGGCAGTGCCGCAAAGGGTCAGCACATGGGGCCTGTGAGATTGGTCATCGTGCACGAGCCACAGGGCGGAGGGCAGCGGTGCGCCAGGAGGAGATCCTGGTCCCCGAGCTGGACTCACTGAAATCTCTGGGTTTCAGTTCCAAAGAGTCCAGGCCGAGTTCGAGCATCAACCAGCAGGAGTCCTGCAGGTTGTGCACCGGATGCCGTGTGGCCTTGCCTGAAGGTCCTGTCAGCGGGTCGTACGGTGCAGTCTTGGGTCTGGCTTCTTTCACTCGGAAAATGGCACCTAAGGTTTGGGTGTTGTGGGAATGGCTGCCCCCTTTCACTCCTAGGACCCCGTGGTCGTTCACGGGCTAAGGACCCTGGGTTCTGTCCGGGTTTTGGTGATGATGTGAAGCGGCTGTGAGAACAGGCTTTCCGTTCACCTGGGTGATCCCTGGAGGGCTGTGGCAGGGATCCAGCAGCTCCAACGGGCACAAGCAGCAGAGTGCCCCCTGCAGCCTGTGGGCGCCCACTGAGCTGGGGCCCAGAGAGGGAGGGAGGGAGGGGGCCGCAGCCCAGCACATGGGGCCAGCCGCAGCGGCTGCTCCCGCCATCCTGAGGCACCAGGGCACTGCCCTCGTCTGCCGCTGTTCACAGTTCCAGGGTCTCAGGTGAGGTCAGAGGAGGCGTAGGGCCCACCTCTGCAGAAGCGGGTGGCTGACCCCCGATCCCCTCTCTGGACCTCACTCCCTCCTTACCCAGCTGGGATCACAGGAGCCAAGAGCTACCGGGGCGAGGCTTGGGCAAACCCCCTGAGAAGTGGCCCTCAGGGGGTGCTCGGCGCGGCACAGCACACGCGGCCCCTGCATTGGGCAGAAGTCTGTTCCATCCATTCAAATCGGTTGTGCCGTGCTGTGAGCACGTGTGAGCAAAGCCACAGAAGCCAAAGCCATGCTCCATCCTGCTGTGCCAGCGGCATGGACGGCCTTCCCAAAGGACACTGTCGGGATGGAGAAGGCAGGAGGCGCGCACACCAGGGCTTCTGGGGCCCAGGGCAGCTGACAGCCACAGAGGTGCGTTCTCCCTGAGGCCAGGGCCGCCCTCCCTTCCCGCCTCTAGGGGCGGCCCTTCCTGCCTCTTCCAGCTCCTGGGGTTGCTGCACAGCCCGCCTTGAAAACCCCGCCAGGGCTCACCGGAGTCTCCCAGCTCTGAGGGCAGTGGCCGTCGCCCCTGGTGTCAGCCCGACCCTCGGCCCCTTGTTATAGGGCATGAGGGCATTCAGGGTCACCCCCGTGTTTCAAAATCCTTAATGGAATCGCATCTTTGCCATGTAAGGTAATATTCACAGATTCCAGAAATTAGGAAGTGAATGCCCTTCATGGGCATTTGCAGCCTAATACACTGACTTTTATATTTTCCAAATGCATATTTCGGCAGTGTGGGAAAGATAGAGATTTTTAAAACTTGTGATCAGACATCTTATGGATCTTTCGTGTTAGTTCTCGTTTTTTCATCGAACTCTTTCAGGCACTTTCAGGAGCAGCGTCATGCCGGGAGGGATGCGATGACTCGGTACTCCGCTCCCTGCCCCAGCCGGGGCCCCTGGACGCCGCGTGATGAGGCACCAGCAGGCCTCCCGGCCCCGTCTGCCTTCACGGGGGCCACGGCTCCTCCACTGTTGGACGGATGTGGGCTACTAGTTCCTGGTGGACGTCACATCATTCATCTTGAAGGGCGTCTCTCAAAGCCTAACTTTCTGAGATTTTCACTTTTTAGCAGAATTAAGTAATCAGGGCAGGAAGTTTCTTAGTTTGGGTAAGATCAGCCCTTTAAGATCAGCAAGATGAGCCCTTTATTTGCACGAATATGAGATTGGTTCCTGCAGGAGTTTTCCTGGACAAAACTATAAAATGAGCAGGAGACTCACTGCGGAAGGGGCATGCCGGCGGGGCCCAGGACATCTCACACATTCACATGCTCCCTGTGCTGCGAGAGGCAGCGCAGGCAGAGACAGACTGGGGGGGGCCTCGTCGGCCGGGGGAGGGACCTACGGCCACAGAGCTGAGCGACCGGGTAACCGGCGCACGAAGGGACACCTGGAAGGGCCCGGAGGCTGGGATGCGGCCCATGCACACCCGTCAGCCACGAGCCTTCCTGACCTGACCATACAGGCGGGCAGCACCTTTCTGCCTTTCCCACTGAGCCTCAGGAGAAGGACAAGCAAACAGCCCCAAACCAGCGCCTGTGACACCTGTGGGGACAGGGCTGCGCTCGGCCACGAGCCCCAAAGCCAGCCTGCAGGTGGGTGCCGGGTGGACAGGCACACAGAGGGCCCCTGTTCTCGGTGCAGCATCAGAGGAAGAGGGTGGGGCTGCCCAGAGAGCATACCTTTCTTAGGAAACATCACAGCAAACATCTGCATGCCACTGCAAAGTGTGCGGATATCACAGAATATCTGGAAATTAACTTGGCCTGGAAAAATTTCACACAACCAAGCCCCTTGCCTCACCATCCTGCTGACCCCCAAGTGCCCCTCAAGTCAGTCAAGGTGGCTGGGTCTGCTGCATGACAAACAGTCCTGGAGCTCACAACGGCTCCTCCCTCACGGCTCTGTCTGCGCGGGTGGGCCAGGGAGTCCCTCTGGGACCCACAGCCGCACAGGAGTACCCACAGCACCCGGGCAGCATCAGAAGGAACCCATGGGGCTCATGGGGGCCCAGACAACTGCACCCAGAAGCAACACACTTCCTTCCCCTGGTTTCACCGGCCCCGCCACAGCAGACAGGAAACGCAGCCCTACTACATACCTGGGAGAAGAGGGCACTCCGTGCTGAGACCTCAGGACCCCCTCCACCAGGGGGACAGACAAGCACAGCAGGGGTCTGGCCCTGCCCACCAGGACATAGCAGCAGAGGCAGGGGGCTCCCAGGATCTGAGCAGCTTGAGTCGAGAGCACCAGACGCTGAGAACTGCCCAGAGGGTCAGGGCCATGGTGGGCCCAGGACAGGAGAGGCATGAGGCTGGCTGGCACCGGAGAACAAAGGCGGGGTCTCAAAGAGCATGCGCCTCCTCTCTGACACCTGTGGCCACATCCCACGTGAAGGATGCTTCCAAGCCCTATGCCCTAATGCAGCTGGTGTCCGCAGGGGAGCCCGCCAAGCCAGGGCCAGCCCAGTACTTGAACCTGACCTGCAGAGCTCCAACCCCCTCCTATGAAAGGCCTTCTCTGGTGTCATAGGTGGGGTGTACACGCAACAGATGCATGCAGCTCTGTGTGTACCCATCACGTGTGTATGTGCTCTGCGTGTGGGCCCACTGCCAGCTGGATAGCTTAACCATGAATGAAAAAAGAGAGAGAAAGCATTCCTGAAATTCTAACAGGTCAACGGCGAGTTATCAAAGCGCAGTTTAGGGGCAGCTTTACAGACATGCACACCAGAGCTTGTCGCACTGCTGGACTATTGGTTACCTCTTGGTTACATTTGCTCAGCAAATGCTCCCAGCACCCTTATGGGTCCAGGAGTGCTGCTTCCAGGGGCTCACGGTAGCCTGGTAACCACGCAGGGACCACAAGCAGGAGAGAGGGTGGCACTGATTTTCATCACTGAGGCTGTCGGCCCCACCACCCCTGGGGAGCCCCAGGCCTCTCCAGTGGCACACAGAGGGAGCCCTGAATGTGAGGCCACTAGCCTGGAGAGAGGGCTGCTCCCCTCTGACCATCTGTCCAGTCCCGCCTGCTCTAGCTGGCAGGGACGGCTTCCCACCGGGGATGAGGTCAGGCTGAAAGGGCCTGGCTCTTCCACATCAGCAGCCTTAGCACGGTCAAGCCGAACCCCTGGTCCACTAGAGGCCCCCGCACAAAGGCCCCTGCAGAAACCCCAGGTTGCCAGGACAGGAATCCACAAAGCCACACACGGTCAGGGTCCAAGAGATGCCAGAGGCTCCCATAAACCCATGGGAGAGGAGCGAGGCCCACAGTGCATGGTCTGGCCCCGCTCGGCCCACCCTGACCGCGCAGGAGACTCCTGACACCCACGTTCCAACATGTAAGGAACCCAGTTAAAATCTGACAGCCTCGTATCTGCAGCTTCTTAGAAAACAGCATTTGAGGTCCTCAAACTCAAAGGGCATGTAAGTGGGGTCCCTGGCACTTGTTGGGGAGCAAGTCAACCCACAGGAGACCAGCCTGAGAAGTGAGGTGTCTCCTGGGCCAGCCAGCTGCTTCCCAGAGACCACTGCCTGCAGGAGGCAGGGTGACACAGAGGCTGCACCCCCTAGGCGTGTCTCAGATTTTAAATGTTAAGAAGAAATTGAGGGAGAGTTAAGGTTCAGTTTTTAAAAATCACCACCCACCAGACCCTACATTTTCTGTTGTTCACTATCCTAAAGCAATATTCCCAAGATATGTTCATAAGACACTGATTCCATGAGACTTGCCACGAAATTAAGATACTGATTAGTTTAGGAATCCTGCCACCCCAACCTCTCTGGAGGGTCAGAGTTCACATTAGCCTGTTGAAGGCTCTGACACGTCCTGCTGCACAGCCCATTTCCAACCTTACCTAACTCCACATCTCCCAAGTTATTTTGGCCAAAGAACACCCCTCCATATAATAGCCAGTCCTCCCCAGTGCTCATCAGCCCACCTTGGCAGAACTTGCCGCACAGTAGATGCACAGAGGTCAAATTAGACAGGGTTTGGCCTCCTGAATGGAAGGATGTCAAAACCCTCCCTCATTCATGGGCCGAGCCTTGGCGATACCTCCGGCTCCAGGCTGGATGGCACCTGCTTTTTCCCAGCAAAGAGAGAGACTGAGCCCCCGTGAATGCCGAGCCCAGAAAGGCAGAAGCGGGACAGACCATCAGAGGGAGAGATCTGTGCCAGCCAGGCTGAAACGTGGCAGCAGGAGGGAGCAGGGGGCCCACGGCTGCCCCAGGCTGGGGGACCCTGATGACACCAGCAGCTGTGAGGACAGCAGGACAGGCTCCCCTGGCCTGTGCTGGTGGGCTGGGCTCCATTCACCTGTGTGGGAAGCCTTGCTCCGACGGGCAGGGCTCACAGAGAACAGGAGGGTCAGGGGACCACACGGCAGGGGCCCAGCAGAGGGCCCAGGACAGGCCCACTGTTGAGAGCTCCCCAAAGCCTAACCCCTCCTCAGATCAGATGCAGGGTCTCCACACAAGTGTGACCCCCAGGCATCCCTGGACCCAGGCAGCCAGCGGCCAGATGGGCGGGTAGCCTGTGCACCCCCAGCCCAGTGCTGCTAATGCCCTTTGATGGACTGAGTGTGCCCCCAAACCGTATGTCAAAGCCCTGACCCCAAGCACCTCACAACGTGATTGTATTTGGAGATGGGCCTTTAAAGAGGTGATTCGGTTAAAGTGAGGTCTTCAGGGGGCCCTGATCCCTGTGAGATCAGGACACAGACATGCACAGAGGGATGACCACGTGAGGACATGGAGAGGCAGCCCCTACACGCCTGCCTGTGCCTGGATCCCGATGCCCAATGCCCAGACCGAGAGGGAATAACCGTGTGTTGTCCGAGCCGCCAGGTCTGCGGTATGTGTTATGCTGCCCCAGCTGACCGATACAGCCTTGAACCCCAACTGGCAGGAGAGAGACAAAAATGAGCCCAGGGCCCGAGGTGCTGTTCCAGTGGGGAGAGCAGGCCGGGCGGCAGGCCGCAAACCAAACTCCTTCTCTGCGAAGCCCCGACAGGGCACAAAGCAGGAGCTGCTTGCCAGTTCCCAAGAGCCCCAGCCCCAGCGGGTGGGAGGAGGGCAGCCATCACCACGCTGGCTGCTCGGGCTGGCATCCCCGAAGGCATGCAGACCACAGGCCCCAGGGACCTGGTGGATGTAGCTGGTGGAGAAACTCGAGGGGCATGTGTTCCAGCCCCCACGGATGAGGGCGGCTGAGGCCAGCGCGGGAGGGACCTCCCCAGACACGCCGTGGAGAGCCTGGCCCCCCAGCCCCACCTGCCACCGCAGCTCCCACCACCAGGGCAACTGGGCAGTGCCTTGGGGGCTGCACCAGGGGCAGCAGGGAGGCTGGTAACCCCCATGTCCTGAGAAGACAAGTGGGCCATCCAGGAGCCGCGGGTCACTGCATGCCTGCCGTGCCATCAGCGTGCCAGCCTCTGCAGGGACAGCTCCTCAGTGGGAGGCAGCTAACGGTGTGCAGAGGGGCCGGGCTGCCTGGAAGGCACCTCTCACGGCACAAGGCTGGTGCCCCTGAAGGATGGTGAGCAGGAGAGCCTGGTGCCAGACCAGCCAGGTTTCTGGAGTGCACATGGCCTCGGCATCTGGACAGAGGGCCTGGCCTCAGGGAACTGCAGGCTCACTTCAAGGTGTTTGGACACAAGCGGCCACACAGTTTCCCTGGCCCAGCCTCTGTGGCCTGGGGGCAGTGGGCAGAGGCATGGCCATCGGGCCAACATGGCCCTGCCAGGGTAACTGAGCCCCAGCCGCTGAGCAAGTAGCCCCACTGCAGGCACAGAACACAGGGCGACAGCCACTTGGAGCAGGTCCTGCCTGCAGACTCCCGAACCAGCAGGTCCAGGGGGCTCTGGTCTCTTTCACAGAATCCTGTGGAGCATGCCAAGGTCATTTCCCACAAGAAACCATGCCAGGACCTAAGCCAGCTAATGGAGCACACAGTCCCAGTGGCCACTTCCAGAACCTTTTATTCTGGAAATTTCCAGGCAGACACAGAGGGCACAGGGGACCCTGGCAAAATCCAGCCCACAGAGCATAAGGAGTGGGGTGACCCCAGAAAGGCAGGGCCAGCCTGATGCGGGCCCCAGGAGATGGGGGAGCCCTTGCAGGCACCAGAGCTGGGCCAGAGCCACTGGGGGATGCTAGGTGGGGTGGGCATGAGCCGGGCCGTGCTCGGTGTCTACCTAGGGGCCACACCCTGCCCAGGTCTCAGCCAGGTGGTCAGGGTGGGCATAGCCTGGTGGCCCATGAGGCAGACACAGCCCAACTCGGGTTGTACGGAGCACCCTGAGTGCCCAGCCGCCAGGAGTCACCCACTGGGGAGGCCAGGCCTGACATCCAGCCAGCACCAGGGCTTCTGCTGCTGTGGCCTGCCCTCTCTCCAGCTTCCAGGCCCGGCTGGCCTCTGCCCCTCTATGCAGAGCCTGGGGTGGCCCTGGGTCCCGTGCACTGGGAGGAAGCCTGCGGGAGGTGCTGGAGGCTGGCCTACACCCGCAGGCCCACTGCAGTCACCTGATGCCCAGCCCACTGCAAGGAGTAAGAGGGCTGCTGAGTCCTGGGGCCTCCCGTGCAACTGCCGAGCCCAGCCCGCGACAGGCCCCAGGCCCCGCAGGGCGGCCGCAGCATGGGCTTCCCTCTGGGGGTTTGCTTGCAGTCAAAAGGGCCTGCTCACAGCCCGCCCCGTGCCCCCTTCCTCGGTCCCAGGGCCCCCACACCAGGCCCCCGATTCCCTGAGGGGGCGCCAGGCAGGGGCTCACACTTGCTCAGCTGGACTCAGCAACAGAGCAGGCTGCACGCTAAAGACAGAAAGCGCTTCCGGAGACGCCAGCACCAAGCTGGTGACGGCCCCCAGTGCCAGCAGCTCCTTCCCCGCTACAAGGGGCCCAGAGCTCATGGCCAGCGGGGGCAAGCAGCGTGCCTGCGTCACTGGCCCTGTCCCAAGGCCCCCCATCCAGCCTCCTCCCAGGGCACAGTGGGGCCTTGCCCTCCCCTGCTCCCTAGCCAAGGGTTCTAAACCTCACTGCATGTGAGAATCGCCTGGGAAGAGGGGTTCACGTCTGGATTCCTGGCCCTCAGGGTGGGGTACCCTGCCCAAGGTGGAGCGGGCCTCGGGCCTTGGACAGACTCCACTGCTGGAAGGAGGCCAGGAGCGGGAGGGAAGCGGGTGAGGCCTGGCTTCCCTGCCCCAGGCCAGCAGCTGGTCCATCACCGCCCGTGTGCGGTGGGCAGAGCAGAGGCTGGCACCTGAGGGCACACAGGGGACCAGGTCTCAGAATGCCGGGCCGACATGGGGGACCCTCCTGCTGGGCTCTAGCTCCACAGCCTGCTGCAAGCAGCCTAGGGCTGCAGCCTCAGCCCTCAGACCCTGTGAGTGGGGCGGCACAGAGGACCAACACCCTATTCGCAAACGGGGAAAGGACCCAGTCCCCGGAAGCAGCAAAGCACAGCCGGGCCAAGCACCTGGTATCTCTCCGCAGGCCATGCTTCCGAAGAGAAACCCCACGGCTTTCTAAACAGGAATTGGGCCAGGACCGTCTGCTGCCTTCAGGGCATCCTCCCCGTCTGGAGGCCACGAGCACCTCCTCCCCGTGAGGCAGGGTCCAGGGAGGAGGCAAGACACCCATCTCTGAGGGGCAAGGCCCCTCCCCTATGCCGGGGTTTGGGCCTCGAGGGACGGTGGGGGCAGAGTCCCCTCTAAATAGCTGGTTTGGGGAGCAGGAAGAGGCTGCAACCTTCAGGCAGCCGGACCTCCACCCCCACCAGTCTACAGCCCCCCCGGAGCTTCATGTGGCCCGGTCCTGACCAGACCAGGCCCCAGGCCTCAGGAGCAGGACTTGAAGCCCATCTCCGTGTGTCATCTGGGGTCCCTGACACTCCTTCCTCGGGCCCAGGGCTGTGCTGAGCACAGAGTGAGGCCCCAGCCCAGCCCCACCTGCTCCCAGGCTGGTCCGGGGCTAGACCTTCGGTGCCCCACCAGCAGCCCCGTCGCAGGCAGCCTGTGCAGCGCTGTCCCCACGGCCAGCTGCCGAGCACAGGCCCCCGGCACCCGGGCGGCCTCCAGCCGTGCTGTGCAGCGCCAGCAGCTTCTCGTCTTCCTCCCCTTCTGGGAGATGGGCTGTTCCTGCTGCTTCCGGAAAGTGTTTGCTGTTTGGCTCCTGGAAACACCATCTGATTAAACAGACTCTGCCCCAGCCACCAATCAGAGGCTGCAGGGGCCCAGGGCCCACTGCCCTGCAGGAGGGGCGGCTATGACAGCTCTGCCCTCCAGGTTGGGACCCGGCCAACAGGACATGGAAGAAATTGGGAAATCCTCCCTTGGAGCAAACATGTGGCTTCCCGCACCAGCTTGCAGGGGGATCTCACTTTTCAGGCCATCATCCTCCAGCAAATTGGGCCTTGGGCCCAGGATTTCAAGTTCAAGAACAAGAAAAACCCATTTGCACACACACACACAAGGGACACATGTGTGCTCATGTGTGTACACATACCCAGTGCATAGGTACAGACATACGCATGCATTCGCACATGTGTACACAGATACCCACGAGCGGGCAGTCATCTCCACCCCCCGGTGTGTTTACACAGATATCAGTTAAACACCTAGTAAGTGAACAGAAATGTAAATCACCGATAAAGTCCCATAAACAATGTCAAGTGGAAATCTGTTTACAACGTGCAGGAACACAGACACACTGACAGACACCTCCCACCCACTAGTCCCCCCGGACTTCCTGGCTTCCTGTGCCCTCCTACCCACATGCCCTGTGCCCTCCTACCCATAGCCCGCAGCTCTGGGGACAGGGGCCAAGACAGGGGCCACCGTGCTCAGGCAGGAATGCCTCTCTGGGCCAGACAGGGCTTCCAGGCCTCTGTCTGCAGGCAAATGGGCACATCTGAGGGTGGAACTGCCCCGGGGAGGCCTGCCAGGGTCGCAGAGCAGAGTGCAGCACAGGGACCTCACTGGCCACACTGTCTCTGCCTCTTCACAGGACACATGTCCCCAGGGCTGCACACATGCCTCTCCCACCACACCCACTGTCCGGCGTCCGCACAGCGTCCCATGGTGGCTGGAGTCGTGGCTGCCAGGGGTGAGCACCTGGCAGGCTTGCTGGGGCCAGGGCAGATGTGGGGGGTGGGGTCGGGGATGTGCAGCCGTGGGTGATGTGGGCCTCAGGCTCCAAAACGGATGGGAAGACCTGAACTCCCTGGGCCTCAGTTTCCTCCCAGGCAATACAGGCATGTGCTTGCCGGGGCTGGGAGGGCTCCATGAGTGAGAGATGAGCGATACTCGGCCCAGGAGTTGGACGGCCGGGGGCGGGCAGTGCCCTCTCACCGTCCTCACCCCCCCCGGGGCCGTGCTGGAGGCACACAATGTGGGCCCCCCCGGCTCGCTCAAGCCCTTCTGGCTGACTGCAGGCAGAGGTCGTGCAGCGGCTTTGCGTTTAGGGCCCTCGGAGCCCTGCTCTGGAGCGCATGGGGCTGAGGTCACATTCACATTCTTCTAGATGCAGAGTGGAAACAAAACCAAAATATTATTACAAGGCTAAGTTCTGCTTCACAGCCGCCTTTAATAGACGACAGGCTTGTTTTAGTTTCGTCTAAACAACTTTCCCTTCCAGCGGCTGCCTGTCTTTCTGCTCACAGCCCTTGAGGGGACAGAAGTGAAGCGGGGGACGGTTCAGAGGCCACTTGTCCAGCTCAGCGCAGAGCCATGTACCTGGATGTGGGGTCCTCAGCCACCATGCCACTCCAACAACACTTGTCTCCAGAGAGCCCCCTGCTTTCCCTTCGGGGGGCCCTGGGGTGGCTGGGGAGTGTGCTCCGTTCAGTGCTGGGGCTCCATGTGGCCCACAGACTCCCAAGGCCCCTGAACAACTGAGCCTGGGCAGGACAGAGGCGGTGGGTCCCCAGGGCTCAGCCTCACATGGCTCAGGCCCCCACCCCAGCTGGCCCGGATGAGGGCGCACATGCTACCTTCCAGGCCTGCAGCTGCCACTGCAGACCCACAGGCATCACACACTGGGACGTCAGGACTCTGGTGCTCTTTCCAGATCGCTGTAAGGCCCCTAGCTATAAGAAACAAGCCTTTTGGGGCCCCTAGGGCCCTGGACCCTCTGTACCATCCAGGGAGCCTGGCTCCCTGCAGCTCAGTCCAGAATCCTCTCCCTTGGGAGAAATGGCAGGACAAGGCTAGAAAGGGCGCCACAGTCTGCCCCCAGCAGCTCAGAGGGCAGAGCAGAGAGCTCCTGGCTTAGCTCATATATTTCTTATTCTCCCTTGTTAAATGATGAGTTTCCCTCTGCATGCATTTTTGGCTGCCTCCTAGAAGCTTCTGTGAGCAGTGTCCTCTGTACAGGCCTTTCTCGACTGTCCTCTTGGGCTCAGTCACTCTGGAGAGCATCTGCTTCTTTGCCAAGTTATCTCTCTGGCCATAGTGGACTCAGAGGCACGCCCCCAGCCCCTCCGAGAGCATCGGAAACTCATGGTTGTTGGAGTGCTTGTTTGGGGTCTGCCCCATGCAGGTCGCCAGCCTGAATCACTGATGGCACCGTCTCCTGACCTCAGAGTGGACAGAGCAACCCCCCGTTTCTATTCCTTGGTCTTCTTGGTGGGAACGAGAGGAGGCTTATCAGGCACCATGGCTCACTCATGCTGCAGTAACAAACACTCCCAAATGGCCAGCAGCTCAACAACTACGGTGGACTTTTAGCTCACATGACATGTCTGCTGAGTCCAGGGGGCTCTGGTTGGTGTGGTCCGTACTGTGGGACCTGGGCTGATGGACAGGCCACTGTCTGCAGCTCTGCCGCTCACCACACCAGCATGGGGCATCAGGCACTGACTCTGGCAGCTTCCCCCAAATGGGCACATGTCACCTACATGGCGCGCATCAAGCTCACAGCTAACCTCACCCCGGGGATGGCGGGGGCAGGCCAGCAGGGGTCACATGTAAAATGCATACACCCAAACTACCTGGGCCCCAACACCCACCTGAGAATCATCTGCTGGGCACCTCTCCAGACCAGCCGGGCTTCCCGGGGGGAGAAGGCTGGCCTGGAGGTCCCGGCTCCTCTCACCCTTACACCACCACGCTCCAGCCCCGGCTGGTGCCTCTCGACTGCAGGTCTCTTTGCGCTTCTCAGAACACTTGACGACAGGACAGGAGAGTGTCAAGGATGTCAGAGGGATGGGCTGTGCAGCCCCAGCGCCGGGAACCCCCAGGGAGTTTGGGGACGGCAGGCTCTGAGGCCCATCCTGCACAGGGGAAGGACACTGATGATTCATGTCTGCCCGGCAGAGGTGAGGCCCCCGTGCCAGGCTGTGCTCCCTGCACAAGACCCGAAAATGTTCCTTATGAAGCAGGTTCTGTCACACAGAGACAAGGAGGCTCCAAGGGCCAGCTGGAAGGGACCATGGGGAAAGGACCCACATCAGGACCCCAGAGAGGGTGGTGGTCCCAGGACAGGGACCTGCTCCTCCTGGAATGTGAGACCAGGACATCAGCCCAACAACAGGACATCTGAGGGGCAGGCCAGCAGAACCAGGCAGAAGACCCACCCCAGGCCACGGGCAGGGGCTGCAGCAGTAGAGGCGTTGCCTGGGAGCTGGGCACATGGAGGATGAGGGCAGGGTGGGGTCCAGCCTCAGGGGAACCCGGGGCAGAGAGGCGGAGTGCAGGCATCGCCCTCCTCCGCCAGCAAGGTGCTTGTAGACCATGTGGAAGGCTCTCTGGTGCCCTGCAGGAAGATCTTGGCTTCCCTATAGCTCCAGGTCAGCTTATGTCAGCAGAGAGGGACACTCCACGGTAAACCCCAGCGACGCAACACAACCCCTGTGCCAACCACGTGACCCCAGTAATGCAAAGTGGTGCAGCACATGGAAAAATAATCACTCCACTAGCCTCCAGCAGGAATAATAATAACACAACATAGGATTTTCTCAGCAGGAGCCAATAAGGAATTCAGGAAAATTCACCCTCTTTTCCTACTAGGAGTGCTTAAGAATTAGGGATGATAGGTTCCCATTCTGATAGGTTATGCACCTGAAAGCAAACACATACCTTGTACCTATAGAGGATGTTTGAATTCGCCCTAAAAGCAGTCAGGCACGTGCACATATACGCAAGCAAGCACAAACGGCATACACACATGCAGCGCATGAACACACACACACATGGACATGGACACACAGCATACATGCATGCACACACATGCACACACAGATGATCATATATGAGCCAGGGACCCGCTCCCTGTATACATGCACACACTCACACATGTATACGCATGGCTGTGCTCCTGTGCACACGTGCATGCATGCATGCTCACTCACACACATGTCCCATGGCTGATAGGTCCCCAAGAGGGCAACGGGGCCTTTGGGAAGGCAGCTGAGCTGCCTGAGTGGGCTGGGGAGAGGACCGCTGGGCCTCCGAGGGCACTGCCTGGTCCATCCCACATCCCGGCCCAGCTCCTCCACAGGACGAGGCCCTGGCAAGCAGCTCAGTGTCTCCCAGGCTCAGAGCAAAGCCCCACTCACGCACAGCATCCAGCTCAGTGGAGAATGACTGGGGAGCAGGACCTGTGGCCCTGGGCAGGAGCAGCCCATGGGCAGAGCGGCTCCTGCCCCACACCCCAGCCAGCACTGTTGTCCGAGCTGGGCCAGAGCGATGGGGCCCACTGCCCACCTGGCCTGCGTGGTGCTCAGCTGAGTCGGCAGCACCTGACACCCAAAACCAAGAGCCCTGGGGCTGAGCAGCCCCCAAGCAACCGCCAAAGTGCGGTCGTCCTGAGCAACCTTGTTCTCTTCTGGGAAATGGGGGCCCCGCCTGCTCCCAGGGCCGGGCCTGTCTATGTCACAGGGACCTGCCTCAGCCCTGGGTCCTGAGAGGGGGCCCTCACACTGGGCCCATTAAGCCCCCAGGGCCTGAGTACTGACCTGGGCAGGTCACTCACCCTCTCCCCAGCCTCAGGGTTCTGGGCCTGAAAACAACGGCTGCTGTCGAGAAGGGGCGCCCCCTCACGGCTCTGGCCTGCTCCCACGAACATCTTGAGGACCCGAATACAGTGTCCCGGTGACGATGTGAGCTGCCCGCAAATGTTCCCTGCGTCCGGGGGACCTGGAGGGCGGCCCTTAGGACGAACGCCAGGGTGGGAGCCTGACCCTCCTGGGGCCCCTTCCCCTTCCAGACGCAAGTCCTCTCTTGCTGTCCCAAGCCCGTCAGCCAGGCACGTGGGGCCCAGGGTGCAGGAGCCAGCGGGGCCTGGGGGCTGCTTGCTGAGTCCAAGTCGGGGGACTTAGGGGGGCTTGGACTTGAGCTTGTGCTGCCCTGCGGTGACCTCCAGGGTCTAAGGGCATTTGGGAGGGACCTGAGTCTGTGGGGACAGAGGGCAAACTGTGCAGCCAATCCTAGAGGTCCCTCAAGACTGTCCGAGCTCTCCCCTTCACCCTCCCGAGCCTGGGCTGCCCTGCCCCACCCCCCGTCCACCACGTGTGCACACCTTTTATCCAGGTGTGTCCCCGGGAGGTGCGTCTATTCATCCCTGTGTGTAATTATATGCATGCACGCTGCCTTATCCACATACATGAGTCCTGTGTGTGTGCCCAGGGCGCACGGGCCTCCCTATCCGCATGCAAGCACACTTACCACGCCTCCGTGACGCACTCGTGCTGCTGTGCTAGCACACTCAAGGCGTGTGCAACAGGGAAGTGTTTAGAGGAAACATGGGGCTGGACCCAGGGGACAGGTCTGCTCACAGCCTGGACAAGCATCCACCTGGGCAACCCCTGCCCTGAACCCAGGAGGCTCCAGCGTGGGTCTGGTCTGCCAACACCCAGAGCCCGGTGGGCCAGGCCTGAAAACTGCAGGGGCGTGTGTGGGGCTGAGCTGAGCACACCCGGGCTGCCTTCTCCTTGCTGGGCATCTTCTCTAGGGCCCCAAGGGGCTGTGCTCACAGGGAGCCCTCCTGCCCACCTGACTGACAGCTGCCGCCCCTGCTGACTGCTTCTGTGAGCTGGGCAGTTACAAATAAAAGCAGGAGCTGGTCCCTAATGGGTCCCACGGCCATGGCCCTGGGTCGGCTGGCAGCTCCAGACACCCTGGCAGTGGGAGTCTAGCCACACTAGGGCCTGGTGAGAGGACTCGCTGTGTGCGGGACACCCAGAGTGATGCACCGCCCACCCACCTAACTCGCCCAATGGGGGGTCGGGGGACAGCAATGCGGACAGCTCTGCTGAGGAAGCTCCAGGCCTCACCCCGCTCTCCTGCAGCCAAGGCCACCATCCCTCCATCAGCCTTCAGACAGGTATGGCAGCTGCAGGGGCTGACCTGGGCCGGCCGGGGGCCCCCAGAGCCCCCTACTACCCCTCCCCCACCCAGGAGCAGCCTGAGCCATGTCACTAGGCCAGTGTCCTCTCCCGATGGCCTTTGAGCCTGGTTTCTTCCTCCTGCACTGGATACCACCTCCATTCTGAGAACCGCTGGTGGTTTCTGGTCTACAGGGACCCACCCTTGTTCCCACTGACAAAGCTGACAGCTTCCCGGGACTCCAGCAGTCACAGTCATGGGGAGGGAAGGGGGCTGTGGGGACACAGCTGGGCTCCTGGAACCCAGTGGGAGAAGCCCCGAGCGGGACCCCCAGCCTGGAGCGGACCCCGTAGGCACCATGCCTCTCCTGTCGCCCACAGGTGCAGGACGGGCACTTCTGCACACTAGTGACAGCCATTCCATGCCAGCCACCAGGACAGCTGGGATGGGCAACTTCCCTCCAGGAGGCTGACGGTAAGTTCCCTCTAGAGGATGCAGGGCTGTGTGCCAACAGCATGTCCAGGGGCTGCTCTGGGCCAAAGGCAGGGTCACACGATCAGGGTCAGAGGGCAGAGGACATCTGGAGGCAAAGGAGACATGCTTTCCACAGCAGAGGCTCTCTTCTCCTGCCCAGGGGCAGAAGGGGTGCAGGTGGCTGTAACCTAGCCCTAGCCAGAGAGATGTAACTGGACATTGCTGGGTGGGTCTCTGAAGAAAGCCTTTAAAAAGAGCAGGACAGGTCCCTATTCCTCTTGCCTTTTGTCCTCTGTCGTTTCCCCTTTTCCTGCCTGGAAGGTCAATGTGATGGCTGGGGCACTAGCAGCTGTTTTAGCATGAGAATAAGTGAAAGACAGTGGGGCCTTGGGAGGCTGATGGCATCCTGGACACTCAGACTGCCTGCTTCTGGACTCGCACTGTGAGAGCGACAACCCCATACCATTTTAAACATAATCAACCACCAAGGCTTGGGTTTTGTGTTATAAGCAGCTTGTAGTACAAACTAGCAGATGAACAACAGCCCCCTCTCCTTCTCCTGATCCCCAGCTACAGGATGCACAGTAATCCTAGGTCTGCCCCTACCCACCCTCCTGTGTACCACCAGCCTGCTGCCTCCAGCCCACATCCAGCAGACACAGAGCTGGGAGGGGGCCCCCCATAAACGGCCTCTGCACCACTCTGGCATGGAGCCGACGCCCTCCTTGCTCTCACACTTGCTGTGGTCCCCACGTCCCCACATGGACTCCCCTCCTTCTCCATGTTCCCACGCCTTCTGAAGTCATCCCCTGGTCCGAAGACCTCCTGTGGGCCCCAGGCAGCCTGGCCGAGCTCCCAGGGAACAGCCATACCTGCCCCTGCCAACTGAGCTTCCGCTGGGGAGGGTCTCTGTGCAGCACAGTGGGGCACAGGGCCCGAGGACGAGGGCAGAAAGGTTGGGCGGAATGAATGGGAGGGAGCTGGAGGAGGCCCGTCAGGTGACAAGCCAGGGAACACAGGGCACATTAGCCTGGGGGACAGGGGCTTGGATTGGCGACTGGGCCAGGTCCCATCAACCTTGGCGGGGGCATCCGTTCTCCGAGGAGCCCTGCAGCCAGAGGGCTGACCGGGGATGGCTCTCCCATCACACACTGTCATGTGATTAGAATCTGCTCCCTGCCTAGGGGCCACCTGAGGCGGGGATAATTACCACTGTGCGAGAAACCCTGATGCCAAAGTGGGAGAAGGGCACTGGCTGCCCACAGGGGCGAGGAGCACGGGGGCCTGGCCCGGCCCTGAGCTTGCCTGGCGCTGACCTGAACCTAGGGCAGAGGCCAAGTGCTCCCCACTCCCAAGAGTGTCAGCAGGAAAAGCCCGAGAGCCCCCAGCTCCCAGCCTGGAGGTGGGGGGGCTCCCTCTCCAGGTGCCCCCCAGGCCCTCTCTCTAGGTGTCAGACCCCAGCCCTGGCAGGAGTCCTGAGGTGCCGCAAGAAACATGTGAATTCTTGAAGAGTTCCCACTCCTAAGAGGGACTTAATACAAGCCACTTTCGGAAAGATGCCAGTAATACCATTTTCACATCCACTGCCTGATCACTTTCGGAAGGAACACAGAGTAACCTCTGACTTTAAATGACGAGGTCCTCCACACAGACCCACAGGCTTCAGGCCCAGGAGCACAGAAGCTCTCTGGGGAGCATGATAGCAGAGCAGCGGAAGGCCGGCGTCTCGCTATCTCTGCCAGTCAGTCGGCCGGCCCTCACAAGGCCCTGGGAGCACACGCTGACGGCAGCCCTGGAAAACCCTGATCACTGGGCAGCGGCCAAAGCCCACTGGAGGCATGCAGGGACCGGGCGCCAGCACGTGACATCAGCCCAGGCCGCCACCACCGGTGTCGTCCCTGCACTAGGAACACTCCAGAAGCAGCAGGCCTGATGTTTGTACCAGCGGCACAGGACCCTGACAGGCACAGTGCCTGGGCTGGACCCACCACCTTGGCTGACAGCCCGGCCACTGGCCTCCCTCTTTGTCCAAGACGAGTCTACTGACATCCAATTCCCCAAAGCACAGATAGGGTCTAGGCCCTCTGAGGGCTGGGCGTGCAGGGGCCTCAGGGCCTAGCCTGGGTGCCGGGCAGGCGGCCCTGTGTGAACCTGGTGTAGGCACCAGACCCAGCCCTGCGCAGACAGGCATGATCATCAGCCCGGTGACCAGACTCATCCGGCCTGGGGCCCACCTCTGAGCTCAGGCTTCCACGGCGCATCCGACCCCAGGGCCTGCCTGTCCTATAGCGTGGGCCCTGAGGCAGCCCTTGCTCCCCTGATTCGACCCTGAGCTCCCCTTGCAGGGGCCCAGCCACAGCCCCTTAGGGGTGGCCTGCAGCCTGGCTGACCAGCAGGGAAAGGAGGCAAGCAGAGGTGAGGGGGGGGGGGGCGCCTGCTGGGGGCGTTTCCAAGTGGGACCGCACAATGGCCCTCGTCCCCGATACCATGTGCACTCAAGGCCGGCCGGCCGGCAGGGGCCTGGGTTTGGTCCTCTGGGCCCGCCCAGGCCCACGCTCCCTGCCTCATTCCTTCACACCGATCACATCCCTGTGCTGTGTGCAGTTCCGCGCCTGCCCTCAGGGGCTTGCATCCCTGTGGGGAAGGGGAAGCTGAACAGGGGCACACAGGGCAGGCCAGGCAGGGGGTCGGGGAGAGCTCGGGGAGGAGCACCAGGCCCCCATCATGATGGCCCCATGCACCACTGGGTCCAGCCGGGGTCCTGTGTGTCCCAGGGCTGCCCCAGGCCTCCTCTCCATCCCAGCCCTTGGCGTGCCCCCCACCGGACTCCCAGCTCTGCATGGAGACCAGTTGCACCTCTTCCCTGCTTCCTGCCCCACCTCACAGGGGTGGTGCACACTCTCTACTCATCTGCGGGCTTCTAACACTCCTGATGCCTGGGCCAGCCCCAGTCTAAGTCCATCTGCAAAGATCAGTGTCCGCTGGGACCTGAGATGTGACCATGGTTTAAGTGGGGTTTATGTGGAGAGATGTGGTTGGGACACAATGGAGGGGGACCCGACCCTGGTGACTGGCATCCTCCTGTGAGGGCAGAAGCAGACAGAAGGGAGGCAGCTGACCACATCAAGACTGTGGAGGCCGTGGCCCTGCCCTACTGGGCAGAACATACTCCTATTGTCTGAAGCCACCCGTGTATGGTAATGCCACCCCAGGGAACACTTTCAGGGGGTCTCTCAGCCAAGAGGAGCACAGCCGGTGCACACCTGCAGAGAAAAGGCTGAATGTTCTGGGAAGTGTCTGCAGTATCGTGGCAGGTACGACAGGACGCACACCCCAAATGGACTGTGCGCACAGCAAGGAGGGCCCAGGAAGAGGCAGACCCAGGGGGGCTATGGAGTGTGAGATAGGGTCTGACATCTATCTGCCCGGGAGCTGGGGAGTTAACGGTCCCTCAGCCCCCAACCAGGGAACCTTGGGAGTGCGCCTGAGGGCTCTACAGGACCCTCCTGCAGGGGAGGGGCGGGCGCAGGGCCTTGGGCTCTCGGGGGCTCGCTTGGGCTGGTCTTGTCTGGGCATGCAGACCCCACTCCTAGGGCCTGGAACTCGCTGCTCCTCTAGCCACACACCCCCTGCCCGCTGCCCTCCTCCCCACAGGCACGCAATACATTGTGTGGGCCTTGTGTCTGAGTGGACACGGAAAACAGGGACCCCAGCCCAGTTCTGCTGGGGCCCACAGTGCGCCCAGGCAGGGGCTGCCGTCCCCAAGCAGAGCTCTGGCTGCCCTGCCTCCCCTTCAGAGCGGAGCGCCAACTAAGCGCTCCAGGGTTTAAATGCTGTTCAATTTCATCACCTACATGTACCACCAAGTGATTGCCCGCTCCCTCTGCTAAGGCGGAAAAGACCAGCCGCACAAGCAGGGACGTTCCTGCAGCCACTTCCCTTCCCCGCGGATCTGGATCCATGCAGGGCACCCCCGTGCAGCACAGGAGGCCCCTCAGCCCCAGGCAGAGATCTGCACCCCCAGCCGCCAAGCTCACGATCCCGCCGCGGCCCAGGTGAACCGCAGCTCACCCCGAGCAGTGGCCATGTGGGTTCTCTGCTCTGAGGGTGACAGTCCCACACAGGCCAGTCCTGAGGTCCCCCAGCCTGACACCTCCTGGGTCTGCCTTCCCAGGGCACTGCCCTCTGGGACAGTGGCTCCCGGTGGGTCACACTGCAGTGGCTGGAGGACCAGGACGCCAGGTGCGTGATAAAGGCACAGTCACATTTATTAGGCAAAACAATACAGAAAAGCGTGACAAAGACCAAGTCGCCAGCACCACCTCCCAGGCCGTCAGCAGCGCTCCCGCACACCCTGCCACCTCTCCCAGCACTTATTTTATTGCAAAAGTGGGTTTGTCACAAATACTGCTCTTCAAACTGCTCCTGTCACACAGCCTGTTTCTGGGCAAAGGCACAGCCTGACGTTGCTGGGGCAGGTGCTGCCAGGCTGGACCTCTGGCCAAGGCGACTAGGGCTCCCCCAGTAGCTTCTGGGGAGCCATTTCTGCCTTAGGGTCCAGTTCCTGTGCATGTTCACACAGTGTGCAGACCCTGCATCTGTTCTGGACCAGAGGATGGCCAATGGGGGCAGAGGCCCCCACTCCTGGACAGCCTCAGTGGACACTGTTAGGGGCCCCAAGTCCCATGAGATGACCGTGACCTGCAGGCATGACGGCGTTGCCACCAGAGATGGGGCTGTGGAAGGGAGTTCACCCAGGAGGCCCAACTGCCTGTGTCTGGACACATTGTGGTGCCCCACGGCTGGTGCTTACCCACCACCAGACCATGAAGGGGCGCAGAGTGCCCAGACCCTGCTCCCCAAGAGTGACCACATGGTCCTCATGCAGAGCCCGCACTGGGCCCAGAGCTGCTGCGGGGGCCCTTGGCTTCAGAGGCGCATGCTCACCGCCTCTCCCCACCGTAGGACACAGGCTTTGAGTCCCTGCCTGGCATAAACCCCAATTCCCACTCCTGGGAAGAGCCCAGGCCAGGTCTCGGGGGCTGGGAAAATACCCTCCAAGTCCCACATCCTCAGATCAAGGGTCGAAGTCAGTTCTGCAATCCAACCAGGCCCCAGGGCTTCTAACAACAAACATGGCTGCTCCCGGGGACCTGTCCTGCCCACCACATAGTGACAGCAGGAGGGGACCTGGCTGGAAGCCACAAGGAGCCAGGGCAGGGGGCCCAAGTGGGAAGGTGGGCAGGCCTCGTGCTTCCACCAATCCTTGGGAGCAGGCGAGGCAGCAAGCGGCCACAGAGCTCAGCAGAGCAGCATCCCGAGGCAGCAGGGTGGCCCAGGCCCTCACAGCCCGCTTAGCCACCGTCCTGCCATGGAGAGCAGGGCCAGTGTCCCACGCTGGCCAGCCTTGGGAAGGGCAGTGGCAGGTCGGGAGTCCACAGAACGGCTAAGACACAGAAGGAAGCGGCTGTGACCCACACCTGAGCTCACACAGCATTTATTGTCCCCACAGAGGGCTCTGCCCCCACCCACCTCCTGACGAGGGCAGGAGCGCCACAGGGGCAGCCCACCGGGCTCAAGGTGACATGGCGAAAAGCATGACTCTCTGGGCACCTGCACCAGCACACCCGGGCCAGTCAGAGCTGGCAGTCCCGCCGCATCTGCTGGGCCAGCTGCTGCCCGATGGCCATCAGGGGGCTGGCTCTGTAGGCCGGGCTGGCCAGCAGCTCCCGAAAGCGGGTCCTTTCTTCCTCGCTGAAAGAGTCCAGGTCAGAGCAGGTCAGCAAACCCATGCCCTCCACGGGAGGCCAGCATGAGCACCAGCAACCCGGGACCTGCCTCAGCTCAGCCGCCCCGCACGCAGGCCCCTCAGCGCAGGCCAGGGGTCACCACGAGACCAAGTGGCAGGGCCTGAGGGCTCACCGCGGGGAAGGGGGCTGGAACAGGGGTGGGGCTGAGAGAGGCAGGGGCTCTGTGAAATTCTGAAATTCTGCGCAGACCCTTTCCATCCGGGGCAGGAGGTTGCCTTGCTGGGTCAGGCTGGGGGGAACAAGGAGGATCTAAGGGCTTATGGGGACATGGGCAGCAGGACAGTGGCTGCCCTGCCCCGGGCCACCCCAAGATCACCCCCCCCCCCCAGGCCTGTCCACAGCTCCAACAGGGAGCTATCCAGGGCAGGAGGTGGCTGAGAAGCATGGGGACGGCAACCTACACGTGCCCCGCAGACAGGCGGCCTTCCTAGAGAAGAGGCTCTGCAAACACACACGCAGTGCTGCACCCAGGCGGTCGGGAGGGCTGCACCCCATGGGCCCTAAGGCCGGCCCTGCTCACAGGGGGCCCGTGGGGAGGCAGACTTCCTCGGACCCTCTCCTCCCGCAGGAGCGCTGAGCCGAGGTCACCCGGTGGCTGCCTGTCCCCACCCAGCGGAGGGGGTCACCCCGCCTCTCGGAAGCACTGGGGCCGGCCTACACTCCACAGGCCCTGCAACCCGGCCATGGCCACCAGCGCCTTGGCTGGGTGCCCCCAGGGAATAACACCTCTGCCCCGGACACTAAGGGGATTGGTCAGAAACCAGCGCAGCAGCTCCAGGCCTACTAGAGCACCCTGTCAGTAGGGAGATGGGCGGGGACAGCCTACCCTCGGGGTGGGTGAGTGGGGTGGGGGCCGAGCTCGTGTTCTGCCCCTGTATGCGTGACCCCAGCCAAGGTCACGATGCAATGGGCCCAGCTTTCTTGGCTGCTGACAGGGAGACTGAACCCCACTGGGCAATGACCAGCCGACGAGGTGTGCCCCACACCTGGGACACAGGGAGCCCACAGCAGCCCCCAAGAGGGACCCAAGTTCCAAGAGGTGACATCAGCCCTCATCTGGCAGCACCTGCCCCTCACCTCCCCAGGGGGTGGCCCTGCTGCAAACAGGCTCTGCATGCCAACAAAAGGGGGCTGACAGTGACGCCCCATGCTGCCTCGGCACCTGAAGGGCCTGGGGTTTGGGGACTTTGCCAGACGCCTGAAGGGTCCGGGGTTTGGGGTGGACAGACGGCGGCAGACTGTACTCACAGAAGCTGGAGCCTCTGGGCGGCACTCATGTGGCTCCACTCGGCTGGCCAGGGCCTGCTGCTCACCCTGTGGGCACACAGACGCTGAGTCAGTGTGGCCACCTGCCCTGCACCTCTGCCGGCTGCACTGGACTCAGAGGTCACCGTCCCCAGAGGGCTCCTGGGTCACCTGGGACGGCACTCTCCCCACTGTGGGTGGGAGCACAAAGGGCCTCACAGGCACCGTGTGGCGGGAGCGGGGCCCCGACAGGAGGGCAGGGCAGGAAGACCACTGAGCACAGGGCCCGCACCTAAGCTGAGCCTCCAGCGGGGAGCTCGCCCTTCATTCATGCCTTAGTCAAAAACGAATGAATGGCATTTCTGCCGACCCACTTTCCTCCCCCCACTGGCTGGCCGGGGCTCCTGCTCTCAGCGCAGTCCTGCAGGCCCATGCAGGCCCCATCTCTGACAGCCCGCCTGCAGCCTCTCCCGGGTCAGCCTCAGCCTCAGGTTATGGCCACGCTGCCCCTCCTACAGCCGACTCCTCTCCCTGTATGCACCCCGGGCAGGTCCCTTCAAGAACTGCCTCTCTCTGGCCAGTGACCCCAGGAGGTGGCCGCATGCTGGGAGGTGAGGGGGCTGGGGCTTGGATCCCCGTCCAGTCTATACAGAGGCAAACGGGCCGAGGCCTCCGCAGCCCCCCCACTGACAGCTGAGTGTCCCAGGGCCACATCCGGGAGCCCCAGCGAGCTGCAGCCGGTCTGTGAGACCTGGGAGGCTGCGCCAGCAGGTAGTGCCCTCAGCCCCTGCTGCTGGCCTAGGTGTGCTCCGAGTGTCCACTCCCAGGCCCCCGGGCTACGTGGGGTGCCAGCAGCAGCGACCCAGCAGCCAGCGGGATGAGGCACCTTCCTCGTTCGTCAGGCAGGACACAGCAGTCACGGGGACGTGCATGCACACAGACCTCCAGACTCCAACCTCTTCTGGCCGCGCACAGCCCCCTGGCCGCGTCCTTGCCTACTCGCTGTCTCCAGGCAGCCATGCTGCCGGGTCTGTGCCATCCGCTCACCCTGAGGGAGCCTGAGATTTGGAATGGACCAGGAGGGGCCCAGGACCTGGGTTGAGGTGTCCGGGAGGGCGACGGGGACCTGAGTGTCCAGGGCCACAAGGTTGTCCAAACACCACATCCCCACCAGCCCAACTCCAGGGCACGCCTGGGGGGTGGCAACAGACACGGGTCAGCGACGCCATGTGTTCCCCCTGCCTGAAGTCACCCCTTGCTGGGACCCGTCCTGAATGGCACTTCTCCCTGGCTGCAAGAAATCCTGCCCAGGCAAAGGCACGGATGGAGCCAAACGCCTCACGTAACAGGCACTTAGTGGCTGAGCCTGCTCTGTGGGCCGGAAGACAGAGGGACCCCGGCCGGGTGAAATGCGGCCAGTGGGGGACAGGTGGCCTGGAGGCTCAACAGGGCACGGGAGTGGTGTAAAGGGACCAAAACCCACGCACCCTGGTGACAGAGCCCGAGGCTAGCCCTCCTGCCATCCACGATGCGGGGAGGGGGCAGAACTGTGAGAGCACCCCCCGTTGGCAACACGCCTGCATAAAGTCACGTGCGGACGTCGGGCATCCCTCTGTCCTGCCTCCATGGGGAGGGATAGTGGGAGTCCTGCACGGGGACCCTGGGGTCTTATCCCTTGGCTGACCTTAACCTGTGCCCTTCTGCCGTGACAACCCAACGAGGGATGTAAAATCTTCTGTGAGCTCCTTGTGTCCTTCCAGAAAATTAGCAAACCTAAGGGTGGCCTTGGGGACTGACACACTTGCCACCTCGGCATAGGTGAGGATGGTCTCATAACCACGGCAGGAGCACACCCCTGGTCAGTGTGCACACACTGGCTGAGGGCCCAGGACGATGGCTCCCAGTCAGCATCCAGCACACCAAGCACAGGTGCAGAGCCCACCCTCCCACGAGGGGCCAGGGCCGCCAGCAAGTGTCCGGGATGAGCCCCAGCACCTGGCAGAGCCAAGAGGAAGGAAGGGCTCAAAAATGCAGCCCAGCCCCCACGGACGGGCTGTCAGAGGGACACGGGCCACCTGCAGGAGCTCCCCGAGGCCGGGGCAGAGTGGCGGCTGGAGTGGAGCCCAAAGCACGAGGAGGCGCCCACGGGCCCACACTGACCTCAGCGGCTGGGACGCGAGCAGGGACAAGAGGGAGCCTCTGCAGGAGAGTTCCAGGCCGCTGTGTGGCCGCCCCGTCCCCAGGGAGGGGGGCACCCCTCGGGTGTGGGCCGGGAGGGCTCCCTTCCACGAGGACAGTGCGGGGACCAGGCTGGAGAATCCCCGCCAGGTGGCACGGCCGACGCCCAGGCGAGGCCAGGCTGGGCACACGCCAGCACGGGGAGGAAGGACGGCCCCCTCCGTGGTCAGTCCAGTCATGAGAAGTCCCCGGGCCGTGCCCGCCGGGGACAGCCTGCCGATGCCTGCCCGGCGCTCCTTAGCACGTCAAGGTCATCAAAGCCGAGGGAAGTCAGAGGAGGCCTGAGGGACGGGACGGCCACACACACGGTGTCGGGATGGGGTCCGGGGCAGAAAGAGGGCGCCAGGGAAAGCTGGGAGCGGGGCTGAGCGGCCCACATGCCAGCATCAGTCCCTGAGCTGCGCTGAAGTGCCACGCTCACGCAGGACGCCACGATGTGTGAGGTGTGGGGCCTCTCGGGACTGCCCGCCCTCTGTAAATCTGTGGCTGTTCTAAAATAACATTTATTCAGACCGACAGTCCCCTGGCCCCAAGGCACTGGGGGTGAGAGTGACCCCGGCCAGCAGAAGGCCCAGCAGCCGGGAGCCCTCTGGCACCCGGAGACGCCCACAGCCTCCCAGCACGCCCTGCTCAGCACTGGGCAGCTCCCGGGCCCGCACACACTCCTCCTGGAGCTGCCGACAGGGTGTATGTGCAGCGCTCTCCCTTCTGGGGGCCCAGGGGCATTTTCCAGATGAGAAAACTAAAAGCAGGGAAAGGATTCTTGACCTGGGTCACATTTTTGTTCAAGACCCAGGATGGAATTTGCATCTCAGGCTCTGGTTCTGTCTCCAAATTCCAATTCCAGTGGCCACTCCTCTCTGGACTAAAAATCCTGGGTGCTTCTACCCCAGGGAGCCTGCCCGGGACCACGGCAGCTGAGCGGCCTGAGCTGGCCCACCCCTCAGGCCAGTGAAAGGCCGCTTTCTGCTTAGAGGAAAATTCAGAGGGAGCAATAGA
Organism: Phataginus tricuspis; assembly: GCA_029783875.1. NCBI lineage: Eukaryota > Metazoa > Chordata > Mammalia > Pholidota > Manidae > Phataginus > Phataginus tricuspis. The sequence continues at coordinate 103,058,319 of JAQQAC010008350.1, read as the reverse complement.
ATTTTTTTTGAAAAAGACAAAATTAGAGAGGACAAGGTAAGAGATGAAGGTAGGGCGCTGTGACAGAACAGAAAGCCCTTCTGACTCCCACCAGTTCTGAGCGAGGCCACAGTCCGAGCCCAGAGCCCCTGCTGATCAGAACAGAGCATTCCAAGCCCCACACCTGTGCCAGGAGCCTCCCTGCAGGGCCAAGCCAAAGGCCTTTTCCTTTTCTGGGAAGAGCAGCCTGAGAACAGGAAGGACGTGCCTCTGTACAGCCCACATGTCCTGGGGAGGCAGAAAGCACCCCGAAAGAATGCTCTGGTTTTGGAGAGAGGCCCCCGTGGCAGCAGTCTGGCAGGCTGCACGCAGGGTGAGAGCAGGGCCCAGAGGAGTCAGGGGGCAGCGCCAGGCTCAGCTGCCTCCAGGCTCAGCCGCTCCCCGCACAGGGCTGATGCATGTCCCAGTGTGCCCGCCAGGCTGTTCAGGTTGTTGGCCAGCAGAGGCCGCGGGGCCCCAGCCTCGAGCAAGGGAGGGCTGCCTGCTCACCTAGCAGCTCAATCCCCGAGGGCAGGTCTCTGTGGCAACAGCAGGGCGGGCACGCCACCACCAGCCCAACCCTGGCAGCTGCTGCCCGGCCCTACACAGGGTCACGGCTGCAGCTCCTGCCGCTGGCAGCCTGGCATCCCTGAGCAGCCTTGGATGGACACTCACCCTCGGGTGTGCAGCTGCCGGCCACCAGACTGGGGCCCTGGCAGCTCAGGGAGGGCATCCCTCAGGGGCTGCAGGTCCCCCACCACCACCGTGGCCCTCCGCCTCCGTTCCGCCTTGCGCTTCTGCTCGGCCAGCTTTATGGCTTCAATTTCTGAGAAAGAGGGACAAGGGGTTAGCAAGAAGCCAGACCAAGGGCTGCGTAAAGGAGCGTGGCGGCAAACAAGGAGGCAGCCTGTCGGAAACAACAGGGCACCCACCCTCCCTGCATTCACGGGCAGCAGCTCCAAGCTATCTCCCTTCATCTCAGGGGACACTCCCATTACAGACTGAGAGCCTGAGGCTGCAGGCAAGGCTTTCGCCTGGAAGGGGCGCTGGTGGGGTTCAGCAATGGGAGAGGGAGCAGGAGGGCACTTGGGTGGGGCGGGGCGGCGTCACCCTCTCCTGGGTGCTTGCAGGAGGAGGAAGGCGGGTCCCCAGGGAGGCGGAGTTGCGGCGGGGTTGGGGAGCCTGCATCCAGTGACCTGGGGAGGCGCCGTCCAAAGCGAGAAGGGAGGATGCTGCAGGGATCCTGCACAGAGGACAGGCAGCCACTGGGAGGGGCCTGCGACCACCCTGGGAGGGGTAGGCCCAGGCCCAGGTGGCAGGGCAGAGTGCAGGGTGAGGAAGACCCAGGGAGTGAGGCTGCCTGGTGCCCGCACTGGAGAAGGGGTTCAGGCAGGGCCTTGGGATGTGGTTTTCATTTAGGAATATATTTATTTCAAAGTCGCTAATAAACACAGACTCAAACACATCATTCCCACTGTGGGGCTGATGGGAAGTGAGGTTCACTAGCGTGTGAGCAGGTCTCGCCCGGGAGGCAGCTGGCAGCCAGGGTCCAAACCCAGTGAAAGGCGTGGCCGCAGGCTGATTCAAACTACAGAGGCTCCGGACAGTTCTGCATTTGATCTTCCACTAGAGAGCTTGGAGGCGAGGGCTGCCCTGGGCTTAGGATGGCCAGACCTCACCTTCCAAGCCCACATCACCTGCTGTAAGTGACGGGCCACAGCTGAACCACATCTCAAAAGGCTACAAGTCACCTTCCCCACAAAGGCAGACAACTCCCAGCCCAGCCCCTTCTGGATGGCCATGTGTTGCCAGAGCAGCGCCAGCCTGGCCCACTAGTGACCCTATGGACTCTCCCTCCCAGAGCCGGTGCTCTAAAACCAGGTCCTTCGGCGGTATGCCTCAGGGCATCCAGAAGGGCAGTGAGGCCCACCAGGCACAGAGCAGGCCAGGAGGACTGCAGGCCTGGATGCAACACCCAAGTGGGAGGACAGACCGGACAGCCCACCAGTTGATACCAAGAGAGTGTCTGCACGGCACTGAGGCCCAAGAAGCGTGTGTGGAAAGCCGCGGGGTGGTGGGTGGTGGAACCAACAGGTGTTTTCAAAAGAACACTTTCCAGAAACTGAAACTACTCGTCTCCCAGTGAGGAGCCCCAACGGGTTCTCAAGGCAGGAGGCGGCGCCTCTCCTCCTGACCCTGGGCAGTGCCGCCCTGCCCCGAAGCCCCTCAGTGGCAAGAGCCTTAAAGCCCAGCCTGCCCCGTCCAGAGTCAGGGACACGCCCCGCCCCCACCACGCCCCCGAGGGTCCCCGGGAGCCTCTCCCCTACGGTCCTCGCGCGCGGAGCCCCACACCAGCCCCGTGTGCTGCATCGTCAGGGTCCGTAAGGGGCACTTCGGTGCTCTCCATCCTGCCAGGAAGAGGGTGAAGGACTTAGCCCCACATGAAGCCGGGGGCCTCCTGCTCAGAGCCCAGCCCCCTAGGCGGGCTGCGATGGCTGGGCACAGGGGGACTCCAACATCACAGGAGCTTCCCTGGCTGGTTGGCCCAGTACCAGGCTGCACGGGACCAAGGCGGGCAAAGCGGAGGCCAGTGGCTCCTGGGAAGACAGGCACAAACAGCTACACAGGGGTCAGCGGTCGGAGCCGAGCATTTTAGATCAACAACGCGTGTGGTCCAGCTCGGGTGTGTCCAAGGCACGCAAAGGCAGCTGGACGTGGAAACATCTGTCAGGCAGTCCCCGGCAGTGTCTGCCTAAGAGCAAGAAGCCAGTCGCCACCAGGAGTGCCTAAAGGGAGCTGGAGGCTCACGTGTGCTCAATGAGAATCACAGAGACCACGACCAAGAGGGACGCCCTTACACGGACAGAGTACCACCAGGAGGGTTACAATTTGTGGTAGAACATCTGGCATTCAAATACAAAGCAGAACAAGAGGCTGACCGAGGCCCGGGCCACTCCCACGCAGCCAGCTCAGGACCCAGCGAGGGACGGGGTGGGACTGTGGGGCCCTGGGCCGCACACCAGCACACGGGAGCAGCTCGTCCATTCCAATCAGTCCACAAATCCGACACCATGTCAACCTTCAACAGGATTTTTACCAGAAACTGTGAAACTAACTCTAAATCTGATTTTTTTTAAAAAGACTAAATGTGTAAAAATAGCCAAAACAATTTTGAAAAGGAACAAGCAACAAGACAGCGGGCCTACTGGGCAGTAAAGCAACCTGTGAAACACCCGAGAACCAGCGTGGTGTCACGGGGAAGGGCTGTCCTTTTGGGAAAAGGTGGGCCCTCCCTCCATTCCTAAAATTAATTATGTGAGTTCCCCTAGAAATCGCAGGGAAGACAGACAAAGTGAGCCCCAGACCACCCAGTTCAGAGTCCAGTGAGGGGTCTGGGGGCTGCCCAGATGCTGGAGGATAGTGGTGACCCGGGGCAGCTGGGATCCCCAGGCTATCCCACATCAGACAGGTAGCCGGGAATTTAGCAGCACTTCACACGCCAGGAAGGGCGTGCATGAAGCCAAGGAGCAGACGGGGTGGCCATGGGGAGGGCTCTGCAGGGACAAAGGCCCTGGGGCAGCAGCTACATGTGCACAAGGGGCAGGGGTGTGAAGCCGACAGCCAGCCGGCAGTTAATCCTGGCCAGGAAACGGGGCTGGCTGGTAGAGAGCAAGCCCTCTGCTTCACCTGTGTCACTCAAACTCCTTTATACTATCTACCAGAGTACGATTAAAACCTTACATGCCCTCAGATTTGGGTGCCCTTTCATTCTGGCCAGGGAGGTGGTACCAAAGACAGAAACAACAGGGAATCGAAGAGGCCTCAGTCATGTGCCTGTGGACCCCTCACTGGACTCTGCACTGGGTGGTCTGGGGCTCACCTTGTGTCTGTCCCACGATTTCTAGGGTAATCCACATGATTAAATGGAGGGAGGGGCCCCCCTTTTCCTGGCACGGGGCTGCAGGCTGGCAGCTCTCAGCAAGGCAGGCAGTCTCGCAGACCTCTCCATGGCCCCTCCCTGCCCTGGGCCCCACAGAGCCCACTTCACGGCACAGGTGTGGTGGGAGGCAGAGGGGAGGCACTACCACCGCCCTGACCCGGCCCTTCTGGCTGTCCTGAGGGCAGGCCCTGCCACGCCCTTGTCCTCCCTGCTTCCCCACCCCCAGGCCAGGTAGGCTGGGGGGCTCACCACACCTTGGTGGCTCCCCCCACAGGTGGGCACCCTGTGCACAGACAGCCCCCTTCATCAGCTCCTCACCTGGCAGACTGTCCGGAGGGCCTTGCACACTGCCCTTTGCCCCTCAGGAGTAGGTTTCCCGGCCAGCCCGCTCCCGAGCCCCTTCCACCCGCTCTGTGGTTTGTGGGGAGCAGTGGCAGTGGGGGAGCTTCAGGGCGGCCTGGCTGGGGGTGGACAAGGCCTCACCCCACCCCAGCCACTCTCCTGCAAGGTTCAGCTATGGAAGATTCCCAGGGACTGATGCTCCTACATCCTGAGTGGTCTAATTCAAAACTAGCTTGAGGTACAATCAAGAAAAAGCATTTCATATGCAAATTAGGCCTCCTAAAACAACCTCACTGGCGGTGGGAAGCCAGTTCCCTGTGGCGCCCAGGTGGGCTGGCACAGCGAAGGGCTGTCCTTGTCCCATACAAGGGAGGCAAGGGAAGTCTCCCTGTCACTGCCTCCTTCCTCCCGGCCCACATTCGCTAGTCCATAGAAAGCTGAAGGCAAGTTCCTTACAGAGCCCAAAACAGAACACACGAGGGCATCTCGCTCTGTGCACCACTGTGGCCTGGTCACTCGCCCTGAACAAAGCAGGCTCACAGGATGCTGACCATGGCCCAGACCCCTAGCCCCACCAAGACTGAGAAATTCTGTACCAAAGGTTCAAGCCACTGCTGTAAGATGAGACGACATGAAAACATGAAGTTTGGAAAGGAAGATGTAAAACTGTCTCTATTTTAAGTAGCATGACTACTTATGTAGAAAATTCTAAGGAATGTACAGAGTAGCTACCAGAACTAATACATGATTTCATCAAGGTCAGGGGCTACAAGATTAAAACAAAGAAAAATATTTTTACACACTAGCAGAAAAGAAGAAAATGAAGCTTTGAGAATTCCAGCTACAATAGCTTCAATAACTATAAAACAGCAATAAAACTTATCAAAAAAGACCCATGTGAGCTCTCTCCTCTACAAACTACACACTGATAATAGAAATTAAAACCAGAAGAAATGGAGACACACATACCATGTTCATAGATTCAAAGACTCAGCATTGTTAAAATGGCAACTCTCCAAAATGATCTACAGACTCAAAGCAACCTCAGTCATTCTCCTACGAGGTTTTGTTTTGTTTTTCTGGTGAGGGGGGTCATGGTGGTCTTTAAAAAAGCTACAAGCCTATGATAAAATTTATACAGAAATGCCAAGGACCTGGAAGAGCAAAGCCATCTTGGAGCCACAGAGCTAGAACAGAGGACTCCATGGTCTGACGCCGCAGCCTGTACTTGGGGAGGCGCGAGAAAGGGGTCAACAGAGGTGCACCCCAAAACAGGGCCTCACTTAGAAGCCATCTGATTTTTCACAAAGACTCCAAAACAACTGAACAAGGAAATACAGGTCTTTATAACAAGTAGCGCTGCCACAATCCATATTGAAGAGAAAAAAAAAACCTTAGCCACTACCTCACACCATAGACAACCATTAATTCAAGATGGATCAGAACCTGAAGATAAAAGCTGTAATTACAAAGTGTTTAGAATAGGACAGAATCTTTATGACTTCAGATTGGGCAGTTTTCTTAAATAAGACACACACATTAACCATATGGGAAAAAAAATTAGATTCCTCCAAATTAAACTGCTGTGCCTCAAAACAAAAATTGTTAAGAAAATGAATAGGCAAGTCAGTCTGGAAGAAAATTATCTGCAAAACAAACACCTGACCAAGGACTGGTCTCCAGAAGTAAGAACTCTTGAAGCTCCATAATAAAAAGGCAAAGGCCACAGAACAGACACTCAGCGGAAGATGGTGCTCAAACAGGCAGGAAGTTAAGCACAGAGAATGCTCCTCAGTGGCAACGAGAATCCCCACCACAATGAGCCGCCACTTCCAGAAGAGACTAGCATCACCAAGGGCTGGCAAAGCCGGGGTGCGGCCAGAACTCCCCCACGTTGCTGGCGGAGAGCAAATGTGTAACCACTTTAGAGGAACGTCTGGCAGTTGCTTATGAAACTAAACATTCACCTGCCCTATGACCCAGCATTCCATTCCCAAGTATTTACCCAAGAGAAATGAAAACATATGTCCACGAGAAGACTTGTAAGGAATGTTCATAGCAGCCTTATTCATAGCAGCTAAAAGGAAAAACGGCCAGGTGTCCATCAATAGTGGGTCCCAAAGAGCATGTCCATATAAAGAAGCACTTCCAGCAACACAGGGCATGGGCGACAGCCGCATGCAGCATGGATGAGTCTCAGAAACATCCCACTAAGCAAAAGGACCCAGAGCCCAAAAGAGTACATCCTGCATAAGGCCATTTCTATGAGGTCTGGAGAGGTGAGACACAAGCTGTGCCCCGGGAACGGTCAGACAGTGGCGACCTCTGGGGCAGTCAAGGGTGGGGGCTTCCAGGGGACGGCGATGTGCTGGACCTGGAAAGGGATTTTGGTTGCACGGGTGTCACTGTTTGCCACAGATCGCTGATTGGCACACTTAACTATTCGCATTTCATTGTAAGTAAATTTTACCTCAAAATAAAAATAAAAAAGAACCATAACCAAGTAATGAATTCCAGAAGTATTTGGGAGAAAGTGTCCTGATGTCTGCAACTGACTCTGGAATGTGCAGCGAAACGAAGGCTGCTGGATGGAGGGACAGATGAGCGCTCAGCGATGAAGGCGTGTTCAGTGTAAAACCGAGGTGGTGGGACCTACTTTTCTGTATGAGATTTTCTGTAATAAAATATTAGGTAAAATCAGCTTGGGAGCTGTAGTTAAGGCTATATTCAGAGGCTAACTTATAGCCTGTCATTCCCAAACAAAACCTATAAAAACACATGAGCTAAGTACTCAGACCTAAAGAAAACAAGAACAAAGTATTAAAAAAACACAAACTAAGAATTTAGGAAGCACAGGAGAACTGACCCGTACCCACAAGAATTCTTGTAAGGGAAGAGAGGGGCTGACCAGAAAGTGAAGAGGCGGGACCCGAAGGACAGGGCATCGTGCATCAGGGAGCCCAGCCCCGCGATCGGCTCAGGAGACGCTTTCACGGGAAGTGGGAGCCCAGGCCGACGGCGGCAAGAAGACCGACCGCCGTGGACGGAACGGTAAATGGCGCCCGAGCACCGAGACCAGAAACACGCAGGGTCCCAGTGGCTTCCGTCAGCTTTTCCACATCTGCTCCCGAGGGACGCTCTGCAGACCCCCACACTCGGGGCCACGGAGAGGGAAATGGATGGACAGACCACTTTCTTAAGAGACAGCCAAAAAGTGACAGAAAACATGAAATTAGTAATTGTGGAAGAAACTGACAAATTTCTCTAAAGAATTAAAAACACACTTTCCTTACGACCTTCAAGGAAAAAAAATGCAGATCGTAATTTGACTGAGACAACATAAAAAAGAAAATATTCCAAATTAACTTAAAAAGTTAACAGAATCATATTTTAAAAAATCAGTAAGAAAAAAATTACAGAACGATCTTCACAAGAAAATCTTTAGAGAAACAGCAGCAACTATTCGGCACCGTGAGCAGCGGCTCTGCCCCGAGACGCTGCCGGCGGCATCGGCCGTGGGAGGCGGCCGGCTGCGGGGACGAGGACGCCCGCCAGGCGCGGGGTCCCGGGGCGGACACGCGCCGCAGAGCCGGAGCCGAGTCCTCCTTCCGACGCCCTGTCAGGAGACCGCCACCAAGCACGTCCCTCTGGCGACGACATATGTCGCCACCCACCAAAGCCGTGGGTGCAGGGCGGCTTCGGGGGCCCCTCGGGAAGGAGCTAGACGAGGCCCTGCAGGCCCTGCTGCGGGAAGGCAGCCGCGCCGGCCGTCACCACCCCCCGGAGCACACGCTGCGGGGCCTCCCCGGCCTCCGGGCCCGCGCCCCCACCGCGCAGCAGGGAGCCGGGCGGACTTACTCTGCAGCCACCTCTCCCGCCTCAGCTTCAGCTTCTCCTTCTTGGGCAAAATGGTCTTCGCCTCGGCGCCTGAGGACAGAGAACAGGCGGGGTGAGGGGGCATTCCCGCGCCCGCAGAGGCCCGGAGCTCGGCCCGGAGGGGTTCCTCGGCTCTCTGCTCAGATCCGTGCCTGAGGACGGCCGGCAGCCCTCCGCCCCGAAAGGACGGCCCTGGGGATGGGGTGCGGCACGCCCACGCAGCCCAGGGACGCCACACGGCCCCCAGGAGGGAGCGAGCCGGCAGTGACCGGGCAGGGGCCTCCAGGCACCCGGGCACCCAGGCCCCTGCTGCTGGGCCCCCAGGAGCCCGCCCTCAGCCCCACAGCATATGCGCCGACCTTCAGTTGGAAGCCCTGGGCGCGTCTCCATCACTGACCCTCTGAATGAGCCCCACCTCACAGAGCAGAGAGCAGAGGGTAGAGGGGCCAAGCCTTGCCCCGGGTCACCAGGGACGCCGCGGACGGACTGGAGCAGAGCGACGGCTGGGCCCCAGCCTCCGGTCTCCCCAGCACAGCGGTCTGGGGCTGAGCCCCACTGAAACGTCACCAGCACCCCTGGGACCACGCAGCCGGAGGGGCATTTGAGACACAGGATTGAGAGATTCATTCCCCAAGATAAACCAGGAACCAAGGTGTAGGCACAGGTTCTGCTTCACGGAGCCCAGAAATCACACCGCTGCCCACAGATTTCCTCGGCTATTTACACAGGTCCATGACGTCTAAGGAAAAACAGAGCAGCAACCAGGTCTGCGAGAGAAACACAGCGATCCCGCCAAACCAGACCTCATTTCAGGACCCACACAGCCCAGACCCTAGGACTCCCGCAGGAACCCAGGGTCGTTCCCAGCAGTGAGCTCCTGCGTGCTGTGGCCTGGGCTCAAACCCCCAGACACGCCAGGGGCTGACCTACTTTCCTCCTCATTCCGACCTCTCATCCCCCGGCGGAAGGGGGGCCCTCTGACTGCAGGGTCACCCTCCGCTGAGAGCCGGCAGGCTGCTCCTGAGAGAGAGGGAAGGGCCGGGGGCTTGCCACACGCCCCTGCTCCGCCCGCCAGCCCGGCTGCCGGCCCCCCCAGTGCTCCCCACACTGCACTCCAGCAGGGGAGCCATGGGTGCAGCGCCAAGGCAGGCACCTATGCAGCCTGGGGAAGGTGTCACAAGCCCTGGGGGCAGGGGCACAGCGTGAGAAGGGTGAGGGGCATCTGTCTGGGGGCTGGGGCTGACCCCACCCAGCAGGAGAAGGTGGGAGGGGGGCCAACCACGGCAGCCTCCAAGGACGCCAGGTAGGGGTTCAGGAAGAGGCTTTCTCCCCACCACCCTACAACTTCCTGTCACTCTGAAATATTTCAAAAGAACATTGTCTACAAGGTGAGGAGACTGACCCACATGTGGGGGCATCTGAATGTAGAGCAGGCGGAGCCCAACCCTTCCCAGCTCTGCCCCGGGACCTCTGCCCAACAGCCCATCCCCATGGCACCAGGGAAACAGAAACCGAACAGGCTGGCCCTGCAAGGCGGCAGAGGGCTTGGAAAGCTAAGCCCCCCCGAAGCGGCTGCAACACTAGCAGCAGGCCCTGCGGGCCCCAAAGCTTGGGTACATCTGCGGCCCGAGCAGCATGCCAGACACCACAAGGCTGGGCGCCAGGAGCCCTGGTCGCCTCGGGTCCCTGCTAGGTGTCCCTGCCGGGTGCCCCCGTGCATCTGGAGGGCTCCAAGAGCCCAAGTCACTCAGGGCAGGCAGAGCCCCGGCTCCGTGCCGAGCCCCAGCCTCTGATAAGACAGGAGAGGGAGCCCTGCCGGTTCCTGCCTTGAACCACAGCAAGCATGCCCAACCTGTGGCTGCCTGCTCAGTGCACCCCCAATGGCTGACACCAGCCTCAGGAGAAAGGGCTGTGGGGTTACACAAGCAGGGTATTTAAAAGCGCCTGCACAAAACGGTGTCCCGGTCCCTCCCAGAGTCATGGTCTTGGGACACTCCCTGACCACCAGATCACCCGGAGTCGGCACTGCAGCCCCACTGGCCATGGGGGTGGGGGACAAGAGGTGTCCAGCAGTATTTCTCATGATTCAAGAAGTGGCAGGGACAGGTCCAGTCATCCCAGTCCAAGGCTAAATCGGAACTCAGGGCAGGAGCCAGCAACGGCAAGTCTAGAGCAGGCCCGGCCGACCTGGGGCGTCCACAGGACCCAGCGAGCAGTCTGTCCTTAAGGAGGAGCAGCTCTCCAGGCCTAAGATAAAAACAGGACTTAAAACAAGACGTACACACCTTACATATTGGTTGTAGCCAAGCTATGGCAGTACCCAAGTGCCCATTGCTGGACACCTGGGTGAAGGCGTGGTGCGCACACGTACAGTGGGACATTACCTGGCCATAGGAATCGAGAAATCCTGCCATCTGCAGCAACACGAAGGACCTAGAGAGTGTTTTATACTAAGTGAAGTCAGAGAAACACAAACCCTGCATGATGTCATCTATGTGTGTAATCTAAAGGATAAAACAAGTGGACAAAACACTCAAAACAGACAGACACAGACTGGTGGTTGCCACAGAGGAAGGGGGTGGGGGGATGGGCGCAGGTGAAGGGGATAAAGAGGTAAAACTTCCAATTATGAAACCGTCACACAGACAGAAGTACGGACAGGAAGAGAGCCAACAGTCCTGCCCTTTCTCTGTGCACCAACGGCCAGTACCCGACTGACCGCAGGGGGAGAGCGAGCAGCACCCACAGAGGCGCGGGCCCCTCCTCTAGGGCTCCCTCTGGGGCACACTGTCGAGCCAGCACGAGGGAGGAGCTCCTGCCTGCTGTCCACTGCCCACCCGGGCCTCCACCGACCTGGCCCAGCTCCAGGGCTGCCTCCAGAAACACGGGCCCAGGGGACAGCAGGCCACGCGGCTGCATGGCACCCCTGCGGGTTCCAAAGGTGGAGGCAGGGGCCCACCCTCCCAGGCCCCTCTCAGGAGGGAAGCCAGCAGAGCCCGCCCCCCACAGCTCCCGGAGTGCCACCCTGTGCTCACGCTGAGGCCGCCTCCCTCTGGTGCCCGGCAGGGGCTGGGGCCTCAACATCTGCCCCGAGCCGCCACGGCGGCGTGTCCACACATGCCCCGCGTGTGTCCCTCCTCTCCTCCACCAGCATGGGCCCACGGGGGACGAGGAAGGGACCATTTGGGGCTCCTCACCAGACAACATGCACAGACCCCCCCCCCCCCAACCACGGGCAGTACCGAGCCTGAAGAGGAAGCGGGAAAGTGTCAGGGGGACAGGCACGCACAGGGCCATGAGGCTCGGCTGCCATGGCATGTTTACCCCAGCGCCTCCCCAGGAGGCGAGTGGGAGGGCCTCAACCTCACAGACCCCAGAGGGAACACACACCAGTGTGCGGCTGCCGGACCCCAGACCCCGAGGGCCACCAGCCCGGGACAGCATGGAAGAACCGGGGATGGGTGGGTCTCACACACACGCCGTGGCACACAGGCCTCAGCCTCCCCCCACCCCCTCCACGCTGCTGCCTGAAGGTCCCCAGCCGTCTCCAGCCCCAGCCACCCAGGACAGGACTGACGAGCAGACAGCCCCGCAGAATGCTGCCCGCCAGGCTCTACAAGCAGCAGAAACACGCCAAGAACCTAAAATAGCTCCCGCCACCGAGTCCAGAGTGCTGGGTTTAGAAATAGCAACTCACAGGCTCAGACGGCACCTCCGGGCCCTGTCTTCTGCAATCACACAACCCAGATGTGACAGAGAAGCAGCCCCCGCACAAGGCGACGGCCCCCCCCCACTCCAGCCCATTGCGAAGCCTGCTGCGGGTGGACAGCGGGGAGGACCGTGTCCCCTTGGGAGGAAGGCCCCAGGGCTGGCCGCGGCAGGTGGGGGCAAGCCTGGGAGAGGAGCCGCTGGCTGCTTCCTGAAAGGGTGGGGGGGCGGTCAGCACCACCAGGTCGGTGAGCTGCACAGCCTATGGGCACGGGTGGGTCACAAACACAAAACCCCACACAGGGACATGGGGACAGCAGTCTCCGAGTGGCAAGAACAGGCTTTTGTTTCATTTCTTCTCTATAATGAACATTTCCTTTTTCAATTACAAAGTGTTATTTTTCACAAAAACAAGTTTAAGGGGTCTGGTTCCTACGTTTCAAGCCTGCCAGAGGTGGGCTGTGAGGAGGGGCAGGGTGGGGCCACTCCAATGTTTGGGGTTGAGGACTTGCGCATCCAGCCACATGCCAGCTCCGTTTCAGTGGGCTGGAGCCCCACCAGGACGGAGAGGGTGCTCCCCCCGCAGCCCGGACCCTCCTACCCTCTCGGAATTCCAGAGCAACCCCAGATCCGCCTCTCTCAGGGCTGAGCATGCTGCCCCGGGGGTTCCCACCCACTGGTGCATGGGGATGTCCCACTGAGGCAACATGCTGGCCCTCAGCGGGGCGGCACTGACGCCGAGGGAAGGGGGACCACATCCCTTCAGAGTATGCAAGTGTGCAGGCTCCTGCACCATAGGGCGCACGTTCAAGCCACCTTCAAGACCAGCAAGCTACTTTCATCCAACGAGCCCTTAGCCTGCCGTGAGTGTGTCCTCATCATATGCTCTAGGGCTGGAGAGGAGGTGAGTCACCAGAAGCCTCCCGGTCCCCTGCTCGGGCCACACCCTGCACTCAGAGCTCTGCAAGGACAGACCCACTGGTCCTTACAGATGAAGGAGCTGTGGCCACAGAAATCAGATGTGACCCAGCAGTCTGGCTCCTGACCCAGAAGAAGTGAAGCATGCCTCGCCCCTCAGGATGACCATGGCAGAACTGTGGACAGAGGGACCGCGGGAGAGAAGGCCATGCGGAAATAGCCGTGGGCCAGAGCAGCCCATGGGCCTTGCTGTGCTGACTTGCTGGCCCCGTGCCCTCACAACATGCGGCTCACGGGATGCCAGGCTCACAAGAGCGATTCACTGGCTTCCAAATTCAAAAGCTCAGCCCTCCCCAGATACCCAGGGCAACACACATCACACAGTGGATGGGCCCTCACACCAGCGCTACTCACTCCAGAGATGGGCCGGCCGGACACTATCCGGGAGCACAGGCCAGCTCTATAGCCTTCCCTAGCCAGCAGCGGGTGTTGCCCCACATCCTGTCCCTCTGCAGAGCAGGCACACACGCCCTCATATGGCACCTGCAGCCGAGGGCCGTCCTCCTGCATCCTGCCACAAGAACTCCCCAAGCACTGGCACAGCATGGCCGGAGAGGGAGGGCCGGGTGGCAGGAGCACTGGGACAGCTGCCGCTGTGCCGGGGCGCTGCAGGAGGGCCGCTCACGCATGGGCAAATGCATCCACCCCTCCCGAAGTGCCGGCCACAGAGGGGGCAGGGTGAGGCCCTGTCCCCCAAAGAGGAGGAGGCCACACCCAGGGCCCAGCCCCACAGCTGTCCCAACCCCCACCTCTCGGTACCATCCACGTGGGGTCCTGGGCTGCCCGACCTTGCTCTTCCCAGCTTCCTGCTGTGAGCATGAACAGGCTCCGCACGACCCAGGTGAGGAGAGCCGGCCGTAGGGCCCCCTCTGCCCTCCCTATGTGCGCCTGCAGGGCCAGCGTGCTCAGCACTGTACTCGGCAGCCCCCTGCCGGCTGGCCCAGAGCAGATGCCACACTCTGCAGACCTCCACTGGGTCGAGCACACGGCCTCCAGGCCCTGCTAGCAAGATGTCCCTGGAGGCAGTGGGCACCCCTCCCCGGGCCAAGTGCCAAAGGCCTGCTCCCACAGCAAGGAGCCAGACACCAGGTGATACGCAGGGGTGCTCACAGCCTGCAGCCGCCTCCAACAGGTAGTACCTTACATAGGCAGCACACAGGCAGGTCTTCTCCAGCTTCCCAACTGGCAAACGCCACCACCCACTTAAGACCTCCAGGTTCCACTCTAGCTGTCTCGGTGGGGCAGGAGGCCAAGGGGAAAGCCAAACACCCCCTCCCACCCGCCTCCAGAGCACAGCGGCCAGCAGGCCTCAGTGTCCTTGTCCTGGGACTACCCCCACAGATTGGCAACTCCCTCTCCTCATTCAGCCCTCTGGGTCTTGCCTTACATCTGGGGTCAGGGTGAATAGAAGTAAGGAAGACGTGGATTTTGCCATCCCCTCACCTCACAGCTGGAGGAAAGGGTGGATAAAGTGTTTGAAGGGGGAAGTTTAAAAGAATCCCTGAAGACAACCCCTGGAAGCTCTCCCTTCTGTCTGCGTGCGTGGAGCTTGGCATCGGCGCCTGCTGCCTCCTCCTGCTGCTCCAAACAGGGGCTCTCCTAACAGACACAGCTTTGCTGCCCTCTGCTGAGCAGACTCCACACCTGGCCTGCCCAAACAAGTTCTCAGTAGAAACCATGGTGGTAGCCAGCCCAGAGGGGACTGAAGGTCACAGCACTGCAGGTGTGCAGCCACAAGGCACAGGCCACAGGAGACGAGAGGCAGGCGCACAGCTCGAGGGGCCCTGCAGCAAGGTCCCTCGGCCCAGGCTTGTCCACTCCCCACCGCCCCTCCAGCCACAGACCACTCAGCCCCCAGAGCCCTGCAGGCGCACTTCCACACCACCCAGCATGCCGGCCACGCTCTGGCAACACTGATGCTCTTCCCTCCCAGCCTTCTGCCCCCACGTCCCCAACCAGGCCTGTCCTCCTGGCCTGCCCCACCCCACCCCCCACCATGGGGTTGCATCCGGGGCCAGCACTGCCCAGCCCAGGCCACAGGACCGAGTACTGGCCCGACACCCAGGGGCTTTGAGAACTGGGTGGGCTTGTCTTCTGTAGCTTTCCAGCACAAAAAACACAGAACTAGGAACAGAATTGGCAGGGTGGCATCCTGAGCAGGGGAGAAACCTGGACCTGCCACAGGCCAAGAAACTGTGTGCGGTCCACCCGCCAGTGGGCCCTGACCCTGCGGACAAAGCCCCGCAGCCCCACAGAGCCCCTGCCTGGAATCCGAAGGTGGGCCCAAGAGGCAGACCTGGCCCCGAGGCCGGCAAGGCTCCCGAAGGCCCCACTCAGAAACGCGGGAGAGAGGCCCCAGCTAGGAACCCTCAGGGTCAAACAGGCCCCTGCTGGGTCCTGGCGGCACGGACTCATGTCTGCATGGGGGGCAGCACAGGCCGCACATGGGGGAGACGAGCGTGCAGGGACACATGCGGCCACGCAGTGGACATTCACCCCCTGTGGAGGGATCCACAACCAGGTCAGGCAACGTGGCGGCCAGAGAGGCAGGGAGCAGCTCTATTTGTGAGTCAGCCCATGGCAAGGACTTGTGGGGAGGGCATCTGAGCTAATCTGGGCAGAAAGGCACCCAGCAGGCCGCTGAGCAGCAGCTGAGTCATCAGATGCCACATCCCACATGTCCTGCACCTGCTCCAGGCCACCGGCCCAGCCTGAACAAGAGGGGGCCGCCAGCCCACAGCCCCCGGGGGTCCAGGGCCCCTGTGAGCTCCAGGGGCTGGACCATCAGGAAGTGGAGTTGACAGTCGCCAAGATGGAAGAGCTGCTGGAGAAGAGGGAGGCGTGGAAAGGCACACGTACCCGACCTGCCCTCAGGAACCAAGAGGCGTCTGGGCCCCAGGCCAGTGGAGACAGGGCCTTGCTCCTCAGGACACAGGGCCACCACCCGCGCAGGATCAAGTGAGCACCACTCCACACATCTCACACCCTTACGGGCTCATCTTTTTTTCTTTGTATCATTAATCTACAGTTCCATGTGCAACATTATGGTTACTAAACTCCCCACTTCATCAGGTCCCCCCCACCAACCCCATTACACTCACTGTCCATCAGCGTAGTGAGATGCTATAGAGTCACTACTTGTCCTCTCTGAGTTGTACAGCCCTCCCCGTGCCCCCCCAACATCACATCTGCTAATCGTAATGCCCCTCTTTCCCCCATGTACCTCCCTTCCCACCCATCTTCCCCAGTCCCTTTCCCTTTGGTAACTCTTGGGTTCTGTGAGTCTGCTGCTGTTTTGTTCCTTCAGTTTTTTTCTTTGTTCTTATACTCCACATGAGTGAAATCATTGGATACTTCTCTTTTTCCACTTGGCTTATTTCACTGAGCATAATGCCCTCTAGCTCCATCCATGTTGTTGCAAATGGTAGGATTTGTTTTCTTCTTATGGCTGAATAATATGCCATTGTGTATATGTACCACCTCTTCTTTATCCATTCATCTACTGATGGACACTTAGGTTGCTTCCATTTCTTGGCTATTGTAAATAGTGCTGCGATAAACATAGGGGTGCATATGTCTTTTTGAAACTGGGCTGCTGCATTCTTGGGGTAAATTCCTAGGAGTGGGATTCCTGGGTCAAATTGTATTTCTATTTTGAGTTTTTTGAGGAACCTCCATACTGCTTTCCACAATGGTTGAACTAATTTGCATTCCCACCAGCAGTGTAGGAGGGTTCCCTTTTCTCCACATCCTCGCCAACATTTGTTGTTGTTTGTGTTTTGGATGTTGGCCATCCTCACTGGTGTGAGGTGATATCTCATTGTGGTTTTAATGTGCATTTCTCTGATGATTAGCGATGTGGAGCATCTTTTCATGCGTCTGTTGACCATCTGAATTTCTTCTTTGTAGAAGTGTCTATTCATGTCCTCTGCCCATTTCTTAATTGGATTATTTGCTTTTTGTTTGTTGAGGTGCATGAATTCTTTATATATTTTGGATGTCAACCCCTTATTGGAAACATCATTTATGAATATATTCTCCCATACTGTAGGATGTCTTTTTGTTCTACTGATGGTGTCCTTTGCTGTACAGAAGCTTTTCAGCTTGATATAGTCCCACTTGTTCATTTTTGCTATTGTTTCCCTTGCCCGGGGAGATATGTTCATGAAGAAGTCGCTCATATTTATGTCCAAGAGATTTTTGCCTATGTTTTTTTCTAAGAGTTTTATGGTTTCATGACTCACATTCAGGTCTTTGATCCATTTTGAGTTTACTTTTGTGTATGGGGTTAGACAGTAGTCCAGTTTCATTCTCTTACATGTAGCTGTCCAGTTTTGTCAACACCGGCTGCTGGAGAGGCTGTCATCTCCCCATTGTATATCCAAGGCTCCTTTATCATATATTAATTGACCATATATGTTTGGGTTAATGTCTGGATTTTCTATTCTGTTCCACTGGTCTGTGGGTCTGTTCTTGTGCTAATACCAAATTGTCTTGATTACTGAAGCTTTGTAGTAGACCTTGAAGTCTGGGAGTGTAATTCCCCGTTTTATTCTTCCTTCTCAGGATTGCTTTGGCTATTTCGGATCTTTTGTGGTTCCATATGAATTTTAGAATTATTTGCTCCAGTTCATTGAAGAATGCTGTTGGTATTTTGATAGGGATTGCATTGAATCTGTAGATTGCTTTAGGTAGTATAGCCATTCTGACAATATTTATTCTTCCTAGTCAAGAGCATGGGATGCATTTCCATTTGTTAGTGTCCTCTTTAATTTCTCTTAGGAGTGTCTTGTGGTTTTCAGGGTATAGGTCTTTCACTTCCTTCGTTAGGTTTATTCCTAGGTATTTTATTCTTTTTGATGCAATTTTGAATGGAATTGTTTTCCTGATTTCTCTTTCTGATAGTTCATTTTTACTGTATAGGAAAGCAACAGATTTCTGTATGTTAAATTTGTATCCTGCAATTTTGCTGAATTCAGATATTAGGTTCTAGTAGTTTTGGAGTGGAGTCTTTAGGGTTTTTTTATGTACAATATCATGTCATCTACAAATAGTGACAATTTGACTTCTTCTTTACCAATCTGGATGCTTTGTATTTCTTTGTTTTGTCTGATTGCCGTGGCTAGGACCTCCAGTACTATGTTGAATAACAGTGGGGAGAGAGGGCATCCCTGTCTTGTTCCCAATCTTAGACGAAAAGCTCTTCAGCTTCTTGCTGTTAAGTATGATGTTAGCTGTGGGTTTTTCATATATGGCCTTTATGATGTTGAAGTACTTGCCCTCTGTACCCATTTTGTTGAGAGTTTTTATCATGAATGGGTGTTGAATTTTATCAAATGCTTTTTCAGCATCTATGGAGGTGATCATGTGGTTTTTGTTCTTTTTTTTGATGTGGTGGATGATGTTGATGGATTTTCGATTGTTGTACCATCCTTGCATCCGTGAGATGAATCCCACTTAATCATGGTGTATGATCTTCTTGATGTATTTTTGAATTCATTTTGCTAGTATTTTTTTGAGTGTTTTTGCATCTATGTTCATCAGGGTCTGTGATTTTCTTTTTTGGTGAGGTCTTAGCCTGGTTTTGGTATTAGAGTGATGCTGGCTTCACAGAATGAGTTTGGAAGTATTCCCTCCTCTTCTATTTTTTGGAAAACTTTAAGGAGAATGGGTGTTATTTCTTCTCTATATATCTGGTAAAATTCAGGGGTGAATCCATCTGACCCAGGGGTTTTATTCTTAGGTAGTTTTTTGATTACCGATTCAATTTCGTTGCTGGTGATTGGTCTGTTTAGTTTTTCTGTTTCTTGCTTGGTCAGTCTTGGAAGGTTGTATTTTTCTAAGAAGTTGTCCATTTCTTCTAGGTTTTGCAGCTTGTTAGCATATAGAGTCTCATAATATTCTCTTATAATTCTTTGTATTTTTGTGGGGTCCGTCGTTATTTTTCCTTTCTCATTTCTTATTCTGTTTATGTGTGTAGATTCTCTTTTTCTCTTAATGAGTCTGGCTAGGGGTTTATCTATTTTGTTTATTTTTTCAAAGAACCAGCTCTTGGTTTCATTGATTTTTTTCTATTGTTTTCTTCTTCTCAATTTTATTTATTTCTTCTCTGATCTTTATTATGTCCCTCCTTCTGGTGACTTTGGGCCTCATTTGTTCTTCTTTTTCCAATTTCAATAATTGTGTCTTTAGACTATTCATTTGGGATTGTTCTTCCTTCTTTAAATAGGCCTGGAATGTGGAGAGAGGGGAACCCTCCTACATTGCTGGTGGGAATGCAAATTAGTTCAACCATTGTGGAAAGCAGTATGGAGGTTCCTCAAAAAACTCAAAATAGAAATACCATTTGACCCAGGAATCCCACTCCTAGGAATTTACCCCAAGAATGCAGCAGCCCAGTTTGAGAAAGACA
>JAQQAC010008350.1:103025996-103038645 GCA_029783875.1 Phataginus tricuspis | reverse complement strand
AAAATGAATTCATTGCTTTCTATTTCCTCCTTTAATTCTGTTAGTATTTGTTTCACATATGCTGGCGCTCCTGTGTTGGGTGCATATATATTTATAATGGTTATATCCTCTTGTTGGAGTGACCCCTTTACCATTATATAATGTCCTTCTTTATCTCTTGCTCCTTTCTTCGTTTTGAAGTCTGTTTTGTCCAATACAACTACTGCAACACCTGCTTTTTTCTCGTTGTTTGCATGAAATATCTTTTTCCATCCCTTCACTTTTCGTCTGTGTATATCTTTGGGTTTGAGGTGAGCCTCTTGTAAGCAGCATATAGATGGGTCTTGCTTTTTTATCCACTCTGTTACTCTGTGTCTTTTGCTTGGTGCATTCAGTCCATTTACATGTCGGATGATAATTGATAGATATGTACTTATTGCCATTGCTGGCTTTAGATTCGTGGTTACCAAAGGTTCAAAGGTAGCTTGTTTACTATCTAACAGTCTAACTTAACTCTCTTGTTAAGCTATTATAAACACAGTTTGATGGTTCTTTATTTCTTTCTCTTCTTCTTCTTCCTCCTCCATTCTTTATATACTAAGTGTTTTATTCTGTACTCTTTTACATTTCCTTTGACTGTTTTTGTGGATAGTTGATTTTACTTTTTGCCTTTAGTTAGTATTTGGATGGTCTGCTTTCTTTGCTATGATTTTATTTTCTCTGGTGACATCTTTTTAGCCTTAGGGGTGTTTCCCTCTAGAGCAGTCCGTTTAAGATATCCTGTAGTGGTGGTTTATGGGAGGCAAACTCTCTCAAGTTTCTTTTGTCTTGAAATTGTTTAATCCCTCCGTCATATTTAAATGATAATCGTGCTGGATACAATATTCTTGGTTCAAGGCCCTTCTGTTTCATTACGTTAAATATATCATGCCATTCTCTTCTGGCCTGTAAGGTTTCTTGAGAAGTATGATGGGTTTTCCTTTGTAGGTGATCTTTTTTCTCTCTCTAGCTGCCTTTAATACTCTGTCTTTATCTTTGATCTTTGCCATCCTAATTATTATGTGTCTTGGTGTTGTCTTCCTTGGGTCCCTTGTGTTGGGAGATCTGTGGGCTTCCGTCGACTGTGAGACTATTTCCTTCCCCAGTGTGGGGAAGTTTTCAGCAATTATTTCTTCAAAGACACTTTCTATCCCTTTTTCTCTCTTTTCTTCCTCTGGTACTCCTATAATGCGAATATTGCTCCATTTCCATTGGTTACACAGTTCTCTTAATATTCTTTCATTCCTAGAGATCCTTTTATCTCTCTCTGCCTCAGCTTCTCTGTATTCCTGTTCTCTGATTTCTATTCCATTAACAGTCTCTTGCACCTCGTCCAGTCTGCTCTTCAATCTGTCAATCAACTGTTTCATTTCTGTAGTATCTCTCCTCACTTCCTCCCTTAGCTCTTGCATATTTCTCTATAGATCCATCAGCATGGTTATGACTTTTATTCTGAATTCTTTCTCAGGAAGATTGTTTAAATCTATCCCATCAGGCCCTCTCTCTGGGGTTGTCTGTGTGATCCTTGTCTGGACCATATTCCTCTGTCTTTTCATGGCGATAGAAGTGGTCGCTGGTAGGTGCCACGTGTGTCAGCTGGGAGAACAAAGTCCCTTCCTGCTTGTTGTTCTTGCCCTTCTCCGGGATCTGAACTGGTTTCTTTCCCACCAGGAGGCAGTCTCTGGGGTAATTCCCAGAGCTGCCTGTGTGCAGGGTCACCCTCAGCCTAGCCTATAGCACTGCGGGGGTTTGAAGTCTCGCTGGTGCCTTCTGGTCCCCTTGGTGCTTTCTAGCCCTTGATGTGGGTTCTGGGGCTCTTCCCGCTTAGCTGCATGCCTGCCAGAAGTAGATTCTGTGAGGATGTTGTGGGCAGGACCGCTCCTCTGTTGTTCCGCAGCAGTGGAGGCTCCCAGACCCTCTGCGGTGCTGGCCAGGGCAGGGGGGGGAGTGAATGGGAGGCTGCTGTTCACTGTGGGAAGCCTCGGCGCGGCTGCTTTGCCCGGCCGCTGGCCAGGGAGTCCGAAATTTCCGAAGACTCCCAGCCTGCTGGGCTGAGTGAGCTGGGACGATTTTGTTCCGCTGTTGGGCCCTTGTCTCTTTAAGACTTCAACCAAAAAAAAAAAAAAAAAACCAAAAGAAAACAAAACAAACAAACAAACAAACAAACAACAACAAAAGAAAAAAAGCGCCCCCTTTTCTTTTGTCCTGGGGAGCTGGCTGAGGGGACCCACTTGTTGTCACAGACTCAGGTCCTGCACTTCTGTTTCTCTAATCTCCGATACACCACGCGATGTGTGTTAGTGCTCCCCGCGCAGATCACCAGGGCTGGTTATTTGGCTGGCCTGCGCTTCCACTCCCTCCCCACTCTGACTCTTTTCCTCCCGCAGATGCGCTGGGGTGTGGGGAGTGCTCGGGTCCTGTCGGGTCACGGCTTTGTATCTTACCCGTTTCGTGAGGCACTGAGTTCTCGCAGGTGTAGCTGTAGCCTGGCTGTTGTACTGTATCTTCTTGTCTTTTTTTTAGGAATAGTTGTATTTGTTGTATTTTCACAAATACATATGGTTTTGGGAGGAGATTTCTGCTGCCCTGCTCATGCCGCCATCTTCCCAGAATCCCCCTTACTGGCTCATCTCAACCCCAACAGGCCAGACAGGAGCCAAGTAGTACCAGCCCCTTCCTTCATAGAGGGGCAGCCCTGGCCCAGAGCATGCCAGCATCCTGCCCAGAGCCACCAGCTGCTGGGGCTGAGCTGCGCGGCCCCCAGCTGTCCACTCACTCCCGTGGTCCCCAGCAAGGTCCCAGAGTTCACAACAGCTGGGAGCCAGACCTATACCCCTGGTGCCGCCCTCCCCTCTGTAAGCAGTGATCAACTTCCCGTTTCCTACTTTGCCTCCGGTGGCTAGCCGATGCCCAACTTCTGCCCAGCACCTTCCCCATGCTGCCCTGTGCATGGGGCCTCCTGTCTCTAGGACCTGTGAATGTCATAGGCCAATTATTTCCTGAGCTTGTCATCTCCTGTTGTGTCTACACCTGACTGTCCCATAACACAAAAACACACCTTCCTTCCTTTCCCCCACGCGCCCTCCCCATGCTTTCCAGTCCCAGACACCAGATTGTATGTGTCCCCTTTGCCTGGAAGTGACACCTCGCTCCTTCTGGTTGGCCACACTTCCTGGACAGCCAATGTCACTGGTGTCAGCCTGGAATTTCCAAAACCCCTCAGACTCTGTACAAAGGGGCAGAGCCTGAGCGCTTTCCATGAGCACGGAGATGCCAGTGGGTGCAAGTTTCCAGGGCAGCTGGTGGTCCAGGAGACCAGGAAGGTTGAGGCTCTGCACATCTCAGAACCAAGCACCCATCTGGGGCCCAGATCTGCACCTGGGAATGGGACCAAAGGAGCCATGAGGGGGGACCTGCTGGGCTCAGGGCCGGCGTCCTGAGCTGGGCAGCATCGGAGCCTCTGCAGTGTATGAAAACAAGGCCCAGCAGGTCTGGGAGGGCCCCAGGGATGCTGGTGCCGCCCTGAGGTGGGTACTCAGCCCCAGCCCCTCTTCATGCAGAGGGGCTGGGGCAGGGGGGAGGACAGGAGCTGTGACCATGACCTCTGGGGAACCACCAAACAGTGCCAGAGGGAGGCCCTGCTGTCACCACCATTCCCAGGTGGGCCTCATGGCTCTGAGCTGCACAAAAGGAGGGGGAAGGACCGCTTCACCTGCCCCCACCCCCTGCATTACGTCCTTGTCTGTGATGGGACAAGGTATGCCAGCCCCTCCCTGACATGGGAGCGCCACCTGGCCAGCATGGTTACAGGAGCCTCGGACAACTCCCAGGAAAGCCCTCATGACACACCTGCCCACATTCACCTTGCAGGTGATGTTTAACAGACACTCCAAAATCCAGCTAACTGTGCATGGCACCACGGGCTGACACAGGTCTTGTGACTCCACAGTAATGCTCTGTCCCCTCTACTCCCTGCAAACTGCACCGGGTCACTGGCTGTAACACGGATGTTCCTCCTGCTCTTTGCCCTCACCTGAAGCCAGCCCCTCACGGAGACCCCACTACAGGCAGGCCAGAAGCCAATGCAAGGCTGGGGGCTCGAGCAGCCATGAGAGCCCCACTGGCCTCTCCCCTACACCTCGATGGACATGGCTCCTAACGAGGGGGAAGTTTGTCAGCTGCTGAGGGAGCGAAAGCCACATGCTCAGCAGCACTTGCCATGCCCCTGACAGAGGTGAGAAGTCCCAGTCCCACACTGGGCAGCAAGGGCCCAGGGCTCGCCACCAGACAACGGATTCTGGTCACGCCCAGGCTCTCCAGCTTTGTGAGGTCACTACCGTGAGCTGAGCTGCTGCACTTTTTCAGCAGCAAACACAACTCACTTAGGGCAGCTGCGTGGAGCAAATGAGGTGAGAGCATGCTGTGAGCAGAGAAAGTCGCCCAGCCTGCCGGGGTGAGGACCAGGCCTGCAACGACAGTGTAGCACAGAGCTGGACCACGGCAGAGCCCATCCCGCAGGCGGAAGCAAACCCGGCCCCACACCCCCAGGGGAGGTGGGGGCGAGGGGAGAGACCGCAGGGGTGATGCACAGCAGGGGTGGGAATACGGAATCGCCTATGTGGGGAACTGTCAGAAGGCAGCATCTGTCAGCTCTCTGGAGGAGTAGCTTATGGGGCAATTTAAAAAACCTGGAAGGGTTTTTGTATTAGATGATAAAAAGCTGCCCTCTATGACACTTAACTCATTCACCCAAGTTTAAGAAAAGCAATCAAAACTGCCCCAAACACACAGACAAACCATAAGAGAGTCAGTGAACACACAGAGCCATGGGATCTGGGTCGCGTTGGTCACCAAAGTTAAATGCCTGTGGCTCCACCTCCAGGTAGAAGCCCGCCACCCAACCTGGGAAAGCACTACCCAGAAACAAACTGCTTTGGGGGCCGCGTGGATTAGTTTGAGATGGAGGAAAACACAATCACCCGCTGCAGAAGCACCTTTCAGAACGTCCCTCATCTGAGTAAAAACTGATGAGAAAGTGCAGCCGCGAGCCCCCACAGAGCTGTCCCATGACGAGGCCCCCACGACAGACCAGCACCCCTGCTCCCGGCCGAGCTCAGAGGTGCGCGCTGTGACTGCCTCCGAGTGGCCTGCCACGGAGGTGCCTGCCACGGGACAGGGGCTGTGGGCGCGAATGAACCGCATTTCTTCTGCACGCCGTCCTGGCTCACTGTGATCTGCGGCCTCCCCAGAACCCAGAGGGTGGAGGGAAAGTTTCTTCTCCCTGCGTTTCTAAGCACAAGGAATGACAAAGGCCCAGGCACGGCGTCCCAGTGGAACAGGGAGACCTGAAGCCATGATATGGACGTGCCCCTGAGAAATGCTTGACAGAAATCATACCAGGGAAATCAATACAACTTACAACTCTTAGAACAGTTCACAAGCAGTAGAGGGGAACCTGAGCAAAGTACAGTCAAGATCTGGAAGCTGCTCGATTATCCTACAGGAAAAGTGAAGAAGAGTGGGAAAAGGGCACATGTCCACGCAACACGACACGTGGCCACAGAAACGTGGGCCCACGTGGCAGGGCAGCTGTAGGGGGCATAAAGAGTGAGGCCTGTTGCAGGGTTAAGCCCACGCGAAGAGGCACATGCAAAGCACAGCAGGATCACAAGGAGACCAGTGCCGACACCCGGGGGCCGGGGCTCCCTCGGGGTCCCTTGCAGCCCCTCGACACTGTTTTAAATTGCCCAAGTGGAAGAGTGCAGTTCACACAGGCAGCATGGAGGCCTCCCCGAGAACGTGGTGGTGGGCCTACCTGGGCCTCCGGGACTCACCCCCTCTCCCAGGCCAGCCCGCCTCAGACAGAAAGCTCTGCCTAAGACTGTTGGCTGGGTTGGGTCAGAGAAACATGTCAGGAGACACCAGGAAAATGCAGCCAGCAGACTTCTAAACGGGGGAAGTGCAGGAGGGAGAATGATCTGCCCCCTCATCATAGAAACATGAAGGAAAGGTCGGGAAAGGGCCGGACTGCACTGCAGCACGCAGCCCTCACTCACACTCTCTCATCTGATGGTAAGTTTTAGGTGTGATCATGGTGTTATAGGTAGTTTATTTTTTTTAAGAAACCTTAGAAATATACACTGGAGAATTTTTGAGTGAAAAGCTATTTGCCTTTAAATAACTTCAAAAGGTGTGTGTTGAAAGCAGGTGGTGGACACATGAGATTTCATTATACCATTCTATTTCAGTACATGCTTAAATTTTTCCACTAATTAGTCTTTTTAAAATGTGCAGGATAACTTGGAATTTGCCCTGGCACCTCAGAGCTGACCTGGCACCAGCGCTGTAAGCACCCAACCCCACGGCCAGCCTCCTTGCTCTCACCTCTCCTGATGGAGGTGACACTCCTTGTGTCCGGGTCCAGCTTCTGCACCAAGGCGCTGGGGTCTATCTGGGTCCTGGCAAAGACGTCAGTGCTCATGAAGGCCCACTCCTACAAAGGCGAGGAGGACAGTGATGTAAGACTCACCTTGCAGCTCAGAGTGCAGCACGAGGCAGGCAGCGCGGCAGGGAACCCGCATGAGGCTGCGGCCAGGCTGGCTGACCACCAGAGAGCCTGGGGAAAAGCCCCTTGCTCTGGAGTGCAGCCAATCACCAGACAGTCCACTCCTGGTCTGGGGACCATCTTAGGCCAGATTCATGATCAGTAAGGCATGCAGATGACCATCTCAGCATTCAGGAGCACCCGAGACAGGATCCGGATCTCCTCCCAAGCCTGGCACCGTCTGAGTCTCTCCACGGCACTCTCCAGGCTCACTGCTGCTCTCCCATCTTGGCAGTCTCTCCCACGGCATTCCCACCTATGTAGCAGCTAGATTTCGAAGCCCGCCAAACCACTGCCGACCACAGCATGCTGACCCAGAGCCTGCCTCCCAGGCCTGTCTGGCTCGCTCCATGGCAGGGGCCACGGAAGGCAAGGCAGCCTTGCCCGCCAGGAGTCGCAGACCTAGACACAGGACTGGGTGGAAACTAACTCGAGTGCCAAGAAGGAATGCCTTCACCTAGAGCCCCTGGCAGAGAAGCCCCTGCTTTTGGGGAGCAGCTAGAGCCGGGCAGAGGGAGTCATCAGAGAGCTCAGGGCCCGGCCGTTCTGCCCAGGAGCACTCAGAGCGAGATGAGCACACCTTCTGGAAGCATTCCCCCCGCCAAGCACAACACGGACAGGAGGCACACGGCTGCCCTCTGCGCAAACACTGGCTGAACAGTACGTTTCCTGACCCAGGTGCAACTCCCAGAAAGTGGTGTCCACGGCAGTCCAGGCGCCAGTCTGGAGGCCATGTGAGGCTCAAGGCTGCCCCAGCTCAGGAGTGATCAAACGTGACCTCAAAGCTGCCAGTCCCTGGCTGAAGGAGGGTCAAAAATGCAAACCCCTGAACTGTGACAGCACCTCTGATCCAGATACATGCACCCAGTGGGAAGGGCAAGGGGACATCAGCACAACCCTGGCCAGTAAGTGGCCTCTGCTGACCCAGGCAGCCAGGCTAAAAGACAAAACAAGAAAAAGAACGTGAGTGGGGAGCTCAAAGGGGGGACACTGCTGAAAGTGGAAGAGAC
Source organism: Phataginus tricuspis (assembly GCA_029783875.1). Lineage (NCBI taxonomy): Eukaryota > Metazoa > Chordata > Mammalia > Pholidota > Manidae > Phataginus > Phataginus tricuspis. The sequence continues at coordinate 103,031,013 of JAQQAC010008350.1, read as the reverse complement.
TTCACATAGTTCGTCAGAGCCAGGCAAACCATCCAACCGCCTGGGTGCTGAAATGTCCAGTTTTCAAAACCGACTAAGTACAACACATGAAAAAAGATCCAGGGAAGTGTGACCCAGCAACAGAAGCTGCTTGTGAGGGTCCCACATGTTGGGCCCAGTAAAGACTTCAAAGCAGTCATTGTGAATATGGCCATAGAATTAAAGAGACCACATCCAAGAACCACAGGAAGGAATGATGACATCTCATCAAACAGATTTTCAGTAAGAGAAAGAAACTGAAAAAAATAAAGTTCTGGAGTCAAGAAGAACAGCAGTTGAAATGAAAAATCTCACTAGAGAGTTTCAAAGGTAGATTTGGGCTGCAGAGGAAAGAATCAGAAAATGTGAAGATCAATAAAAATTACACCACCTGAAGGAGAGAGAAAGGACAGAGCCTTGCAGAAAAATGAAGAGACTCAAGATACCACTAAGCATGCCAACACATGTACATGTGATAGAAGTGCCAGAAGGAGAGAGGCCGAAATAGTCAAATATTGGCTGAAAACTTGCCAAATTTGATGGAAAACACTAACTATACATCCAAGAAGCTCTATGAACTCCAAGTAGTGTAAACAAACTCCAAACAGAATAAACACAAAGAAATCTATATGGAGATGCATCAGAGTCAACATATTTAAAGGCAACGAGAAAAACTTGAAAGCAGTGGAAGGAAAATGACATCCCAAATAAGGGAACTCCAGTGAGACAGAGGGCCGGCTTCAGAAACAATGAAGGCCAGAGGGCAGTGGGAAGACACGCTCAACTAGTCAACCAAGAATTTTACATGCAGCAAAACTAACTTTCAGAAATAAAGACAATCCCAGATAAACCAAAGCTGGGAGAATCTGTCTCCAGCAGGCCTGACTTCCAAGAAATGAAATATTCAGAATTTTTAATGCTGAACACAAATGTGGTAATTCTAAAAGAAACATGGAGCCTGGGAAAGACAAATATGTAGCTAATTATAAAAGAGTAATTACAACAACTTAATGTTGGGTGGGAAAATACACAGACACGGCCTCCACAACAACCCAGGGAGATGAGTGGGACTGGAGTCGCACGGCAGTGAGGAGCTTATCTCCCATCAGAGTAAACGGTGAAGTACACCATAAGCCCTACATCAACTGTTAAAGGTCACCCGCTGACAAAGATTCTCTCCGTGACCGAACCCTGCTCAACCCCCTGAGCTTCCCAACCAGACCTCGAGTTTTCACACCAAAAGCACAAGCAACAAAAGAAAACAAGATAAACTGGATGTCATCAAAATTAGAAACTTTGTTATCAAGAGAGTAAAAAGACAACCACAGAACTAGAAACAACATGTGCAAACTGTGCATATCTGATAAGGGTTAGGTATTGGGTATATATAAAACTCTTGCAACTCTACAACAAATCATTTAAAAACTGGCAAAGGATTTGAACAGACATTTCTCTAAAGAAGTTATACAAACAGCCAACAAGCTTGTGGAAAGATACTCAACATCATTATCCCTTAGGGAAAAGCAAATCTAAGTCAATGTAACAGCCAGCCCCTTACATCCACTAGGATGACTAATCAAAAATACAGAAACACACGTTGGTGAGATGCGGATACACTGGAACCATCACATATTGCTGATGAGGAATGTAAAATGGTGTGGTCACCATGGCAATTCATCAAGAAACTAAACATAGGGTCCCATACAACCCAGCATTCTCCTCCACCAAGGCCACAGAAAAATTTGTACACAAATGTTCACAGCAGTATTATTCACAATAGCCAAATATTTTGGAAAAAACCTAACCATCCATCAATGTAAGACTGGATAAATAAAATGTGGTGTGATAGGGTACACCCATATAACGAGTATTTTTCAGCCATAAAAGGAATTTAGACAACAAAGAAATGAATGCTACAAAAATAATGCTACAAGGATGAACCACAGGATGGCCCGCAGAAACGTCCTAAGTGAATGAACCCAGACACAAAAGGCCACACACTGTATTATTCCACTTATACGAAATCTCCAGAACAGGCAAATCTATAGACAGAAAGTAGATTTGTGGTTACCAGACTGACTGTTAAGTATGAAGCTTCTTTTCAGGGTGATGAATGTTGTTAAATTTGTAGTGATGACTGCACAATTCTGTGAATATACCTCAATAATACCCGTTGAACTGTACAGTTTAAATGGGTGAGTTTTATGACATGTTAATTGTATCTCGATGGAGTCTTTATAAGCCAGGGCACTGGTGCCAGACCCGGGTTCAAACATCAGCTCCTTCAACGGCAGCTGAGTGCCCTTGGCAATTTATATAAACTGAGCTTTTGCACCTGTGAGCCCTGGGGCCGCTAGGATCTGTCAAGGGCCCGGTTCACAGCAAGTGCCCCACGGCACCACTGTCCCAAAGCCATGGTCTCCGGGGACCAGCAAGGGCTCTAGGGCCAGCGCCCGGTCAAACGAGTCTATCCACTCGGTGGAATATTACAGCACCATAGAAAGGTCTGAGGCACTGACAAATGATACAACCGGGATGAACCTTGAAAACGTGCTAAATCCAGGAAGCCAACCTGTGTGCCTCCGTACAGGACAGACAGACAGCTTAAGGCTGGGTGGGCCGGGGGTGGCCGCCACGGGTGCTCCCGGGCGCGGGGTCTCTTGGTTTCTTCGGTAGCGCCGGGAATCTCCCTTCCTTTCTGGGACCCCAGCTCTGACTCCGGATTCCCGCCATACTCGCGCGCCTCTCCGGCGTTGCAGTGGGAGGTTTCCGTTCTCCCGCGCACAGCTCCCGGCGCGCAAGCCACCCCGTCCCGGGCCCGCGGTCGGCGGCAAACACCGCGCAGGCCTAGGTGGCCCGGGGCGCCGAGGGCCCTTCTCGGGCGGGCGCCTAGCCGCGCGCCCCCCGGAGACGCGGGGCTAAGCCTGCCCGGACTCCGAGGCCGCCGGTGCGGCGCCCGCCCCGCCGCCTGCGGCTTACCTTCCCCCCGGCTCCGCAGGCCTGCGGAGGGGCCGCCTCCCGGGCCGGGGTCGCGGGGCCGCGCAAGGCCTCCCCCGCGGGCCTCACGGCCGCCTGGTGCACGCGGGCCCGTAGCCCCCTCACTTTCCCCATAGCCCCGCCGCACACCCGCCGCCGACCGGAAGCCGTGGGCCCGCGCGGCGGAACGTACCGGAAGATGGTCCGGCGCGCGGGCGCGCGGGCGGAAACAGGCGCCGCGGCAGCTGGGGCCCGCGCTGCTCCGGTGCCGGCCTCCCCGCATTTGGTGGAATGACTGACACAGCGCGGGGCGGGGACAAAGCATGTTGAAAATACATAGTGTTTGCTAGAGTCCTTTCTGTTAGAAATGGCAAAAAACGAAATGTGATTTATTCCCAGAGGAATTAATGTTTAAATAAAAGGGTATTAAGAAGCCTACATATCAGAATGATGCCGGGGTTCTTGTTCGCGGAGTCGAAGAATGAACTTCGTGAACGGACAAGGCAGATTCACAGAGAGTTTTTACTCAGATACAGAGAGAGCGTTATTCAGGATAAGAGAAAGGATAAGAGAAAGTACGGAACGCCCCGCAGGTGCACGAAGGGTTGCCGCTTCGGGTCTGGGCGTCTAGGGGTTTATGCTTGCGGCGGTGGGAGTTTTCTATAGATTCAGCCAGAATGCTAGTTATGTTGTAACCTCTGTCTGTGACGGTTCCCGGATACCCGATTGTAAGCTAATGGGCTGACTGCGAGCGACGAGCGGTCCTATACCACTGGGTCCCGGCGGGGAATAAGCTGTGACATTGTTTCCATTTCAAGCCCCCTGTTCTGTAAGGCTCTGTGCTTTTCCAGGCCCGCACCTGCTCTGAGTGGGCGGGAGTTACGGCCTTGCTGCCCCCCCGCCCCGATCCCCCTCTACAGATGGAGACCGAGCCGCTTAGGGCACGGGGGCCATGGCTGCTCCGCCTGCTTAGGTTGAGCGGGGGCGAAGGGAGGGGTGCAGTCAGGTCTCCATCGCTGGTTGATTTAGGGGCCTCAGAAAATGGGCGTCTCCACTTGGGGCTCCATTTCTATCACCATTTGTAGTTTTGTGGCCTCTAGGCGAGATAAAACAAATCGTGTTATTAGGTTAAGTAAACAGGGGCCAAATATTAGTATAAGAATAATGATGAGCCTGATAAGTAGAATAGATTTTCGCCAAAAGGATTTAGAAAACCTGTTCCATATTGCAGTGGTCCACAGGATTTCTGGATCTGCGCTTTTTCTTTTTACCCTCTGGTAAGGGTTTGGTTTAAGATAAGCATGATGTCCTTCCAGGCCAGCTTAAATGTCAAGATAAGTCCTTGGAAGGCTTTTATGTATTTGTCTGGGTTATCTGAAAATTCACTCAGGTCCTGTTTAATTTGCCTCAAGTCTTGGAGGGATAAGGGGACATGGACCCGAGCCAGTCCCCACTCTCCATTGGCTCCCTCCTGTAAGGGCAGTAAGGATGGGCCCGTCTTTTCTTTACCCCTTGGGGGGCCTGGCATGGTGTTTGTTTTTCTATGGTCTGACTTTCAGGATTCTCAGCAAGTGAACCTGGATTTGAATAAGGTGGGCATGGCAGGGCCAATAAGGAAGAGTTAGTGTTGGAGTAGCATCAGGAACTCATTTATGCTTTTGGCATATTCTTTTGTTTTCCCTAAGGGCAAAGAAGGCTTGTACATATGGGACTTCTGACTATTTCCCTTTCTTGCAGCAAAATAAATCTTGCTGCTTGACCTTATTATATTTTATACTTCCCTTGGGGGCCAAGTCTTTCTATCAGAGAGTTTGTATTGAGGTCAGGCTTGGGTGCAGAAGAAGATAAGGTGCTTCTTTTTCAGGGTCTGGGGGTCAAATTGCTCCCAGTTCATGCCAGAGGCATGTCTGCCTTTACACTTGAAGAGGAAACTCCCATCTGGAAGAGAGAGAAAGACAGGTGTCCAGGACCTGATAGGTCTTTCTCTCTGTGAGGGCATCTCCTCGCCTTGGAGCCTGGATGA
>JAQQAC010008350.1:102999798-103025496 GCA_029783875.1 Phataginus tricuspis | reverse complement strand
GCTTCCTGCCATGAGATGGGAATCACCCTCCTTGAGAGGTCCTGCAGGAAAGTAGGGCTTGTGGGAGAGGGACCTCGGAATCCTGGGATTGTGACTAGGGGCTGCCTTCTTTCTCTACGTGCTTCTGCCAAAAATGTGGAGGCACAGAGTTGGTGATATATTTCCCCAATACAGAGCACAAAACCTTCCCTCGCACATATTTCAACTAGAGGCTGTGGGCTGTTTACATGATGGGCTCGGGTTTCAGCTTGGCCACAGGCCAGCTCAATGGGACCAGAGAAGGCCTCTAGAGTGTGGAAGGGGCGAGGCGTCTCGAGTCCTATGCCTGTTCTGTCTAGGAGGGTTAAACGTGTAGCCTGGGCAAGGTCCTGAAGCCAGATAAAGGGCCTGAGTATGGGGTCTCCCTCACAAACCTCATTCACACTGCCCAGGAGAAAGTGGCGCCGTCCCAAAGGGACCCCCTGGGATGAAGAGCAGGGGGACTCTTACCGCGGCCAGAGATAGAAGTCAGGCAGAGGCTGCCATGGACAGTTTTGGAGCGGGGTGTCTATACTCTAAAACACCAGTTTCTGCCACTGCCTGGGAATTATCTTACTAGTCACCCACTGTAAGAAATCTGATCTGTGAGACAAGAGGTCAGGGGTCATCTGCGACTCTCCCATAGGCAGCAGCCTAGCCGGAGGTTCACTCAGCGCCATCGGATCAATCGGCCGGAGCCGAGATCCAAGGACCACCATCTACAAGTCCAGTCTGCCCTCAGAGTCCACAGATTAGGATAAGAAACCAGGAAGTCGGCTCAGCCACTCCCCGACATTCCCATCTGGAGGCGGGGATCAAGGAGCGGCAGACACCGGGAAGCATTTCACCTGAGACTTAAGACTGGTAGCGGATGCTAATTGTATACCCACTGGGGTTCACTGTTGTAACAAACGTCCCATCTGGTAGCGATGTTGACGGTGGGAGAGGCTGTGCGTGTTGGGGAGGCAGAGGGTACACGGGAATCTATACTTTCTGCTGAGAACCTAAGACTGTTCTAAAAAATAGTCAATTTTTTTAAATAGGTGGGAAAAGCAAGTCTTTCTCCCTCCCCTGCCGCCAAACCCTAGTCCCCTCCCCCAACTCAATCATGATTACCACTTTTCTGGTGACTTTACAGGAACTCCTGCAAAAAACGTTTTACTTACAAAAATACATTCTTCACTGGTCCTTCTGTCACCCAAGTCAGAGCTGAGTCTCCGCCCTGTTCTGCGCCTAGCTTCCTCCCCATGATGACACATCTTAAGGTCCGCCTGCTCGCTCCTGGGTAGTCACCTGCCACACACCTGCTGATGTGCTCTGTGCCCGGGTCACCTGGCCCCAGTTTCCTGCTCTAACACACGCTGGCCTGTGTCTCCTTACACATACGAACAGAAGCTTTCCCAAGGTTTCCAAAGGGGCTGTTAAATGTCAGGATCTGTCTGAAGAGCTCGGGCCTACTGGTCTCTCGCTGCAGGGCCTGAAAACAGGTGGAGGGCTTTTCTCCGGCCAGGAGGCCACGTGTGGAAGAGTTGATTGAAGGTTTCTGTCTACACAGCTGAGGCTGCTATAACAAGGCACAGACTGGTGGCCTCAGTAGCAGGCATTAAGAGCCCACAGTGCAGATAGAGAGCTAATGAACTTGCCACCTTTCCTTAAATAACTTCTGTAGATGTCAAAACTAGAGGAGGTGGGCAGGGGCCCAGCCTCAGCAGCAGAGAAGGTGGCCCTGTGCACCCCCATGATATGTGGCCAACCCAGCCTGGCGGGGGGGTGGGGGCAACCACAGAAATCAGCAGCATTTCCCTTCCAGCCAACACCACCATCTGCTGGGGCCCCACTCCCTGCCTCAGCCTCCTAGGTAGAAGTTACCAAGATGCTCTAGCATAAAATCACCCCCACGTCCTGGGAGCACCCAACCGAGAGTGCCTGCACATCGTGGAACCGTCCCCCACACAATTGACACCAGCTCCATTCCCACGGTGAGCCCCTCCCCTTCCTCCTGAGATGCCCGGGCCCCAGTGTGTTTCTCCTGCTACACTGACAGCACAAGGTCAACATGCCCTCTTTGGTGGACTTTGAGCTGTTCGGGGACTCTGGCAAGAGCCCAGCCTCCCAGCTCCAGAATGTTGAAAGGCAGACAAGGCTATCTGTGGATGACAAAGTCAGAAACGTCAGGCCAGGACATATGGGGGCGGCTTCACAGCGAGGCTCTGGACTGAGGCCAGAGAGAAACATCCTTGGAAGAAACCCCAGAAGCCCACTCTCAGGCTTGGCACCCCCCACTCTGTACAAGGCATCTTGCAGTCGCTCTCTGTTCACTGCCTGCCAGGCCAGTCTGGTGGGAAGGGGAGTCCAGCTTCCATTAGCTACAACCTCTTGACCAGCTGTGAACAAGACTGATGGAACTTCTGGGAGCAGGTTGACTCTCTGGAGTGTGGAGATGGTTGTGCCCACCCCCCAGTCATGTCCCCACCCGTCTAGTGCCGCGTACATCTTCTTTAAGTAGGTGTCATGCAATGTTGTGAGAAAGGCCTTCTTCTCTAGCTCTGTACCACTGTGTGGGTCCACAGCTGTGCCATGAAGTAATGAGAACACAGAGGTCATCCCCGCTGGTAAAGTCACGCCAGGCTGAGCTAGCTGACAACAGCGCGTGGGCAGAGATAAACCTCAGCCAGCTTGGAGGAGTGCCCCGGCCAGGTAGGGCAGTAGGGAGCTTCCAGAGCAGCTCTGTTCTCAGGGCTCAGCACGGCTGATCTGGTCTTTAACACCCCTGTACCCTCTGCGTCTAACCAAAGTCATTTCCTGAGCTGTCCGAGACAGGGAGACCAGCTTGACTCGCAGCCCAGACAGCGTTGTCCCCTGCCTGACCCAGCTGGGGGTCTTGGCACCCGGCCTACAGGTCGGCTTCACTTTCGGGGTTTGCCCCGTGCCTCTTCTGTGCAGTCCAGGCTTCCTCAATAAAAGCAAGAATGTCTAAGCACTGCAGAAATGATCTGAGGCGAGTTTTTGAAAACCCTGGGGCCCCTTCTCTCTCCATTGTCCCACCAAGCCCCTTGGGGGCTCCCAGGCAGAGTTTTCCCTGCCCACGCTGCTACCCGGATGTTTCCACCCTCCAGCTCCTCCTGAGAGTTCAGGAGAAATCTCAAACTGGAACTCTTGGTTCCCACCCCAGTCTGCCCCACAGCAATCACCCCCTTCTGAAGAAACAGCACTGACACCTGCACAGCGGCCGAGGCAAACACCAAGGGCCCCCCTTTGCCGGCTCCCCCTCCTTGTAATGCCCGACCCAACTGCTCCCTGTTACTGCCCCAAGCCGCCTGGGGGCCTGGCCTCTTCACCGCCTCCCTGTGCTTTCCCTCCCTGCCCACCCTCCATCTGAGAGGACCCTCTCCACTTACAGCACCCCCGATCTCCCCAGTGGGGACCCCCCAGCCACCATCACCCTGCAAAGGCCACCCCTGGGCTTGACCTCCCAGGAACCCCCTCCCTCCGTCCCTCGTTAGCCACCTGCCTCCCTGTGGGACCTCGAGGCCACCCTGGTCCCCAACGCCGCCTCAGAGCCTGGCTTCCAGCTGCCCTGGAGTGGCTCGTGGTTTTTCTCCTTTCTCCGCCTCGCTCCTGTCGCCCGGGGCCGCTCACGGCCACTAGCAGGGGGTTCGTTTCTGCATTTCCCTGGAGGAGCTGGACAGACGCCGCAGGTCCCTCTCCCCTCCGCTTCCCAGGCGCAGCCAGGAGAACACCCCGCGCTCCCGGGCCTCGACGGGGGGAGGGGGGGGGACCCCCGTCGAGGAAGAGTGGCTTCCAGGAGGCGCGAACCCCCTGCCTTCCCTCACGGTCTACCAGGGGCCTGGACGACAGACTGGGCGGTGAAGCGTCTGACTCTGCCTCCGGGTTTCCAAACTCCACGCGGCTGAGCTGGAGAGCAGATGCCGATGCCGCCGCGGACGGTGACAGAACCGCGACTGGCCTGTGCGCCCGGCGGCCCCCCAGGCCTGCCTGCCCGAGCAGAAGCCCCAACCCTGCACGTTCCCTGTGCCCAGCGTCAGGGCCTCCTTCGTGGGGTGTCGTGGGCGTTGCCACCAGCCTCCAGATGCAGCGGCTCGGCCCGTGAACCTGCCCCTGGATAGGCCCCCCTGAGCCCTGGGAATGTGTCCCAGCAGCCCCCCACCGCTCCCTCTGCCCCTGCTTGGCCTGAGTCTGGGTCTCAGGGTGTCCTCAGCCTGTCCCCAGAAAGGAAGGCCCTGGTCACGCTCCCCCAGGGAGGCGGCCAGCTTGGAAGTGACTTGGGCAGGGTGGGAGTTTCTGAGCCTGTTTCACCATCCCTCCAGAGGCAACCCCAGTGGAGGGCTCTCCGAGGACCCCAGGTAAAGTCCCACGAAGCACTTACAGGCAGCGCGTGTTCAGCAGATTCCAGGGGCCCTGGAGTAACGGAGCCAGAGAGGTTGCCGGCTCAGAGTCGGTGCAGGGATGTTGTGGGGTCAGGTGGGCATCGGGCAGAGACAAAGCCCTGAGTCCAACCCTGGCCCTTACTGCCGGGCTCGGCGGCCCGGGAGCGCCTGGGAGGGGAGGGGGCGGCCTTCCCTCCCACCTTCCCCGGGACCCTCCCCGGAGCCCGGACCCGGCGGCTTTGGGACGGAGGCTTACACCTGCCGGGCGTGCAGCTGAGACTTGCCCAACCCTGCGCGCAGCGGGACCCACCCACTGGCTGCAGACCGGGAGACCAGGCCGAGCGAAGTCCCGCTACCCCCGGCCGCCTCCGCCTGGGGTGCTAGGCAGCGCCCACGTCCGTCTCGGAGCGCCGCCCGCCGGGCGTGGGGTCGCCCTCGCCTCGTGCACGCGTGGGCACCCGCGCGCAGCTGCCTCCAGTCGCACCGCCCGGCGGAGGCGACCGCGGAGCGGGGCGGGGGGAGCTGGCGCGCTGCCGAGGGGAGACAGCTGGGTTCGTGGGGGCCTCCACCCCCGTGGCTTGTGTGGCTTTGGTTCAGGTACACCTGTGGTTAAAAATGATCGGTTTGCGTCTCTGTGGGGCCGTCGGTCATCTGAGCAGTCCATAACCCGACGAATCTCCGGGAACCCGGAGCTCACGCCTCCTTGGCTCCTGGGTCAGCGCCGCGGGTCCCTAAGCTGTGCGCCCATGCGCAGAGCGACCGCTGGGTGGCCGGTGCCCGCCGGTCCACGCCCGGGGATGCGACAGGAAGCCCAGATGCAAAGACTCGGGGCTCTGGAGTTCCTGCATTTGGAAACAGACGGACTCGACAAGTGATCGCAGGGCGGTCGGAGGAAGTGGCGAGGGCGGGGACGGAGGGGGAGAGGCGGGGATGAGGTTGCCCAAGACGCAATTTCCACACGCGGCTTTGCGCCGTGGGGGTGCGACGCGGCCGGCCCCTGGCCCCCAGCCCGCACGGGGCCTCGCCGACCCGCAGGGGCGGCCGCAAAGCTGGCCGGTTTCTCGCAGACCTCCCCGAGCTGGGGGAGAGCCGTTTCTGGGACCTGGGTCCCTTTGTTTTTGTTTTATAGTACGGTTTACTAAATTAACAGTAACATCTGATTATAAAATTCTGATTATAAAGTGAGTATGTGGCTATCGTGGACAATGGGGAAATACAGAAAGCTATTTTAAGGAGCCAAAATCCCTTTGACCCTGTTGCCCAGAAATGCCCTCAGTGGAGCGAGCTAGTCTCAGCTGCGCTGTTTCTCTCCCTGGGTCATGCAGCCTTTCTAAGTTGGAAAGTTCACGTTGCTAAAGTGGAAAAGGACAGCTCCCCCGGAGCCCACCCAGCTCGCAGCCCAGAGCCTCTGCTCCGCAGCCCAGCCCCACCCCCACCTCCCACCAGTGGGGACTTCCCGCAGCAGGGCATTCCCTGGGAGGATGGGGCACACCCAGAGGAGGGCAAACGCTCCCTCCCCTGCTTGACCTCCGCGTCACCCCAGCTTAGCCAACCTGTAGGGGCCTTACTCTCAGGGTGAGACTTGCCAGCTGCCAGCTCCCCTGCCCTGCCTCATTTGCCTACCAGAACTGTGCCTCATTCACTCACAGGCGCTGGGCCGGGCCCCACCACGCCCAATACTTGGTCCTAACCCACACCCTGCCTCCATGTTCCCAGGCACTACTGAGAGCTTCACATACTTCAAATCAGAGGCCTTGTGAGGCAGACCCTGCACCCTCATTTCACAGATAAAAGGGGCACCTCTCAGGAGCTGAGCTAGGCCATGCAGCCACCTGCCAGCAGGTGCCCAGGACTGCATTCCAAGGGCCGCAGGCCACCACGGCTCACTGCACCGCTGCTCTGTGGGCCAGTAGCAAGGCTGACCCATAAGGCCCCACGCTGGAGAGAGGCTACCACTTCCTTAGAAGAAGACGTGAGGGAGGAGGACAGAAGACTGCCCCTTGGCCTGCAGGGCTCCCCCGGGGAGGGGGGTGAGCACTTTCTGGAGAGTCCTTCTGGGCTGAGAGGCCAGCTCTGGACTGGGACCCAGAACCAGAGGGGAGGAAGGGGGAGGGGAGGAAAGCAGGTGTGTAGAGATGGAGCACCTCCTGGGAGGGAGGGGAGGAGGCCTCCACCCCCGCCCCAGCCATGATGCCTGCCAGGGCGTGGGGCCACAGGTGGGGCAAGTACCGGAGCCCCCACAGCTGGGGCTAGGGTGGGGCCTGGGGAGCCAGAGGAGGTGCTATAGCCGCCTCTACAGAGGGTGAGTTTCTGGAACTGGAGAGGCCAAGAGACAGGATTCTGAAGAAAGAAGCCCTTAGGGCTCACTTTGGTGTTAGGTGATCGCTGGTTCTGTTCCAGCCAAAATCCTCGTGTTCCCCCCCACCCTGCACCACACCTGCATGCAAGACCAGCGTGGCTGACCCCAGGCTCCCATCTGGGGCTGTGTGCCCTGCCCATGAGCCCGAGCCTCAGTGTGTTAAGCAGACCCCCTCAGTGGGGTGGGTGTGGCCCAGCGGGTCTGTTCCTAACAAGCCCCCAGGTGGGATACTGGGTCCGGCCTCACTCCCCAAGCATCGCTGGGCTTGAGCAGGGCTCTGTGAACTGGCCCACAAGCTGGCCCTCCGCCTGTTTGGGATGCAGCTGTGCTCATTCAGGGGCGGATGGTCTGAGGCCGTTCTGGCGCCACAAGGGTAGACCTGAGTGACTGCCGCACAAGTTGTATGACTGGCAAAGTCCAAAACACATACTTTCTGCCCTTCAGATTTGTCGAGCTCTTTCTCTGTTCCAGGCACTGTTCTGTGTCCCCACTGGCCCAGAGCCTCACTCCGTGACATAAGCATGGTGGTCCTTGTCCACACTGGTGGGTGAGGGGACTCTACCTGCACAGCTAGCACGCAGCCCAGGCCTCTGTCCTGCACCTCTGCACACTGACATGACACACTGGTGGCGAGAGGACAAAAGGGACAGCTCCTCCCCAGTCAGGGAGGTAGCCCAGATGAGGAGGGCCCCCCGGGGGACAGCAGTCCTGTGGGACCCTGCGGGGCGGGAAGCGTGTGGGCAGGCAGGGGGCTTCTGAGTCCACCATGCAGCACAGGCTTGGGATGGGGCAGGTTTCCAGATTCGGCTAAGGCCTGAGACCCCACTGTGGGAGGGAGTTGAAGGTGGGCTTCTGTAGACCTCCCAGGGATCCTGAGAGGGGAGTGGTATGAAAAAGAACTTCTCAGACGTTCCTCCAAAATCTTGACCTGCCTGAAACTCAGCTTCTCCTGGGGGTAGGTTACCAACCCACCCGCCCAGAGGTTCTCTGACACCACCCCCCTACTTCACTGTCCCAGCCTCAAGGACAGCCAGCTTCTCACCTGCACCGCACGTCTGGGTGGGAAGGGGAAAGGATTTGATTCCTCCCTATTACATTCAGAGAAAGGAGAGGTTCATTGTATCCCAAGTCCAAGAGTTAAAAGAAGCAGAAAATTCAATGGGAAAAGTTTCTCTGTAAATCCAGATATAGACCCTCCCCTCAAAGAAAAAAATCTGCTATAATGTTACCAAAAGCTCCATGACTGCCGGGCCCCGTCTCATCGTTTGATTTCCATCTTTATATCTATTGGCACCTGCCATGCACCAGGCGGTTTCCTCATTTATCCTCACAATATGGGGGTGAGTGGGGGCAGGGGGAGGGGTGGCCGAGGCCCAGAGAAGGGACGAGGGTCCTGAGCGTGCTGCCACTACAACTGGGCCCAGCCTAGGACCCCAAGTGCAAGCAGGGTTTCTGGCCTCAGCCTCCCTGCCCCCAGCCAGGCCTCTGGGGCAGGAGGAGCTTAGTGAGCAGCCATGGAAACCAAGCCACTTACTGGGCAGGGCTGCAAGGTGCACACTGGTTTCAGCAAAGGCGGCCCAGACTCCTGGTAGTCACACGTCCCTCGCATGGCTCCATCCCACATTGGCAGAAACCACAGATTGAACAGGAACGGCAATTTGATAAGTACGGGAGAGAGAGGAATGACCCTGGGGCCTGGGTCAGGGTTAGGTGGCCTCCTGACCTACCTGGGCCACCAGTGCAGCCCAGCCTTGGTGAAAGGGGAAGTTAGATTCCTGGGTCTGGGGAGCATCTGACCTTCCTGTTCGGGCGGCTGAGAGAGCTAGCTCCTCACACCCCCGCCCATCTCTCCTCGCCTCCTGCCCCCACCCCGCCCCCCGCCTCTCTGTGGAGTTCTGTCACAGTTTTGTTTTTAACCCAGGCTCAGTGCTTTCATTATTCTAACCATGTGAATGTGCACTGATGAACCAAGTGGACATACGACAATTACATTTTCTTCCTGATACAACTTTCTGGTTTTCCCCCAGAGTTGATAATTGCTTAACTTTTTGCTGGCTCAGTGTCCTTTGAACTTAGAGCCATGTCTGATGCCCACCCTCCCACTGACAGGTCCATACGGTGCCTCTCAGAGTGACCTCCTGCACGATCAGGCCTGTCAGCTAAGCTCTCATTCTGAGGGTGGTTGGGCAGCCCCTGCTCAGGCCAAAGGCCAGCCCGTGGCAGGCTCCCCAGGGTGCTCTGACACCTTCCTTTAGGTGAGTTAGGGAGGCAGGGATGCTTCCCCATAGGGGGAGGAAGCCTAAGGAGAAAAGGCTCTCTGCTCGACATGGGGGTGGTGCCTGGGTGGGAAGTCACTGGGCGCACCAGGCCAGCATTCAGGGCAGCAGGAGGCTGGAAACCACACCTGGCCTCTCACATCTTTCCTTTCTGTGCTCTCCTGCCTGCTCTCTGCTCTTATGTGGCTTGGATTACAGTGAAGATCTCCATCACTGTGCTGGGTGACTTTCTGCCTACTTGTGTGGATTGGTGAGAAAGAACTATTTGAAGCACTTACTGCAGTAAGGAAGTGCCAAGCACCACTTCCTGCTCTGTCCTCCACCCCCCAGAGCCTGCCTCTCCCCTGCAGCTGCCAGCTACCCCCACCCCTGCCTCCCCACAAAGGAACTACAGCTGAATCTACATTGCAGAAGGAAGTTCCTGGGAGGAAGAAAGTAAAAAGAAAGCAAAGATGGGGGAAGGTCAGGAAAGGCCTACAGCTGGCTTGGAGGGAGGATTTGCAGGCCAGTGGGGAGGGAAGCTGGCGAAAGGACAGTGAGGCTGTGGGAGCGGGGACGGGCGGGACCACGCTGTCAGCCTCCTTGCCTTCCACGTGAATGCCGCGGAGTCACACGGGCACGTTCTCAAGGCTTCGCCTTCTGCCTCAGGTGCTGGATTGTTCCGTCTACAGGCACCTTCTCTGAGGGACGGGCCTCTGGTTCTCACACCTTGCTCAGTCCCACTTGCGTGGCATCCGGGCCACAGCACCCACCTCTCCAACCTGCCCCTGGCATCGCCTGAAATTCCACCTCCCCACCCAGGGAGCTCTGTAAAGTGAGCCAGGAGCCCCTGCTCCATCATTAAAAGATTTCTTAAACTTCAAACCATCACAAAGTTTATATTTATATATTTCTGTGCACTGTGGGGACATGGCTGGGGGGGAGTGGAGCTGGGGGCTCCCAGGATGGCACTGGGAACAGCAGGGGACGGACCGGCCTGCCTCTTGCACGTCCCCCCCACTCTCCTTCACTTGGCTGCCCCCGCCCCGCAACGCCTGAAACCCTTTGGGGATATCCTCTCATTCTACCTTACATCCCAGTCTCCCCAGCTGGGTTGTGATGTCCTAGGGGGCATGGATTATGTACTCTCGGGGCATCTAGCTCAAATGTCAGTCCCAGGAACAGGGTGTCCTCAATAAACACCTGATAAAATCAAGTCGATTTTCTGGAAGGTGAAGGTGAAATTGACGGCAAATGGAGTTGCTTGGTTGACTTAAGGGGAAAAATTATTCCCAGAGTCCTGCTCCGAAAGCTCACAAATTCCTGTCTTCAGTTTTAGAAATGCAAAGCCTGTCCCTTGCGATTCCTTCCCACGAAGGCCTGCAGGCTGCTGGTCCACCATGTCTTCTGTTTCACATTCTTATTCCTGAACCCAACCAAGGAAACCCCTTTGCCACACATCCCAAAGCTCCCTGTCTGCTGTCTTGCTGCTGGTGTCCCAAGCACCACCCCTTTTTTTCAACAACTCTGTGGTGTCCCGTGGAATGGATGAGCTGTGGTTAATTTAGCCATTTCCCTGTTACTAGATGTGATTTAATTGCATTTTATACAAATGTTGCAGTGAAGACATGGAGACTTCATTAGTCCTGGTGGTGGACATCAGGAGAGGCACTGCAGAGCCAGACGGTGTGCACGTTATATATATAAACACGTGATGCCAATTGCTTCCCAATTCCTCACAATCTTTCACTGGCTTGGGAACGCGTGCCCCTGTGATGGCTGGGAGATGGCATCTCACTGTTGCTCTGATGTCCACCTCACATTGCCTATTGAGTCTACATTCCCCAGTTTCTTCACTTAGTCCAATGGTTGAGATTCATTCCTGTTGTTGGGTTTCTAATATACACATTTAATGCTTTTCTTTAATGCTATAAATTTCCCTCGAGGCACTGCTTTAGCAACACCCTACAATTACAATATGTTGTTTTTCATTTCATTCTGTCAAAATACTTCCTTATTTCCCTTGAGGCTTCCATTTGACCCCATGGATTATTTAGAAGTATGTTGTTTCCTTAGAGAGTTCCCCATATTCTTCTGTTGCTATTTTCTGGTTTAATACCATTATGGCTAGAGGTCCTATTGCACATGATTTCAGTTCTCTTAAATGTCTGCAGGCTCCCCTAGCAGCCCAGGAGACAGTCTACCCCAGGGAATGCGGCTGTGCCCATCTGTGGCTGCTGGTTGATGGTGTTTTTTTAGGTCTTCTCTGTACTTGCTGACTTCGTGTCTACTTTTTAAAAATTGATTCCTGAGAGGGGAGGGCTGAAGGCTTCAGCTGATTCTGCATCTGTTTCTCCTTTTAGTTTTTCCAGCTTTTGCACCATGTATTTTGAAGTTCTGTTAGATATACGCCACTTTAATTGCTAGATCTCCCTACTGAGTGGGCCCTTTGCCAAAAAGTAAAGCCCCACAAAACACCTGGCGGTTTCCACTGCTGTGAAGTCTACTTTGTTTGGCAGCAACATAGGCATTCTACTTTCCTTTCGACTAGCATTTCTCTGCTATCTTTCCCATCCTCCTTCTAGTAACCTACCTGTCCTATTTGTCACATTTAAAGTATGTTCCTTACGGACAGCATAGAAGTTGGGTCATTTTTTTTTAGAAATCCCACCTGCCAATACCTGTCTTATTTGGTGTGTTTAGACCATTCACACTTAATGTCATTACTGAAATGGTTGGATTGAGGTCTATTGTTTAAGTTTTTGTTTTCTGTTTGTTCTTTGTTTTTCATGATTGTTTATTCCCTGCCTTCTTTCGGACTGTATGCATGATTCCAGCATAGTATTTAAATTTATCAGCTGGCTATTTGACGATCCCTCATTATATAGGTTTTTCAGTGGTTGCTCTAGAGTTTATAATATGTACACTAAACACTTTGTCTACTTAAAATTAATATTTTGCCACTTGAGTGAACCACAGTGGAACTTACTGTCCTCCTTTTTCTTGCAGTTGCCATGTATCTGACATCTGCATACATCGAAAATCCACCAATGTTCTGATCTCACCATCAACCTACCTTAAAGACCTTGGGAGGAGAAAATAGTCTCTTATACTTACCCTGATATTTCCCATGTCTTCTGTTCTGTCTTAATTCCTATATTTCCAAGGTTCTTTCTAGTATCATTTCCCTTCTGAAATCATATGATTCCTTTTAGAGCTTGTCTGCTGGAGACTAATTTTCCTGGCCTTCCTTCCTCTGAGAATGGATTTCTTTCCCCTTCCTTTGTGGGGAATGGCTTTGCTGAAATAGAAGGGAGAGTTGACACTTCTTTGAGCACCATAAATATGTCACTCCATTGTCTTCTGGCCCCTGTGGTAAGAATTTTCAGTTCTTCAGGTAGTTGTTCTTCCAAACGTAGGTATTTTTCTCCAGCTGCTTTCAGCACTGTTTTGTTTACCTCTGGCTTTCAGCAGTCTGACTGCGTTGTATACAGGCTCCATTTCCCTAAAGTTTATCCTGGTTAAGACTCACTGAGCTTCTTGAATCTGTAAATTTATATATATATATATATATATTTTTTTTTTACCAAATTTGTGAAGTTTTCAGCCATTATTTCTCCAAATACTTTTTCTGTGTCAACCTATACTCTTCTTCTGTCTTCACTATTCTATTCTATTAAGTCCATTGAGTGAATTTTTTGTTTGTTATTGTATTTTTAGTTTTTAATAACCATTTAGTTGTTTTTTAATAGTTTCTACATCTCTGCCAAAAATTTGTGCCTTTGCATTTGTTTCAAGAAAGGTTTCCCTAATGGAGCATATGAAGAACAGCTGGTTTAAGTGCTTTATGGGATAATTTCAACATTTGGATCATCTCAGAGTTGGTGTCTATAAATTATTTTTTTCTCTTACGAATTCTTGAGATTTTCTCTACTGTTATTATTTATGCTTGCCAACTTTTGGGTTGTATTTTGGACATTTTTAATATTGCTGAATGAGAGTCTGGATCCTACCAAAACCTCCTCCGATGTTCTCCAACAGTGCCCATCTGTTTCTGCTGGCGGTCAGCCTGGCTGGGTCGGACGTGCCCAGGCCTGCCTCCCGTGGGCTGTGGCTCCAATGTGAGTTGCTTGGGTCCACCTCGCTTGCATCCCCCTGGGTCCAGTCTTTGACCTTAGCAGTGGTCTGTGCCATGACCCAGTCCCCAAACCTTTCGTCACGCCCTGTTGGGTCATTGCCACGCACACCCAGCTCGGGGCTGAGTCTGGGACCTCCTACAAAGCTGCACAGGGGGTTTCTCTGTCGCCATCTTACTGATTTCTCCTAGATGCTCCAGCACCCCGCGGCTCCGTTTCCCGGTGCTGTGGCCCTCTGGCCATCAGGCGGGAGTGGTAGCCTCCGTGCTCTGCCACCTGTTTCCCGTGCCTGGATCCACACTGGGTCCAAGTGGCCGTTCCTGTAGCTGCCGCTACCACCACCCTGAGTGCAGGAGGAGGGAACTGAAACGGGACACTGCTCCCTCCCTCTCTCAGAGCAGCGCCCTCCCAGCCCACTGACGAGGAAGCAGGGTCTCCCTCGGCCACGGCCACTGTGCTGTTCTGGCCTCCAGGCTGCCTTGAACCTGAGCCAGGGGACAAGACCCTCACCAGGACACCAGGCTCCCACCGGTTTCCCTTTCTCTCCGCAGCTGTTGCCGAGTTGCTTCATGTTACTCTGTGCGGTAAGCGTAGCTGTGATCAGTGACAGAGACCCAGGCGAGGGCACTTCGTTGTCAGCTGGGGCTGGAGGCTCCTGGTGCTTCTACATATTCTTAAAGTCATTCCGTGTCTCACAACTTCACTAAGGTAGAAATCAGATACCACTATTCAGTCATTTAAGTGCCCAGTTGAATGAATTTTGGCTAAATTTACAGAGTTGTGCACTCAGCATCACAACCCAATTTCAGAACAGTCCTGTCACCCCCAAAAGCCCTCTTGCGGATTCGCAGTCACTCCCTATTAGCTCCTTTAAAAAATAACATAGAGTATTTCAAAACTATAGAAAAATGTAGAGATCAACGCCACAGACAACCATGTGCCCACCGTCCGACTTTAGCATACGTACATTTCACCTTGCTTTGCCCAGATTTTCGTCTTCTTTCTTCTTAATAAATAAGCCTTAAAAATCTGAAACTGAAGCCCGCTGCAGACTTCTCCCAGGACCACTGCCTTCTCTACCTTCAGAGGTAACCCCTGTCCTGAACTTGGGGTTCATGAGTATGTGGGCTTTTCTCCTAAAGCCCGGTGGGTTGTGTGTGGTATTGTACAATGTAGCCTTCTGCGACTTGCCTTTAAAAAGAAGCTCGGTGATACATTTTGAGGTATGGCCCCAGATCACTATTTTAATTACTGCTGTTATCCCACTGCATGAATGTGCCGCAGTGTATCTACTCATTCTAGATGGGGTTTGTTTCTAGTTTTTCAAGCTGTCAGGCTTTTTGGAAATTGTCATACAGTCCACATGCATTGTGATTGATTGATGTGTCTCTGAGTCTGTGGGGTCCCCACGCCCCATCTCCTCTTTCTTTCTCTGTCTTGCAATCTGTTGTTTGTGGGGTTTTCTTCAGTCTGGATTCTGCTGACCGCCTCCCTGCCATGTGCTTTAACACAGCCCTCTGTCCCCAGTGTTTCCTACAAACCGGTAGTTTGATCTAAAGTCTTGATCTGATTTGGACTCAATAGTAATAATTGTTATTTTTATTTCATTTCTTTTATTTTTAAAATTGTTATTATCTTATTATTTTATTATCTTAATTTTTACTATTTTAAAGTACTTCATTTTCACCCAGACTCCTTCACAAAAGGCGTGTGTATCGTAAGTGGTGTGTGTTCCTGTGATGTCATCTCTGGTGACAGTCATTGCTTCATTGAGTGGGTCACCGGTGGGTGTGACCTGTGGACAGTCTCAATCTGTCCTTCCGTCTTCACTGTTGGCTGGAGGAGTGCTATAAAGAGGAAGTTCCCTTGACAGAAAACATTTAATTGGAACTTGTTCTGTGTCTTTATTTTTAAAACTCAATTCAAACATTTGTTGATCTGAGAAGGGAGAATATAACCCATTCACAGATGCTGTGACCCCCGACACTCTGGATTACTCTGGAATTATTTGAAATCATTCCTGATATCTTATTGTGTGCTTTTAATTTACAGTCCTTTCTTGTTCTGTTTGCCTTGCCTTTAAAAAAGTTACTGTATTTTCTTTTTTCAAATGTCCACATCCTATTTATATTCTTAAGGAGCCTTTTAAATTGTCATAACATGTAAAAGTAAGCACTGCCCATAAAAATGTCCATCGATGCACACCAGAAACAGCGCCCTGCTCCCCTCTCCCTGTGCTGATCCTTCAGGGGGTTTGTTTTGGGTTGTTAGTATTCTGACCACTGGTTTTAAATCAGGGTCACTTGGGCTTAATAATGTTTACTTCTTTCTTTGCTCAGGGTGTTACCTGCCCTTGTATGCCTCTTGTATTGATTCATCTGTCTGTTTATTTCTGGACAGCAGCTTCCAGATAGCGTACAGAGGAGTCGGGTGTCTGAGTCCTGCTTCTCTGGGATGTCGGATTTCGTTTCTTGGTGAATCTCACCAGTGGGCGTCCGGCTTCTCCTTCTCCTCCTTCCGTCCCCTGGTCCTCCCCCTCCCTCCCCTGCTTTCCCGCTCCCCCTCTGCCCCTTTTGTCTCCAGGATCGGGGGGTGCTGTGTCCCAGCGTGACCGGAATTGAGGAGTGTTTGCTTCCTGTCTTCTCTGCCCTGTGACAGCCTCGGGCCACCTGCCTGCGGGACCTTCTCTCCTCCGCAGGGCACGTGGCAGCCCGGCCCCCGTCCGCCTTCTCAGGTCTGGACCTCCCCTGCGGCGGGAGCACCTCCTCCGGGGCCCCTGTGGTCAGGCCGGCAGGGGCCCCCACGCATCTGCGTGTGTCTGGGCCCTTTCCCTCTCCTGGTCCCTGAGCTGCCCCCTCACCCTTTGTCCTGCTGCCATTTTAGTCCGAGACACACTTTTATTTCCATACATCAGTGTCTCCATCCCAGTGTCTGCCTTTCTGATGGGTGAGCTCTCCCCTCCACATTCAGTCTGAGGCCGGGCGCCCTCGGTGTGGTGCGAGTCCGATGGAGTCACCCCTGGTGCAGCCTGCGCCCCTGGGGCTCTCCCTCGCCACAGGGCACAGCCACTTCCCCTGCCCACGGCGAGCCCCACCCTCCCCCAGGAGCTGCCGCTGCTCCTCACTGTGACCACGCGCAATGCCTGTGTGGCCCGTCTGCCCCCGTGGCTGCCTCTCTGACAGCCTGGTGGGGGGCCTGCACCAGGCAAAGGGGCTGAGGTTGGCGGGCCAACGCGGCGTGATCACCCACATGTAACTACTGCTTCCTCTGAGTTCTGACTCAGAACAGGAAGCATTGTGTCCCCACCATCGGGGCGCGCCTACCAGGGTCCTCCCAGACGTGCCCAGCACCAGCCCGGCAAAGAGCGGCGCTGAAGGCCTCCCAGCCCAGCCCAGCGGGACGCCCCTGCAGAGGTTTCCAGGACATCCGGCAGGGTGAGTGGACAGGGGCTCCTTTGTACTCGGGCTCACAGCTCAGCCCTGTCGCCTTCCCGGGTGTGGCTGCTGCCTTTCCCAAGGGTGGCAGCTCCGAGTGGCCCTGGTCCATGTCACCTGCCCGGTCGTCCACTCCAGGTTCCTTTCACTGAGATCCAGTGACGGGAAGTGCTAGGCACAGTGGGGGCAGAGCTTCACAAAGTCATAGGTGTGTTTGTAACTGGAGGGGATGGGACCCAGCACGGAAGGGGGACATGGCACAGCCCAAGGTCTCAGCTCCCAGGCCTGGGGTTTCCGGACAACCTCAGACACTTGCTGAGCCCCTGACATGGGGCCGGTGAGGCCCAGCACAGCCAGGAGGAGGCTGGGAGCCGGGCCAGACTCCCTGCTGGTGGGTGTGGGGCGGGCACGCCAAGGATGTGCAAGCGGCCTGGGGAGCCCCCAGATGTGCCTTCCTCTTCCTGCCCAAGCCACTCCCCTCTGCTGGGCACACCCCCACGGCCGCCCCTGCCTGGCGCCCTGCACCTTCTGGCGGTGGCTGAGCCTGGAGTGCCCCTCCTCTGAGGACGCCTGGGGCCGGGGGGAGGGGCGGCTGAGAGGGGAGGGGAGAGCACAGGGTGTGCAAGACCGGAGGAGCCCAGACCCCGGGGAGCTGGCAGAGAAGAGTGGCTGGGAAGCTTCTGGGAGGCCCGTCAGTGCTCTGCCCCTCACATGTGATGAAGGGGCCCCACAGTGTCTGCAGCCCGCCGCTGCCCCGTCTTGGGCCCCGAAGCATTCACAGAAAAACCATGGGGTCCCTTTCCTGCGGGGTCCCAGGCTGAGGTTCAGGCATGGCAGTGGCCAAGCCCACACCCTGGGACCTCTTCCTGAGCGGGACCACGGGGGCTTGCTCTGTGGACACGTGATGTCCAGGTGACCTGGGTAGGTGACCGAGGGCCGAGCCAGCTCAGAATGGCCCCCGGAGGGTTTCTGCAAGGCTAGGGCTCAGCTCCGTGGTGTGTCACCACCGTGTGGCCGGGTTGTGACTGGGTGAGCACCTGGCGGAGGCGCTGGGTGGGGGCACAGGGCGCCCCTGTGCTCTGCCTGGAGGGCGGGGTAAGTCGAGGCCTTCCTGGGTGGTTTGCAGGGCAGCCAAACACCTGACCAGCCTCACTGAAATCTGGGTGGATTCCCCTGCCTTGAGGTTGTCCTCAGCGGGCAGCCTGTCAACGGTAGCAGGCCCAGAGATGCCATGGAAGGAAGACACCGCCGTGCCTTGCAGACCTGTCCAGAGCGAGGCCACCGCTGTGGCAGGGAGAGGGGCAGGGTGCCCATCCAGAGGGCCTGCCCCCTGCGGTCTGGGGCACTGGGCGCCATAGTTAGACTCCCGAGTCCAGTCAAATGTAGAATTCAAGGCTCACTTCCTGGGGGGCATTATGGGGGGCAGACGGGCAAGGTGAACCTGAACACAGGGGTCCCCCGGTCCAGCTCAGGCCCAGCCATGCTCTGCAGTGCACGGCTGTCTCAGGGCATCTGCCCTCTGGCCGGGTCAGCATCCACCCGTGGTGGCGCTGGAGGGCCTCACCTTCCTGCCAGCTGTCACTTTGTGAGTCCTCGGTTCTGCCTGAGCTACGTCCCGGGAGCTCTGCTCCAGTTCCCAGGTGAGGAAAACGGACACTCTGTGTCCCCAGTGGGCTGGGGCCAGGCCTGCTGAGAACCCCCAATCTGGGTGCTGCCGACCCAGGCTCGGAACCGTCTCTTGGTGGGTGTCCAGCCAGTGCCCAGCAGGTGCTCGGCCCAGCATCCTGACCACAGGTGCCGCTTCCCTTCGCACACACCTGCCTAAGTGGGGGTTTCAGTCTTGTGCCCGAACATCCCACTGAACAGAAGCAGGCTGCTGGGGGTAGAGCACCTGGAGTGGGGGGTCTGCCTGGGTCTGTGAGGCCTGTGATCTGGGGTCCCTGCTGGAGCCAGGTGGCATCTCCACAGTGGCTCCCAAGGCAGGCCGCTGGGCTTGCATTCAGCTGTAACAGCTGGATGACCCGAGCCCCAGGGCCGGGCCAGGGCAGAAGGGGAGGTGCAGCGGCTCCATGCCCACCCAGGCCGGCAGCACCCTCAGTCCCTTTTCTCTGGCACCTTCTGTGAGCAGGCAGCCTGTTGGCAGAGCAGGGGCCTTCATGGGGCTGGCGGTCTCCAGATGCTCCCACCGTTAGTGACCAGGCGGGATTCCCTCTTCCCCAGGGACCTCAGTTTTCTCGTAAGGCTGTCAACTGACTGGGTGAGGCCCACCCACATTATGAGGGTCCATCTGCTCCACCCAACGTCCACTGACTGAATGTGAATCTCATCTAAGAAATGCCTTTACAGTGACACCTAGACCAGAGTTTGAGCAAATATCTGGACACCATGAGCACTCTTGGCTCTCTGTAACAAGGGAGCAAACGGGCCCCGAAGCTGAGATGACCTGTCCGCTGTCCCTTGGCATCTGGGCATAGGTTCGAGAGCACCAGCCCTGACATGAGGCTGGCGTGGACTCCGGCCACAGCTTCGGTTCTGGTTGTGTGGCATGAGCACGGGACGAACCGTCCTGAGCCAGCCCAAGAAATGGAGAGCAGACTCCCGTAGAGTGGACGCAGGGTGAGTGAGACCGTGTGTGCACAGGGTAGCCAGGCAGGCAGGTTGGCTCCCCCGGGTAATGCCCAGTCCTGTTGCTTTGGGACCCGAAGTCCAGGCAGGGACCACCGCCCACTGGCGGAAGCCCCCGCTGAAGACTGGCCATGTCTCCCATGATCTCCAGCATGGCAGCACAGGCCTTCCGCAGAGCAAGCCACAGCCTCTTTCCTGTTGGCAGGCGAGGCGGGGTCGGGCAGGGGTCAGGCCTCCTGGGTGCTCAGATCTGGCCTATCGGAGTTTTTTCACCTCTCTCCCGCCGGTCCCGCTCTCGGTCAGGACTACAGCTCTTTGTGTTACAAGCTCTTTCTGCGACCCTCCGAACCAGCGGAGGGGAGGAAGGCAGGGAGAGAGGCTCGCCCCGATAGGCAGAGCAAGGGAGGTAAGCGCCGGCTGTCCGCCCGTTCCCGCAGCCTCCGGAGCTCGGCAGCGCCACCGCTTGCAGCCGCTCCAGCCTCTGCTGCCGCTGCCGCTGGCCGCTGGCCGCTGGCCACTCGCCGCTGGCCGCCCCTTTCCCCGGAGACAATCAGACGCGACAGGAAGTTCACTCGAAGGGAGAACTCATTTATTGGGGCTCAGGGCATGGGATATATAGGGTGAAGTCTCTCCCAGCGGTCACCTATGCTAATAAGGTGACTTTACTTTTCTGAATCAGGCACAGAGCTGCGCGCATGCGCAGCTGTCTCTGACCGGAGTGGGCGCAGCTAAACCTCAGGGGGCTTTTGGCGGCCACCCCTGCAGCACGGCTGAGTTCTCAGTGGCCATCTTTGTGGCATGGCTGAGATTCAAAGGCAGTTCTCAGTGGCCACCCTTGTGGCGAGGCTGAGATGCAAAGGCAGTTCCCAGCGGCCACCCTCGTGGCGAGGCTGGATGCAAAGGCAGTTCCCCACACTGGCCAGTCTGAGATGCAGAGACCCCTGCTGCCCGTGGGCTGGGCTGGTCCTGCTGCCCTGGAAGTTCCCAGCGCACCCTGGGCTGCAGCCTGATGTTGTCTCAGGGGCTCGATGACTGCTGAGGAATTAAGAGGGGGCTGAGGTCAGCCTCCTTGGCAGGCAAGACCTCAGCATACCAAGGCCGCATTCTCCCCAGGGCTCTAGGGCTTGGAGGACACGCGGAGACTCAGCCTCCTAGGAGCAGGGCTGCCGCCAATTGGTTCTAAATAGTATGGATTGTGGCTGTGATTGGTTTTTGGAGGGGTGGATTTTCCCCGTGTACTGGAAATTCAGTGGAGGCCTGGGGGCGGGGGCTGCAGGGTCCTGGCAGAGTCAGACTTCTAGAGCCCAGGACAGCAGTGCCGGTGCACGCAGGAGGAGGCCCGGGGGAAGGACTGAGGAGCAGCTGTTTCCCCGGGGAAGGGCCCTGGCCTGCAGTCTCGCTCTTTCCACCACCAGGGGGTGGCCCCTCAGAAATGTCGGCAGTGTCCATAGACAGACTGAAGACCTTCCAGGGCAATTCATCAACCACCATGGAATTCAGGTTTTTTTTAATGGGTTTTCAAAAACCATTATTATGTTATTGTAGAAGGCTTGGAAATGCACAGGAATAATGAAGAAATACTTCTGATGCCACTACCCAGATAGAAACAGGGACTGTTTTGGTATGTTTACTTCTACTTTGTACAATGAAAACTGAGTTGCCTGACCCGTTGTTCACATATTCACATCACCGAATGTACCAGATAGATATTAAATGTTTTCATCTATTCAATTTTTTATGTATAAAATTCACTGTTTTGAGTCCATCTATCTGCTTGATACTGTCTTTCTTAGTTATGCTTAGAAGGTTTCCTGACCCAGAGATACACATTTCTCTATTTCTTGTATCATTTTATTTCCTAAAACTGAATCCACATGGCTGTGGTGTGAAGAGGGGCGCCGACCCGCGTTTCCCAGGCCAGCCGAGCGCCTCCGTGTGGGGGGGGGCACGCCTGCCTTCCATGCGCCCCTGCGCCCTGCGCCCTGCTCAGGGCCCTTAAAAGGCCGGTATGGGCCGCGGGCCAGGATCACACCAACACCAGAAGCTTCGTGCTGCGGCACTTTCATCTTGAGGCTGCCGTTCCAGACCTTCCCGGCGATCGGCATTTCTTTTCTCTTCTAAATGACCTATTTCATTGCTTTTCCAAGGAAACAGGTTTTGATGAATTTATCAGTTTTTGCTCTCTTGTTTCTGATTGGATGTCTGCCCTCACCTGTATGCTCCCCGCCTCCCTCACCAGGACTTTAGGGCTCTTTCCTCACTTCCGAGTCCCGTCCCTGCACAGCTGGTGTCCCTTCTGTCCACTGCAGAAGGGCTTAGGGTGCCCAGCTGCCTGTCTTCCCCCTGGGGACAGAGGCTTCTCCCTACGCGGAACAGAGAATGTGTGGGTCATCTGCTTTCCTAAAGCGTCTGTAGGTAGGATTTTGGTTTCCTCTTTGACTTAAGAGGTATTCAGCAGTGGGTTTTAGCACTTCTACTGAATTTGTGTGTGTGTGTGGCGGGGGTGGGGGGTGGGCGGGGAGTGCCCCAATTCGTCCCATCTGGTGACAAACCGGCCCTTACCACTTCTGCTCTGGCTTCACAGAGTGAAATCAGCTGTGGTGAGCGTCGCTTGCAGAGGCCTTGGTGAACGCGTGTCAGAGGGCTGGGGGTCCAGAGGGCACTCGGGTGCACTTCCGCAGTCGTCTGCCCTTTTGTGTCCAGGATCTGAGGGTGCTGTGTCCCAGCACAGCTAGAATTGAGCTTCTGTCCCACTCTTTTCTGTGTTTATATGAAGCAGAAACGACCACATCTTGATACGCTTGTCTTTTGGTTTAAGAAGGCTGACATCTATTTCAGATGCATGACAAACGTTTGCTTTTTACTTTGTGACTGGGGGAACCCTCCAGCCCCCAGGATAGGTGTGTGGGGACCGTCGCCTCTCCCTCCCCAGTTCCCGGGAGCACCTCTGCTGTCATTCATACTCACTGCCACATGCCACTTGATTCGGGGGAGCCCCCTGGAAGCCAGCGCCGGGGTGGGCTTATCCTCGGACCCTGACAGGCCCCACGCCCGTCCTGACTGTCGGGGATCCCTGGGGTCCCGAGGGGCCTCTTCTGAGGGTTTGCACCTTTTCAGAACCTTCGCCTTCGCCAGGAAACCTGCTTTGGCATCTGCTCCAGAAGCTGTGCCTCCTCTGCCCTCGCTCAGTTTTCTTTCTCAGCTGTTTCCTTTTTCTCCAGTGTTTTACCAAATGCAGATTTTGTTTTTGTGTGTGAAGGGGTGGGATCTGGAAGGACTCCGCTCCCTCTTTCTCCTGATGCTCTCCCCACATCGCAGAACCCGCCGGTGGAGAGCTTTATGCCTCCTGAGGTGAGATGCCCGCTAGCTGTGCTCATTCCCTGCGGCGTGCGGAGGGCACCCAGGCCGGGCCTCAGGGCTTCCTGGGTCGCGCCAGCAGCCCGGGGTCAAGGTTGGCTCTGACGCAAAGTCCTCGCAGGCCTGTGGGGCCTTGGGTTTCACCGGCCCCCTGATGTAGTAGGGTTTTGCGCCTTGAATCTTGGTGTGGGCCGCCCTTAGATCCGGGGAGCAGGTGCCGCACCTCGGGTGGCCTGTTGGCCTGGGCTCCGGGGGCCTGGCTGGAGCACCTGCTTCTCCTCCCTGGGTGCCCCCTCCCCAGCTCAGCCCAGGGCTTCCCACGTGCCCTCCAGCTCTTGTGCCATCTCTCCTTGCCCAGCCAAGTGCCTGCCTGTCAGGTGCTGAGCGCCCCTCTACATACGAGCCCTCTCCAGGCCTGTCCTCCCCCAGAGGGACTGAAGCAGAGTGTGCCTCCACCGGGACTTGCCCCCTGCCTGGGGCCATCCCAGGGCCCAGGCTACAAGAGAGCGCCCAGAGGGGGCCTTGATCTGTGGGGCGCCCTGAGGCTTGTTTCAGGCAAGGCCCTGATCTGACGCGCGGGCCCGGCCTGCTGGGCACTTCCACACGACCTGCAGCCCCTAAGGCCCAGCACGGAGGGAGCTGGCCCTGGCCCCACTTGCCCGAGGCCGAGAACAAGGCTGGCTGCCAGGCTCCAGGCTCTGTCCCCCCACCTGTCCGTGCCCCCCTCCACTGAGAGCTCCCAGGGGTGCCATGCCTCAGGCTCCCTGCTGCCCTAGGCTGGGGTGGGGCGTCCATGGTGGTGGACCAGTGAGGGAGTGGCTTGGGGAGAGGGCAGCCTCCGACCCCGCCTGCTTCCTGTGGTCAAGCTCAGGACATTGTGGCCTGTGGGTCATGTTGCTGTAACCGAGGGTCACCCCCCTCTGTGGGGAGGGGATGTACCGGGTGTACTCAGCGCCAGGCCCGCATCCCGCCACTGCTCACTGCAGGCCTAGGTTTCCCCTTGCAGGACTGGAGTTCACCTGCTGGCTGCCCTGAATGTCAGGGGGGTGGGGAAGGTCCAATATTCCAATATTCCAATAGGAGAAGGCAGAGGTCCTTCCCCAGAACTGCAGGATCGGCGCACCCCATGGACTCTGAGCATGACAGAGGGCTCTTGGGCTCCTGAGGAAGGAGCTCCCGCCCACTGCTTGGGGCAGCCTCTGCCTCCGAAGTGGGGGTGCTCTCGCTAGGCCACGGGGCCTTGTGCAGGGGGCCATGCCTGTCAGTGGAGGGTTGGCAGGCAGCCCAGCTGCAGAACTTCAGGGACCCAGATGGAGAGCTGGCCACAGCCAGTGTCGGCCTGAGCCCCACGGCCCACGGCGAGGAGACACGGGGCTTCCACAGATATGTGGCCTGGAGGGAACCGGAACTGGCCCCTCGCTGCAGGGGCCTAGGAAGCCTGAGTTGGGCCTGAGTTCTGCTTTTGACCTGAACAGGAAGGGTCAGGTGCTCTGTTTTGACATTCCTGGGCCCATTTATAATCTTGGTGGGGACCAGGGAGCAGGATCACCTCCAGAAAGACAGGAACTGGGGCTGGGCAAGGCCTCTAAGCAGCAGGCTCTCCGTGGGAGCCCCCGGCTGGTCCTGCTCCACTCAGAGCCCCGGTGCAGAGGCCGGGAGAGGGAAGGTGAGGCCGGGGCCCACCTGCTGGGCATACCCAGAGTCCCATGCCCGCTGCGGGGACCCCCTCAAACAGGCCTAGGGTGGGGCCGCTGCAGAGGGTCCACCCTGGGGAGGGGCTGGCATTCTGAATCCTCAGGGTAAGCATGCTGACTGTGT
This sequence comes from Phataginus tricuspis, assembly GCA_029783875.1. NCBI lineage: Eukaryota > Metazoa > Chordata > Mammalia > Pholidota > Manidae > Phataginus > Phataginus tricuspis. The sequence goes on along the minus strand of JAQQAC010008350.1, from coordinate 103,001,106 downwards.
TTCTGATGAAGCGCTGGCCCCTCCTGCCTGCTGCCTCTGGGTTGCCGGCTTCCTTGCTCACTGCCTCTCGGGTGTCAGATGAAAGTTCACCGGCGTCTGTGTTCTCAGGCAGGAGCTGCCCTGGGAGGGCGTCACTGCTCGGGGCCCAGCCTGGGGGCTGGGGGGCTGGGGTGGGGCCGCATCTCAGCAAGGGGGAGGCTTAGAAGGCACTGCCTCTGCCTCGACCCAGAACGAGCACCAGAAGGCCAAGGCCTCCCACCCCGCCTCCAGGGCCCTGCCTCGGAGCCGGGACGCTCTGTGACATGAGTCAGCCACTGCGCTGAGCCCCTGTCCGCGCCCTGCCCGGGCCGGTCTCTGAGGACAGTGATGCGGGTCCCGCAGAGCTGGTGGCCTCGGGCAAAGCGGGCGCTGACCCTGCACAGCCAAGCTCACCCCGCCCGCAGGGGTGTCTGAGCAGGGGCTGCTGGTCCTGCACCTGGCGGGCATCCAGGTTCGTGCGTCCTCCTAGTCCTGGTTCTGCCCCCGCCAGGAGGCCGCGGCCCTCAATGGGGCAGCACCACGTGTGTGACGCGGTATGTGTGGTGTGCGCACGCATGCGTGCATGGCACAGGCTCCCCCACCCATCCCTGGAGGCCGGGCGGACTCTGCACGTGGTGGCCCCATCCCAGCTGGCCTGCAGCCGGCACCCCTCCAGGGACAGGCCTCTGCTGTGTCCAGGCTGGCCCGGAGGGCTCGGTGGGTGGCCCGCCCCAGAGCCTGGGGTCTGAGTCCCCATCGCCGACACCTGTCCCCCCCACAGGACATGCAGTGGCAGAGCTCCCTGCGGCTCACCCTGGCAGCTCTGCTTTGCCTCCGGCCCGGTAAGTTCTGCAGACGCACTCGCTCGTCACATCCAGGCGGGAAGGGGGTCCTGCTCTCCTCCTGGCCTAAGTTCCCAGGGTGGCTTGGGACACACTGTGTGCCACTGGGAGCAAGTCCCAGAAGCAGGCTGGTGTCCCCCCAGGCCCCATCCCTCTGTGTAGGACTGAGGAAGGCCCCACCTTCCTGGAGTGCCCCTCCCTGCCCTCCTGGTCCTCCTGGGGCCCCGCTGTCCCCCACTGCTCACCGAGCCCTGTCGTCTCCCCAGGCCTCTCCCAGGAATGCACCAAGTACAAGGCTAACACCTGCCGGGACTGCATTGTGTCAGGGCCTGGCTGCGCCTGGTGCCAGATGCTGGTAAGGGCCGCATTGGGTGGCACCACCTCCCTGGGGCTCTCCTGCTGGCCTGCCCTGCCTGCCTTCCCACTCCAGGGCTGCGCCCCCCTGCCT
>JAQQAC010008350.1:102941090-102996695 GCA_029783875.1 Phataginus tricuspis | reverse complement strand
TTTCTTTCTTTCTTTCTTTCTTTCTTTCTTTCTTTCTTTCTTTCTTTTTCTTTCTTTCTTTCCTTCCTTTCTTTCTTTTCTTTCTTTTTTATTTTTTATTTTATTTATTTTTTTAGAATTTATTTGGGTATCATTAATCTACAATTACATGTGCAATATTATGGTGATTAAACTACCCCCTTCATCAGGTCCCCCCCACCAACCCCATTACAGTCACTGTCCATCAGCGTAGTGAGATGCTATAGAGTCACTACTTGTCTTCTCTGAGTTGTACAGCCCTCCCCGTGCCCCCCCAACATTACATCTGCTAATCGTAATGCCCCTTTTTCCCCCTTGTCCCTCCCTTCCCACCCATCCTCCCCAGTCCCTTTCCCTTTGGTAACTATTAGTCCGTTCTTGGGTTCTGTGAGTCTGCTGCTGTTTTGTTCCTTTAGTTTTTTCTTTGTTCTTATACTCCACATATGAGTGAAATCATTTGATACTTGTCTTTTTCGGCTTGGCTTATTTCACTGACCATAATACCCTCTAAGTCCATCCATGTTGTTGCAAATGGTAGGATTTGTTTTCTTCTTATGGCTGAATAATATTTCATTGTGTATATGTACCACATCTTCTTTATCCATTCATCTACTGATGGACACTTAGGTTGCTTCCATTTCTTGGCTATTCTGAATAGTGCTGCAATAAACATAGGGGTGCATGTGTCTTTTTGAAACTGGGCTGCTGCATTCTTAGGGTAAATTCCTAGGAGTGGGATTCCTGGATCGAATGGTATTTCTATTTTGAGTTTTTGAGGAACCTCCATACTGCTTTCCACAATGGTTGAACTAATTTGCATTCCCACCAGCAGTGTAGGAGGGTTCCCTTTTCTCCACATCCTCGCCAACATTTGTTGTTGTTTGTGTTTTGGATGTTGGCCATCCTCACTGGTGTGAGGTGATATCTCATTGTGGTTTTAATCTGCATTTCTCTGATGATTAGCGATGTGCAGTATTTTTTCATGTGCCTGTTGGCCATCTGAATTTCTTCTTTAGAGAAGTGTCTATATATGTCCTCTGCCCATTTCTTAATTGGATTATTTGCTTTTTGTTTGTTAAGGTGCATGAGTTCTTTATATATTTTGGATGTCAACCCCTTATCAGATACATCATTTATGAATATATTCTCCCATACTGTAGGATGTCTTTTTGTTCTACTGATGGTGTCCTTTGCTGTACAGAAGGTTTCCAGCTTGATATAGTCCCACTTGTTAATTTTTGCTTTTGTTTCTCTTGCCCGGGGAGATATGTTCATGAAGAAGTCGCTCATGTTTATGTTCAAGAGATTTTTGCCTATGTTTTTTTCTATGAGTTTTATGGTTTCATGACTTACATTCAGGTCTTTGATCCACCTTGAGTTTACCTTTGTGTATGGGGCTAGACAGTAGTCCAGTTTCATTCTCTTACATGTAGCTGTCCAGTTTTTCCAACACCAGCTGCTGAAGAGGCTGCCATCTCCCCATTGTATATCCAAGGCTCCTTTATCAAATATTAATTGACTATAGATGTTTGGGTTAATGTTTGGATTTTCTATTCTGTACCACTGGTCTGTGGGTCTGTTTTTGTGCCAATACCAAATTGTCTTGATTACTGTGGCTTTGTAGTAGAGCTTGAAGTCAGGGAGCGTAATTCCCCCTGTTTGATTCCTCCTTCTCAGGATTGCTTTGGCTATTCGGGGTCTTTTCTGGTTCCATATGAATTTTAGAATTATTTGTTCCAGTTCATTGAAGAAAGCTGTTGGAAGTTTGATAGGGATTGCGTTGAATCTGTAGATTGCTTTAGGTAGTATACCACTTTGACAGTATTTATTCTTCCTAGCCAAGAGCATGGGATGCATTTCATTTGTTAGTGTCCTCTTTAATTTCTCTTAGGAGTGTCTTGTAGTTTTCAGAGTACAGGTCTTTCACTTCCTTGGTTAGGTTTATTCCTAGGTATTTTATTCTTTTGGATGCAATTGTGAATGGAATTGTTTTTCTGATTTCTCTTTCTGTTAGTTCATCATTAGTGTATAGGAAAGCAACAGATATCTGTGTGTTAATTTTGTATCCTGCAACTTTGCTGAATTCAGATATTAGTTCTAGTAGTTTTGGAGTGGAGTCTTTAGGGTTTTTTATGTACAGTATCATGTCATCTGCAAATAGTGACAATTTGACTTCTTCTTTACCAATCTGGATGTTTGTATGTCTTTGTTTTGTCAGATTGCCGTGGCTAGGACCTCCAGTACTATGTTGAATAACAGTGGAGAGAGCGGGCATCCCTGTCTTGTTCCTGATCTTAGATGAAAAGGTTTCAGCTTCTCACTGTTAAGTATGATATTAGCTGTGGGTTTGTCATATATGGCCTTTATGATGTTGAGGTACTTGCCATCTATACCCATTTTGTTGAGAGTTTTAATCATGAATGGATGCTGAATTTTGTCAAATGCTTTTTCAGCAACTATGGAGATGATCATGTGGTTTTGTTCTTTTTGTTGATGTGGTGGATGATGTTGATGGATTTTCGAATGTTGTATCATCCTTGCATCCCTGGGATGAATCCCACTTGATCATGGTGTATGATCCTCTTGATGTATTTTTGAATTCGGTTTGCTAATATCTTGTTGAGTATTTTTGCATCTATGTTCATCAGAGATATTGGTCTGTAATTTTCTTTTTTAGTGAGGTCTTTGCCCGGTTTTGGTATTAGAGTGATACTGGCTTCATAGAAAAAGTTTGGAAGTATTCCCTCCTATTCTATTTTTTGGAAAACTTTAAGGAGAATGGGTGTTATTTCTTCTCTATATGTCCGGTATAATTCAGAGGTGAATCCATCAGGTCCAGGGGTTTTGTTCTTGGGTAGTTTTTTGATTACCGATTCAAATTCGTTGCTGATGATTGGTCTGTTTAGTTTTTCTGTTTCCTGCTTGGTGAGTCTTGGAAGGCTGTATTTTTCTAAGAAGTTGTCCATTTCTTCTAGGTTTTCCAGCTTGTTAGCATACAGATGCTCATAATATTCTCTTATAATTCTTTGTATTTCTGTGGGGTCCGTCGTTATTTTTCCTTTCTCATTTGTGATTCTGTTTATGTGTGTAGATTCTCTTTTTCTCTTAAAGAGTCTGGCTAGGGGTTTATCTATTTTGTTTATTTTTTCAAAGAACCAGCTCTTGGTTTCATTGATTTTTTTCTATTGTTTTATTTTCTCAATTTTATTTATTTCTTCTCTGATCTTTATTATGTCCCTCCTTCTGGTGACTTTGGGCCTCATTTGTTCTTCTTTTTCCAATTTCAATAATTATGTCTTTAGACTATTCATTTGGGAATGTTCTTCCTTCTTTAAATGGGCCTGGATTGCAATATACTTTCCTCTTAAGACTGCCTTCGCTGCGTCCCACAGGAGTTGTGGCTTTGTGTTGTTGTTGTCATTAGTCTCCATATATTCTTTGATTTATGTTTTGATTTGGTCATTAACCCATTGATTAATTAGGAGAATATTGTTAAGTCTCCATGTATTTGTGAGCCTTTTTGATTTCTTTCTAAAATTTATTTCTAGTCTTATACCTTTGTGGTCTGAGAAGTTGGTTGGTAGGATTTCAATATTTTTTAATTTACTGAGGTTCTTTTTGTGGCCTAGAATGTGGTCTATTCTGGAAAATGTTCCATGTGCACTTGAGAAGAATGTGTATCCTGCTGCTTTTGGGTGCAGAGTTCTGTAGATATCTGTTAGGCCCATCTGTTCTAGTGTGTTGTTCAGTGCCTCTGTGTCTTTACTTATCCTCTGTCTGGTTGATCTGTCCTTTAGAGTGAGTGGTGTGTTAAAGTCTCCTAGAATAATTGCATTGCTGTCTATTTCCTCCTTCAATTCTGTTAGTATTTGTTTCACATATGCTGGCGCTCCTGTGTTGGGTGCATATATATTTATAATGGTTATATCTTCTTGTTGGACTGACCCCTTTATCATTATGTAATGTCCTTCTTTATCTCTTGCTACTTTCTTCATTTTGAGGTCTATTTTGTCTGAAAGAAGTACTGCAACACCTGCTTTTTTTTATTTTATTTTCTCTGGTGACATCTTTTTAGCCTTAGGGGTGCTTCCCTCTAAAGCAGTTCATTTAAGATGTCCTGTAGTGGTGGTTTATGAGAGGCAAACTCTCTCAACTTTTGCTTCTCTGGAAATTGTTTAATCCCTCCATCATATTTAAATGATAATCGTGCTGGATACAATATTCTTGGTTCGAGGCCCTTCTGTTTCATTATGTTAAATATATCATGCCATTCTCTTCTGGCCTGTAAGGTTTCTGTTGAGAAGTCTGATGATAGTCTGATGGGTTTTCCTTTGTAGGTGATCTTTTTTTCTCTCTCTAGCTGCCTTTAATGCTCTGTCTTTATCTTTGACCTTTGCCTTTTTAATTATTATGTGTCTTGGTGTTGTCTTCCTTGGGTCCCTTGTGTTTTGGGGCCTGTGGGCTTCCATGGACTGCGAGACTATTTCCTTCCCCAGCATGGGGAAGTATTCAGCAATTAAATCTTAAAAGACACTTTCTATCCCTTTTTCTCTCTCTTCTTCCTCTGGTACTCCTATAATGCGAATATTCTTCTGTTTGGATTGGTCACACAGTTCTTTTAATATTCTTTCATTCCTAGAGATCCTTTTATCTCTCTCTGCCTCAGCTTCTGTGTATTCCTGTTCTCTGATTTCTATTCCATTAACAATCTCTTGCATCTCATCCAGTCTGCTGTTAAGCCCATCGATGGCTTTTCTGATTTCTGCATTGTCTTTCCTCACTTCCCTCACTTCCTCCCTCAGCTCTTGCACATTTCTCTGTAGATCTGTCAGCATGGTTATGACTTTTATTCTGAATTCTTTTTCAGGAAGACTGTGCATGTCCATCCCTTCAGGTTCCCTCTCTGGGATTGTCTGGGTCTGAAGCTTTGTCTGGACCATATTCCTCTGTCTTTTCATGGCTATAGAAGTGGTTGCTGGTAGTTGCCACATATGTCAGCTGGGCTCTTTATAACCGCCTCGTGGGGTGCCGAGTCCTCTCAGGTGTAGCTGCACGCTGTGCACTTTCATGTGTATTCTGGTCTCTCTTTTAGGAATAGTTGTATTTGTTGTGTTTTCGTGAATAAATATAATGTTGGGAGGAGATTTCTGCCACCTGGCTCATGTTGCCATCTTCCCAGAAGTCCCCGTTTTTCTATCTGAGTGTGTGTGTTCTTTTTCTGAAATTCAAATCTACCCAAGTACCCTGTGTCTTGACTGCAGGCCTTGGATAAGGGGGGAGGTGAGAGCATTTCAAGACCTGAGTGGGCATCCGTGTCCCCAGCATGGCCTCACTCTCCCCATCTCTGCTGGCAGGTCAGGCAGCTACCTTCAATGTGACCTTCCGGCGGGCCAAGGGCTACCCCATCGACCTGTACTACCTGATGGACCTCTCCTATTCCATGCTCGATGACCTCATCAATGTCAAGAAGCTGGGAGGCGACCTGCTCCAGGCACTCAACGAAATCACCGAGTCCGGCCGTATTGGTGAGGTGACCCTCACGGTCCTGTTCCCGGACCCTGCCAGCCCCGCTGTCCACGCACCTCCACACACCCATGTGCTGGGGGAGGGCGTGGGGGCATCCTGGTGCGGCTTCCCTGAGGCGCCAGCTCCCCCCACACCTTCAGTGCCATCAGCACCCCCACGGCCTCTCCTCTTCTCCCTTCTCCTTTTGTTTGTGTTCTGATATGCTTAGAAGACAAAAGTTCTACAATGCTACTTATTAAAAATGTAAAGACCACAAAAGCTGAAGAAGCGATCGCAGCCAACTGCATGGCCCCAGCTGCCGGGCCAGCGAGTGCTGGCTCACTCCCAAAGTGCCATCTCAGACACGCGCTGGCCAGGGACAAGGCAGCACGTCCCTGTCCCCTCCACCTCCTGCCGCGTCTTCACGGGCAGGGAGGCACGTGCACACACTGAGACCCAGGAGCAGAGCTCACACACCCATGCACGCACATGTACACCATCGCGTGTGTGCACACACACTCCCCACGTGTCCCACCGTCCTGCTCTCTGCTGCCCTGGTGTGAGTGGGGGGGCCGAGGCTTACCAGCTGTCTGCTGCCTCGGCCCCCCCCACTCATCCCACTGCCCCTCAGGTTTTGGGTCCTTTGTGGACAAGACGGTGCTCCCCTTCGTCAACACGCACCCCGAGAAGCTGAGGAACCCGTGCCCCAACAAGGAGAAGGAATGCCAGCCCCCATTTACCTTCCGCCACGTGCTGAAGCTCACGGACAACTCCAGCCAGTTCCAGACAGAGGTTGGCAAGCAGCTGATTTCTGGAAACCTGGACGCCCCTGAGGGTGGTCTGGATGCCATGATGCAAGTCGCCGCGTGCCCGGTAAGGCCTGTCCCAGTCTGGGTCCCCTCCCCAGTCTCCCCAGACCTGGGGGCCTTCATTCCTGGCCACAGTCTATTTGCACTGGCTGTCCTTCAGGACTTGAGCAGGGCCCACCAGCCTGGGTTTGGGGTGGTAACGGGTCACAGATTTCACTGCCAGCTGGGATCCTGGGCAAATCTTTTAAAGCCTAAATATAAGCAAATGATCCTGTAAGGCGAGAGCACTGAGCAGCTGGGCCCTGGTGGGTTCACAGCCGCTCCAGCGCCCCTCGGGGAAGAGGGGGCTCTCCCACATTATGAGGTCTCAGCGGCAGTGTGCAGCCTGTCCCTCCCCCCAGCGCCTTCCACCTGTGCCCCTTGCTGACCCCTTGCCCAGTGGCCCTGCCTGGTTCTGCCCCACCTGCTGCATTTAAGATGCAAATAAGCCATGCCCTCCACCCCCACCCTACTCCACAGTCCTGCCACCTTTGGCAGGTTCCAGCCTCCCAGCTTCTCTGTGGGTCCCCAGGCTGCTGCACTGGCAGCACACGCTTTTTCTGTGAGTCACAGTTGAGGACATGCGTGCCAACGTCCCCTGCCCACCGGCCCCCTGTTGCCATGTCCCCATAGGTTCTTCCTCTTTGTGTTTGCAATATTTTTGCATTGTAATAAATATTTCTATGAGTATTTTCTTTACTTTTTCAGGAATATTTGAGTCCCAGGTTTGAACTGATTGGGTCACAGAGGACACATGTTTCTTAAATTTAAACATGTATTTAAACCTCCATCCCCTCCTGTGTTCCATGCACTTAAGGGAAGCCATCACCCCACAGACGTTTCTGGAGCACCCCTGGGTGCTGGAACCTGGGCTGGGAGCGGGGGCCCTGAGTCGAGGAGCTGGCCGCTGCTTGGGGCCTGACCTGGACGCTTCTGTCTTGGGAAACCCCGGAGCGGGGGCGGCACAGTGCCAGCCCCGAGGCCGCCACACTCCGGGGTTTGGAGGAGCTTTGCCTCACCTCTCCTTGTCCCTGCAAGGGTTCCACTAGGAAAACCGAGGCAGGCAACCCGCCATCTTCTTCTTAGGAGGAAATCGGCTGGCGCAACGTCACACGGCTGCTGGTGTTCGCCACAGACGACGGCTTCCACTTTGCAGGCGATGGGAAACTGGGCGCCATCCTGACCCCCAATGACGGCCACTGCCACCTGGAGGATAACGTGTACAAGAGCAGCAACGAGTTCGTGCGTACCCCCACCCCGTGCGTCCTGGGAGGGGCGCGGTCTGCACAGGGACCTCGGGAGGAGGTCTGTGCTCTGCCCCAGGGCTGGGGGCCCAGGGCCAGAAGGGGCCCAAGCCTCCCGCTGAGCTCCTGGGCGAGAGTTCCCTCCCTCCAGCTGGAGGCGCTTTGGGGGTACACAGAGGTCAGACATCTCTGGTTTGGGGGTGCAGCTGTGGGTCTCCACACCTCTCCTTTCATGGGGGCTTGCCCCAGCCTGTAGTGGAAGGACGCCCTGCACCCTGGCGTCCTGAACTCCGGGCATTGCCGAGGGCCTGAGAGACGCATGAATGGCGTTACCTGCCTGGAGCCTCAGACTTGGCAGGGGTGCTGTGCATAGAGCTCAGGGTCCCGTGAAGGAAAAAAGTGACACCTGGGGTCCCGGTGAGCCTCTGCCTGACATTGAGCATGTCCTTCAGTGATGAAAGTAGGTGCCCGGTGCTGGGTAGCACCAGGGCTCTGTCCCCGGTGGGAGCCAGAGGTATCTCCCAGCGCCCCACAAGCACGGACCCCTCAAAACACTGTTCACTCTCATCTGCACTGTGAACGTCTGGGAGCCACCAGATTTCTTTTTAGTGCACCGATGAAGGCACATCACAGCTTCTCATATTTTTGACTGTACGTCAATACTCCAGTTTCCCCCATAATTCCATTAGGTTATTCATTTGTCAGCATCGTTCAGAAGGGCCCCACCAACAACGGGCACAGGGCTAAGCCTCTGGGCCGCAGCAGGTGCTCCTGCCGGGTGGGAGTGGATGGGCAGCCTGCATGGCTTGTCCTGGCCTCAGGGGCCAGCTGACTGGCATCTCGTCCGCAGGACTACCCGTCAGTGGGCCAGCTGGCGCACAAGCTGGCTGAAAGCAACATACAGCCCATCTTCGCTGTGACCAAGGGAATGGTGAAGACCTATGAGGTCAGTGCGGCCAGGAGGCCACGAGGCCGGGAGGCCGGGTGGCCGGGAGCGGGCACAGGCGTTCCAGCCAGACGGTGGTGTCTGGGTCCCCGCGGGCGGCGCCAGCTTCTGTGTGCTGAGAGCGAGGGCAGGCGGCCACCCAGGCCACAGCTCCCAGGGCGTGAGCACAGGTGCTGAGGAGCCAGAGGCCTTTTTAGGACACATTTAGGTCTCACCCTGTTGGTGAATTTCACTGGTATTAACAGCAGGTGTCTCAGGATTTGTCACAATGTTTCCATATTTGCTACAACATAGCAACTCTTGGTCTGCAGATTCGATCCTTCTGTTTAAGGAAATTTTTTTTGTAGTTATATACGTTTGAATGTAAGCACTTTTCATGAAGTGTAAGATCTATCCGGGAAAGGTCATGACCTTAAGCCAAGTCTTTGTGGGGTCCTCGAGGAAGCCACATGATAACCAGTTGAGAGCAGCCCCCCGGCCTGCGCTCTCCCCACAGCCACTGGCCCTTCCTCTTCTCTGCCCAGGAACCCCGGGTCTGACCTGCGTCTAGTGAAGCACTGTTCCTGCTGGTTCTTCCGTAGGTGAAACCCTCCCGCAGACTCTCCTGTTCTGGGCGTGTCCCTTCCATCCTCCCTCCCCTCTTTTCAGTCACTGTGTTTGTGTTTTACATGCTGTTTTGCGTTGTCATTTGCTGAGGCCAAGCGTGAGGGGCCACCAGCAGCTCAGATGGACCGGTGGGTCCCCCTGAGTCCAGCCTTCTGCTGTCGCCTCTGCCTGGGGCGTGGGGCACTTGCCAAGAGCCAAGAGCAAGACCAGCAATTCCTGCTGTCAGTTTTCCCAGACTCTGGAGCAGGGACAGGCCTCTACAGGGGACGCGGTGAAGGGGAGGGAACGTGTCCAGGAGACCCCTGGGTGGGGCGGCTGAAACCAAACCACAGGGACAGGGGCCCCATGCAGGGCAGGGCAGACGGCGTCACAGGCTCAGAGGCTGCCCACCGCATTTGCTGCAGGAGCAGCAGCAGGTCAGGACCTCAGAGCCACTGTGGCCTTGGCCATATTATGAGACAACATGATCCACCCCTGGCCATGTTATAGCAGGTCCCAGTAACGTGCTGTTAGAAGGAAAACTCGTGTTCCAGGAGACAAGGTGGTGATGGGGCAGAAGCTGGAGACAGGAGGCCTGAACCCTAAACCCTGTCCCGCTAGCAGTGCTATGGACAGTGCTCTGGGCAGGTCACAGGCCCTTCTGAGCCTGTGACTCTCACTCACAGGGCTTCTGGGTGAGAGGCACGGAGGCCACCCATCCCCTGTAAGGACAGCACATGCTGGGCCCTCCTTGGTGTTTCTGCACTGAGGACGGGACTTCATGTGGAAGAGCCCAGCTCCCCCCAGCCGTGGTGGGGCCCCATGGCCGGGGCAGAGGGGAGAGGGCAGTGGAGAGAAGAAGGGATTGGGTGCCAGGCTGCGAGGGTCCTCATGAGCCTGTAGGGTAACTGGACCCCATTTCAGGGACTCACAGAAGGGTTTGGGGCAGGCAGGTGATGCGACCATCAGTCTGTAAGGTAAAGTGATGGTGTGATCTCCCAGGAAGATGGCGTGATGCTGGGGCTAAGGTGTGGGGAGCGGGGCACCAGTGACCCCAAGGCTGGCCCAGGCCCGTGTGCTTTACGGGGCCCCTGCCTGGGGCCGTCACGGAACCAGCAAACACTGGCCTGCCGGAGCCGATTCCCAAACTGTGGCTGAACAGAGTCATTAAAATTAAATTATATCACCTCATTTAAGTGCTCAGAACTCATCCTTCCCCGTGGTCGTGGTGCCCTTCACGACCACCTGCGCCCTGTTTGTGCCGTCTCGGCTGGCGGTGGAAACACTAATAGTGGCCGGACACATCTCTTCCCCACTCGGTGTTCGGTGATGTCAAGAGCTTGAAATCGGCCACGGTGGAGTCTTTATACCAAGGAAATCAGCAAACACTATAACCCAGAGCTTTTTCTTCCTGAGAGCCAGTTGTTAAACTTGACCCAGCACACCACTGACTGTGCCCTGCCTTACTAAGACACAGTAAAGGGTCGGGGGTAATGTAAGCATTTTATGATGAGAAGGAACCTCTGGGATGTTACAAAACTGTGGCCCCGGAGTTCCTGCTGTGACTCACCCGTCCTCTGGCCCGACAGAAACTCACCGAGATCATCCCCAAGTCGGCCGTCGGGGAGCTGTCGGACGACTCCAGCAACGTGGTGCGGCTCATCAGGAACGCCTACGACGTGAGTCCCCGGGGCTGCGGGGCCCCCAGGGCGTCAGCGGGGATGCCAGGCGGGCTGCCGGCCAACAGCAGGGGGTCCGGAGAGAAGAGCCCTGCCTCCTGTGGGCCACCCTGAGGCCTCTGGACAAACGGACCCTGGCACTTCCAGGCCAGCCGTGTCCTCTCTGGTGGCTGGCATATGTGCCACGCCAGGTCCTCACCTGGACCTTCCCTGAAACAGGAGCGCCAGCCCTTCTTCCGGGCCAAAGGTCCCAGGGCCACAGCCCGCTGAGAGCACCAGATACATGCTGCCATCAGCACTGAACTAAGTCAGAGCCCATTGGGGAGGGTCTCACACCCTCGGAGCCCTAAACTCCCAGAGCAGGCTCCCCAGAGCTCCAGCCGCCGCCCGAACCGCTGGCTCATTCACTTCTGTCCATCTGTCTCTGTCTCGCTCTGACTCTGTTTCTCTCTCTCTTATTCAATTAAACAGTTTTTAGCCCCTTCCTGAGCTGGCACTGGGCATTCAGGAGTAGGTGGGACTGTCAAGCCCCCATCCTCACAGGTGGTGGTCCATCTCCATGTCGATCCCCTGACTGGTCTGTCTTGGGGGAGACCTGGCATTGGTAACCCCACCACTGCCTGCTCAGGGTGCAGGACCTGGTGCCTACCCAGATCAGTGGGCATGTGGGCAGAGGGGAGGATGAGAAATGGAGAGTCATCCAATCCCTCGGAGGGAAGGGCTGGATAGCAGGATGGCCCTCCCTAATGGGAAGCCTCTCTGTGCCCACAGAAACTCTCCTCCAGAGTCTTTCTGGATCACAGCACCCTCCCCGACACCCTGAAGGTCACCTATGACTCCTTCTGCAGCAACGGAGTGTCACGGGTGGACCAGCCCAGAGGAGACTGTGACGGCGTCCAGATCAACGTCCCGGTGAGGCCCCATTCCAACCCTCTGGAAGGCTCTCTCCCAGCAACAGCTGGAAGAAGTGCACCCCGGCAAATGGGCCGGCACTGGGACTGGCAGGCGGCAGGAGCCCACGTCCCTGGCCTGTCCAGTCCCCTTTCTTTAAAATCCTCTGAGGCAGTCAAGCGTGGCTTGTGTGAGACCATGTCTCCCGTGTTCAGGAGGGTGGCAAGTGGGAAGCCTGGCACACCCGTGGCATAGGGCATCCTCCTTATAAACACAAAAGACACCCCTAGTGTCCAAGGAGCCACTGCCAGGATGGCAGCGCCCCCTGGGGGCAGATGCTGGACACAGCGCCTCCAGCAAAGAAGGGAGTTCTTCCCCCTGCACTTCTGATTTTGTTTCCTAATTTTTATGGTTTTGTTTTGCTTTTTGGCAAAGATATTAAAGTGTGGGCCCCACAGATGACAGGTATTTAACTATTTCTGTAATAATTTGAATTTACTGTGACCATAACAATTAAATTTCTCCTTTCCTGACTGTGAACACATATTCAGCAAATGCTTACTTCCACTGCATTTTTCAATATAAATTAATATAAATATGGAATCCCTTCAAATATATTACTTAACTAAACGTCGGGTATGAATACTTGCCGAAATATCTTTCTCTCATATTGGGTGATGCACATGGGAATTTATTCAATCTTATGATGGGTGGTGGCTTCTTTCCTGTTCCTCCTGCTCCTTGAGCTCCAGCTTCAGGTACCTGCAGAAGTTCACGGACGGTATTTGGGGGGTGTGGCTGGCAAGCAGGGTGCTCCCTGGAGCTGTGCCAGGGCTGCTGCAGGCGCGGTGTACGTGTGCGGACTCGCTCTGTCCCACTGGGCCCTTCCTGGGCACGGTCTGTGCCCCTCTTTCAGGGTCAGAAGACAAGTCCATGTCCAGGACCCAGGGCCTCCCGTGGGATTCGGGCACCTTAGAATACTGGACTTAAGGACAAAATATGTGGAGAAAATGCAGACCCTTTACAAAGTTACTCTAAAATCCTTTTCAACACCTGTTTGATAAAAGGTATTCCAAAGACACCGTGGCCCACCTCAGCGGGCCCACCTCAGCGGGTCCTAGGTTCAGGTCAGAAGAATGGGGAATGGGGGGCAGGATGGGAGGGGGGAGCACCAGGGGCTCCCCAGAGCTTGCTAGGCCTGCTGCCGCCAGGCTGTGGCACCTCATTCTCCGAGTTTCCCGTTCATTCTCTGTCTCTCACCTCAAGCCCCAAGTCCTGGAGAAGCCCCGAGTGTGCCGTGTGTTCCCCCTCCCCCAGCCTGAACCACCCCCTCCCGGGGCTCCTCCAGAGGCTGCCGCCCCTTAGGCCTGGGAGCCGAGGACGGGCACCCACTCGGTCGGGACATTCCAGATGAGCCCCTGTGTCCAGGCCAGGGGGGCAGTGACCCCAGCGTCCCGGCCGCGCCTGAGCCCTGCGGGCCCCCCCCCCCCCCACAGATCACCTTCCAGGTGAAGGTCACGGCCACAGAGTGCATCCAGGAGCAGTCGTTTGTCATCCGAGCCCTGGGCTTCACGGACACGGTGACCGTGCAGGCCCTTGCCCAGTGTGAGTGCCGGTGCCGGGACGCGGGCGAGGACCGCGGCCTCTGCAGCAGCAAGGGCTCCATGGAGTGCGGCATCTGCCGGTGAGGCGCCGCGCCCGGGGGCAGGTGTTTGGAGCCCAGAGCCAGGGTGCCTGGAGGAGGGGCCTGACCTTGCAACCTCTGCCCAGGTGCGACCCTGGCTACATTGGGAAGAACTGTGAGTGCCAGACGCAGGGCCGCAGCAGCCAGGAGCTGGAAGGACACTGCCGGAAGGACAACAACTCCCTCATCTGCTCAGGGCTGGGTGACTGCGTGTGCGGGCAGTGTGTGTGCTACAGCAGTGACACGCCCAACAAGCAAATCTTTGGGCAGTTCTGCCAGTGTGACAACGTCAACTGTGAGCGCTTCGAGGGCCAAGTGTGCGGGGGCCCAAGTGAGTGGAAGCGCGGGCGCACGGGGCACAGACCCCACGTCTGGCACGGCTGCGGAGGGCCTGGGGCTCCGGGGCGAGGGTTGCGTGGCGGGCGGCGAGTGCGGTGGCCTCTCTTCCAGAGCGTGGCCGCTGCAACTGCGGCAAGTGCGAGTGCAAACCGGAATTCGAGGGCTCGGCGTGCCAGTGCGCAAACTCCACCCAGGGCTGCGTGAACAAGGACGGATACGTGTGTAGCGGCCGCGGCCGGTGCCACTGCAACGTGTGTGAATGCGACTTCGGCTACCAACAGCCCCACTGCTGGTCCTGCCCCGGCTGCCCAGTGCCCTGCGGCCGCTACATGTGAGTGCCGGGACGTGCGCCCAGCGAGGCCCTTCGGAGGCAGCGGCCGGGCGCCCTGGCGCCCGCTCACTCGGCCGCCCCTCCGCAGCTCCTGCGCCGAGTGCCTGCAGTTCCAAAAAGGCCCCTTCGCCGAGAACTGCAGCGCGGCGTGCAGCAGCCTGAAGCTGCAGACCGAGCCCCTCGGCGACGGCCGCACGTGCAAGGAGCGCGACTCGGAGGGCTGCTGGATCACCTTTGCCTTGCGGCTGCGGAACGGGAGGGACAAATACCTCATCCGGGTGGACGGCAGCCCAGGCGAGTTCCGCGGGGCAGGGGCCGGGGCTCATCCGGGGCCTGCAGAGAAGGCGAGGGCGCCGCACGGGAGGGGCGCCCAGTTACCTCCCTCTCGAGGGCCGATCCAGGCCCGGAGCCGTGGGCCCCTGGAGACAGCCGTGTCAGGACCCGCGGGCCTTTGAGAATCCGAGTACTCAGATCCTAGCTCTGGAGAGCCGGCAGGGCCCCAGGAACCCCGGTCTCCTAATGCTGTTCACCTGTCTGTCCTTGAGACGCGGGTCCATACCAGGCCCAGTAATGGCCAAGGACGTGGAGACACCCACCCTGTCTTCATGGGGCTCTCATTCCAAGGTGGGTGGGGACACACTTGGCCAACAAACAGAGCAGAACATCAGAGCCTGAGAGAGCGTGGGGCTGTGGCCAGGGTCGTCCGGAGGCAAAGGCCACAGCCGGGGGGTATACCCAGGGTCAGAGGTCAGGTCTCACGGAGGAGGCCATGTTGCAGCTGAGAGCAGAGGATGAGAGGGCCTGGACAGATAGAACCAGGAGCTGAGCTTCAGAGGCCCTGTGTGCCCTGGGAGGCCGGTGACTCTTTTTCCAAATGCACCAGGAAGCTGTTCACAGCTTTTTCAGAGAGTGTTTTCAAAAGCTAGATGCAGACCATGAGAGGCCACATCACACCCCAGGCAGTGAGGCGAGGAGATGGGCGGGAGCAGGCTGGGGTGGGGTCGTGGGGGTGCCGTGGGCAGAGACCACCCTTGCATGGGGCATGGAATGGGATCAGGACAGACAAGTGGCAGGTGTGAGACCCACAGGCCCCTAGCAGGTGTGGGGGGCTGGGTTGGCTTTGAGGAGGGGCACCAGGTGACATGACGAGGTGTGAGTGGGGTGCAGTGTCTTTAAACAGGCCCACAGTGGGTGGGTTTTAGGGCATTAGACAAGTGGTGCTTGGGGGCATGTGGCACGTGCAGACACTCGGCACCCCTACCCCCTTCCTTCTCAGAGAGGCTGGGAGGCCTGGCCACTTGGATGACCAGTCCAGGCACAAGCCAGCAATCCCAGGGCCCTTGCAAGGCAGAGACCTGCTCCCAGCTCCACCTCCCCAGATGGGATCCCAGGAAGGCAGGCTGGACTCAGGTCTCCCCGTGGCCGGGAGCTCCCTGCCTGTGCCACAGGGCTGCAGGCTCTGGCCTGCCAGAGAGGACAGCTCTGTCTAGGTTTCTTTGGTGGGCAGGTTGGGGACACTTTTGGTTGTGTGTGGCCTTAGCCATGTTGTGCAATCTCTGCAAAGATAATAAGCCTACCTAGAGAGGCCAGATGGCGGATGGAGCCCAGGCCTAAAGGGGGAGCGCACCAAGAGTTAGTTCCTCCGTCCCAGGGGTCAGAGCCCCATGCTCAGGAGGAGACCTGGTGCAGCCCCCTGGGGAACTGGGACCCCATCCACTCATCTCAAGGCTGCTGCCATCGGCTGCCTCAGAATGCCTTCTCCAGGCAAGCGCCTGCTCCTGTGCGCCACAGGCTGGCTGGGCACCCTCAGGTACCACCTCCTGCGCAAGGAATGGCTCTGGTGGTCGGGCCAGTGGAGTTCCCGGCTGGCTGTGACTGTGGGTCAGGAGGCAGGTGTCTGGCCAGGCTCCTCCCAGGCCACTGGCAGGCAGGGCCCTACTTTCTTTCCTGGTAGAAGTGGACCTGTGCATTTCCCTTGGAGCTGCCGGGCCTGGCCCCCTTCCAGCTCTGCGCCTCCCTGCAGGGCCGGCCACAGGGCAGGGGCATGGGAGGGCCTGACGCTGTGTGCGTGCACTTCCTCCCCGCTTTAGAGTGCGTGAAGGGCCCGCCAATAGCCGCCATCGTGGGAGGTACCGTGACGGGGGTCGTGCTCTTCGGCATCCTCCTGCTGGCCATCTGGAAGGTCCTGACCCACCTGAGTGACCTCAGGGAATATAAGCGCTTCGAGAAGGAGAAGCTCAAGTCCCAGTGGAACAACGTGAGGGGCCATGGCGGCTGGGGGAGGGGCCGTGGCAGCTGGGGGAGGGGCCAAGGCAGTGGGTGCACCTCCCGGCCCCCCAGCCTCTCTGCACCTGTCCTCAGAGTGTCCACAGCTGTGGGCAAGCTCTGCTAGGGGGCGGGAAGACCCCCCACTGGCTCCCCCTCCCCGCACTGAGTCAGCCTTGCCTTTGTCTCTAGGATAACCCCCTCTTCAAGAGCGCCACCACAACAGTGATGAACCCTAAGTTTGCTGAGAGTTAGGGGCACTTGGTGAGGACATGCCAGCTGGAGCAGCCGGACGGGGCCACCGCCACACCCACCTCCACCTGGCCACCCGCCACCCTACCCTGTGGACACGGCTTACAATGCTTACAATTTCAGCCATTAATAAAAAACCCACTCTTTTTTTCTGCCCTCACAATGACCGCTATGTGCAGGTGATTCTATGAGCTGAGCAGTAGGAACAGCCTCCCCCTTCTGATACAGACAGCTTCTTGGTAGAGTCTTGAAAAAGAAATTGCTTGAGTTTTACCAGGTTAAATACATGTTTTCCTGTGTAAAAATTAGGATGGTATCTGATTAAAGGTAGTGCAGACTTATTTATATTTTAACTCAGGGTATAAAATTACGTCCTGTTGATTATACTGTTCCCCAATCATGTGTATAGAAAAAGATTAATAAAGCTTCTGTAGAGGCTGTCCACGGAAGCTGGGCTCTGTGCTGCTATGTTCCCCCCACACACCCACCGCCGCTCTTCACTCACTCGGAGGCCCGTGGCAACCTCAGACCATGCTCAGGTTGCTATTTCCTTTCTTCCTTCCTCCCCTGTTGGCTGTGCACACATGGCGCCTCTCCGCCTCTGTCCCTGCCCTACATCCTAGGCGGCCTTCAGAACCCAGGGGCAGCCCTGAGAAATGGGCATCTCTCACCTCCTATCTGGTGTCTACACCTGCTCTTGAAGAATGGGGTAGCAGAGGGCAAGCCAAGAAGGGAGTTGTAGAGTAAATCTGTTTCTCGCATGCCGACACCTGGGGTGGCTTGGAAGTCATGCTGATCCAGGGCCGCGTGGTGGAGTGGACCAGAGTGACCCGCCTTGTCTCGTGTGGTTATGGTATGCGTATGTGTCCAGCAGTGATGACTGGGACATGCGAGGGCCTGCCCGCTGGCACGGATCTGCAGGCTCCGGGTGCGACCAGTGAGAGCCCACCCCCGGGAAAAGGCCAGGTTCCGATACTCTAACAGCCTCTGCAGCCACCTCACTGCTCGCCTGCTCATCTCCGGACTGCAGACGTGAGAGAGGCGGCTGGGTGTGAACACAGGGGAGCGTATTTGTGCATCTGTACTTGTGTACGTAATTGTACTTTCAGATGATATTTGCCCTTATTTTCTTTCCCTAAAAATATCTAATTCTTTATTAAAGTCTCACCATAGCTCTTGATTAAAAATCGCCCATTCATTCAAAAAGCACGGATGGAGCACTGGTACGTGCCAGTCCCTGGGAAAAACCTGTGGCACCAACAGATGCTTCCCTTGCCCTCCTTCAGCCCCACACGGTGACCACACAGCCAGGAAAGATGACCAGCGGCCCGCGCTGGGAAGGCGAATACAGAAAACGGTACCACCTACTACACTTCAGCTGCCAACATCCCCTCTCCTGGGGCTCCTCTGCCCTCCTCCTGCCCAGAGGAAGCCCTTTCCTTCCACTCCCAGGCGCCGTGTGTGGGGCTCCTGCTGGCCCAGCCCAGCTGCCCGACAGCACCACCCTTTCCTGCCCCTCGTGTCCAGGGGGCCTTGGCATGTTGTCCCTTCGCCTAGGCCCTATACCTCTCCCCCTCGGCTGGGGTGTGGTCCCACCTGGGTCCCCAGCCTGTTAGCGGTCACCTGGCATCACTCATTTCCACCCCAAGACTGTCTGACTCATAAACAAGTGTATTTGAAACAGAATGGCCAAAGATCAACCTTTTACCATATTTGTGGTACCTCATTCTTCCATGCCTAAGAAAAAAATCAGGCTTTATTTTATCCGACCAAAATGTTAAAACCCAGTTGAACAAAACAGGCTTCCTTTCACATAATGCTGGGCATCTTCGCCGCCCCACCTGGTAAAAAAATGTTGGTGGCTTGACCCACTGCTGGTCTTGACGCTTCCATCCCCACCCCCCGGCTCGGGCAGGTGGCGTTCTCTTCCAAGGGCGCAGGTCCGGCGGCCTGAAGACACGCCGAGACACGCGGCTTCTGCTTCAGCGGTGCTTTCGTCCCTCCTGTGCTCTCAAAGACACACTTGGAGCCAGGCTGAGGCTGAACTGGTCCCCAAGGACCGGGATTCCATTGCTTGTGCCCAGGGAATGGGGCCTTCCCAGACCCCGAGGGGGGGCTCAGAGAGCTTCTGGGCCATGCCCGTGGGAGCTTTGGGGGAGCGGCATCCGCAGAGGGCACGGAAGCCCCGTCCTCTTGGCCAGAAACACGTACGTAATGGTCAGTGACCCTCAGCCCATTTCCTGGTTTGGTGACATATTCTGGGAGTTTTCAAATAATCCTCTTGAATCCTCCCCACCTTGTCTTGGGTGAGGGGCTGAGACTGCTGAGCCTGGGGTCCAGGTTCGGCCCCACCTGTCACTGGCTGCGTTCGGTGTTGTGTCTTGTCAAAGGACAGGTGGAGTGGTCACTAGGGCCCCCTTCCACCTCCCCCCGAGGACCCTGAGAGGCGGGCATGGGAAGCACTTAGGGAACCAGGCCTCTCACAGGGAACGGGGACCAGGGTTGCCCATGTCTTGTGCCTCCATCCAGGGCAAATCTCTGGGCCTGCAGAGGCCTGGCATGGCAGAGACAGGTCCAGGTCCAAACCCACACAGCGAACAGCCGCCTTCACCCCCAACAGAGCATCCCACGTACCCGTGATGCACACTCTGTGCCATTCCTTAATGCAGCCTTGGCAAACGGGCTACCCTGCCCCTGCCTCCCTCGGCCCAGAGCTCCCCTGCCTGTCTATGCACAACCACAGACCTTCCCAGAGCCCTCCAGGGCATGGCAAAGTCCAGGCCTTCTGGTGTTCGTTCTCCACAGAGCTGGAAACATTGCCCAATGTTAATGATCAAGGTGTCTAACCTCCCAGGGAGCAGCTTTGCTCTTCTTACACAGCCCTTCTGGAAGCAGTTCTTTAACTGACTAAGGAATTGCATGTTTAACGATAAAAAAAAATACAGCACACTGACAGTGGTGAAAATGCCCAGGAGGCGACTCCAGCCTGCACAACTCCGGGGCGGGGCCCTAGAATTCCAGGGCCACCGGGGCTCTGGCTCAGCCCATCCGGTGGTGTGTGCTCCCGGGCAGCCCTTTCCACATCGTTCAATTCAATGATTATTTCTCCTAAATTGACACCATTGTGATTGTGCCAGTCTCATTCTTAACCATCTTTCTTCTTGGAAAAACCGTATGCTCCTTTAACTCCAGACTGCAAACAGTAATTGTTGTTTTTCTGAAAAATCACTGTAGTTTGATTTTCTTGTAATGTGTTGTTTGGGTCTTTCCTATGAGCTTGAAGCTCTTTGACAATCCAGTGTGTTAAATAATGACACCCTGTCCTCCCCTTTTAAAACAGGAATTTACGATCTAGTTACTGAGTATTTTTTGAACTTCTGCCTTGCTGAGTGCCCCACAAGTCAGTTGCATCCCCAAGTGCCACTGCTGGTGGCGCTGTCTTAAATGGAGCAGGCCCGGGGTCTTGGTTGGCATGCACAGATGTCCAGTGTCCTTCAATTTTCACTACATTGTTGTGTGGTTGTATGTTAGGGTGAGAAATGGTTGGTTTCTGGGGCCACAGTTCTAAACTCAGGCTGGCGGTTACTCTGTTTCCAAAGGCAAGAAAGTCTTTAAACATCTTTTTATATAACAGATGATCCAAATGGAGAAATGAAGTATTTGAAGTGGAAGAGGTGGGTCAGACAGTTTATTGGGGTCAAGGGCCCTTTGCTGTCTCACAGGGACAGAAAAGAACTGTCACTTTACAAGGGGCAAAGTCAAAGACATGCTCATTAAAGCTTTTGATGTAGGCACTGCTATAATGTCACGAACCTCATTCTGGGCGACGCCAGGCCAGTATCCTGGGGACCTGAGCTAACTGAGTCTGTCCTCAAGTGGAAGTTTGGGATGCCAGCTCTGGGGTATGACCTGAGGCCTCAGGGTACTCTGTGCACGATCTTCTGATCCTGGGATGGTCAGCAGGGCTGTGAGCTGAGCCTTGGCCACTGAAGCTCATGGAGGCTGAGTAACTTGGCTGAGGTCACAGAGGTAGGAACTGGCAGGGTTGGGATGCCGGCCTCACGGCCCTGATGTGTCCTTCTTCTGGCTCTGAGACCTTCTGCGGTCACGAACCTCTTGGTGTCCGGCTTTCCATAACTGCGTGATGAGGATGGAGGAGGAGATGCTGCCTTCCGTCCTTGCCCATCAGTGTTGTCAGGCAATCCAATCCAGGGAGGTGTCCCTGCGCACTGGGTGAGACCTCAGCCTCGGAGAGGGCTCTTGACTCCAACTGAGAAAGAATTCACAAGCAGGTTGGATGAGTGCAGGTAAGGAAAGAACTCCTTAAAGCGGGAGCAGCAGCAAATCTCAGCGGCCGTGCAGGCAGCAGAGCGCAGGGACGAGCAGAGGGAGGAGAGGGAAGCTCACTCGACGCCTGCTCAGCACAGGGCGGATCCCTTGCCAGCTCCTGGCATCCAGTGCCCACTTGATCTGCATGGCCTAGGAACTGTGCCCCCACCACCCAGGATTCGGGGGAGCTGCAGAGCACTGGATAGAGCGAGGTGATGTTCTGAGAACTTCCCGAAGCAGAGAGATTTCCCAGCAGGCTGCTAAAGAGCACCACCACAGAGCTGCCATTCCGTCTCGGGCACCCGGGCGACAGGAGCTTGCGAGCCCCAGTCAGAGCTCTCAGGAGCCCTTCCCCGCTTGTCTGAAGTAGGACGGGGAGAGAGAAGACAGGTGCTTAAGTCGAGAAAATTGAGTGAAGTAGCAAAGTGACAGAAAGACACTTACCTCGGGAGGTGGAGGTCGGTGAGTTCTGTCTTATCACGAAGAAGAGTGGAGACAAAGGGCGACGGGCTAGTGCGACCAGGTGGGATGGACTCAGATGGGATCGCGGCAGCCTCAGGGGGGAGGCGCAGTTAAAGGGTTAGGATTGGGGTTTTTAAGGATTTCAGGAATGGGGTGAAGGGCCAGGGAGCTGAGGCTGACCGTGGTCTCGTGACGTCTGTCTCCGGGGAGAGACAGTATGTCACCATCCACGGTCTGCCCTCTAGATGTCTGTAAGGCAAACTTGACACAAGGAATCCATTGGTCCTGCTCTTCTCCAGGACAGTGGCGACCCTCAGGCAGTGGGGACGTACCATTTAGGACTGCTTGCCCTGCCTTAAGAGAGGGTGGGTCAGTTACTGGCGACTTACCATAAAATATGTCAGGAATCTTACCTGCTAACTCCTGGGTTTTTAAAATGGAATCCTAGCCTTGAGATGGCCCTCTGTTCTTGCTATACTATTTATATCTCAGCATTTTTCATCATAGGCAGGAAAAATTAGTCATGATGCTTGTCTCATGTCCCTGCTCTACCTCAAAAGGAGGCACAAACTCGGTGACCAACCATGCCCTGGGAAAACGGTCTTCCCACACTGGCCACAGGGCTCCAGGGCAAGTTAAAACCTGCTTCGAGGCCGTCTCAGGAAGAGGAAGTGCAGGTTTGAGAGGCCTCCCTCCTGACTGCTAGCATGGTGAATCCCTAAGGCTTGGCGAGACCCCCAGACCCTTGCAAAGCTGCTGCCTGGAGTTCTCCGCAGCACTTGCTTCCCTTGTGGGCTGAGGTAGGCATAAGACAGCAGTGGACCGTGGCCCAGTAAATGACTGCTGGGGTCTCGAGGGTCATCAATGGCAGACACCTCCCC
The DNA here is from genome assembly GCA_029783875.1 of Phataginus tricuspis. Classification (NCBI taxonomy): domain Eukaryota; kingdom Metazoa; phylum Chordata; class Mammalia; order Pholidota; family Manidae; genus Phataginus; species Phataginus tricuspis. The sequence goes on along the minus strand of JAQQAC010008350.1, from coordinate 102,974,436 downwards.
GGTGACAGCGGCGGGATCCCCACAGACTTCACCAGCTGCTCCTTCTAAGCAGGGAAGGAAGGGCTGGGCTCCCACCCTGCCGGGCCACAGGGCCTCAGGGAGAGGAAGCTTAGGAGGCGGGTCTCCAGCTTCCCGGAAGGATTCCCAAATCCCCACTCTACAATTGTGAGAAACGTGCTCACTGGTCCAAACTCAATAAGTGGACCTGCGACAAACAGAACAGCGCAGCGGGGCTTTAACGGCGGCCGTGCAGGACCCGGCCTGGTGAGCAGACGCACTCAGGGCGGGTCGGAGCAGCTTATCCTCCGCGCGAGTCCCTGCCCCGGTTCCGAGGACCGCAGGGTTCAGTCTTTCCCGGAGGCTGCCTAGGCACGTTATATCCATATTAGGCTTTCTTTACATTTGTCTTAATTTTATTGGCTGGTTCAAAACTTCTTTTTCCCCTAATAGGCGCAGCCCATTCGTTCTGTTTCCTTCCCCCTCTCAGCCTGAGCAACTTCCTGGCATGTACTTCACCACGTGGGCTTTTTGTCAGTATATTAATTCCGCTGGGAATAAATCACATTTAGTTTTATGCCTCTAACATTCTGGCTATGAAAGGAAATCTTAAAACGAAAGCCCGGGACTCCTGCATTATACATTTTTATCATTTTTCAGGCATCCTAACAAAGAAGTTGGCACCTTCTCTACTGAACTTGAAGACAGTAGGCCAGGCAGCCCAGCACTAGGAGAGGGCACTAGGTGGTGGCCAAGGTGGGCACGGGGGCGGTCTCAGGGCGCGGCCTCCCGGTCCAGGTGGGCTCGGGACTGCATTCTCTGCGAGAAAACGAGGGCGGGAGGCGCAGCCTGTCTCAGGATTTACGTGAAAGTCTGAGGCCGGGCGAGGGCCTCCGGGTTAACGCGCAGCGCACCTGCGCCCTCAGCGTTATTACGTGAACGCCGACGGGGTCAGGAAGACCCAGCTCCAGGCGCGCGTGGGATGCCCGGCGCAGACGTGCTCCCGAGCCCCGCCCGCTGGCCGCCAGCCCCGAGCCCCGCCCACAGCTCCACTGCCCGGGGAGCGGCGCCTTCCAGCCGCGCAGGCGCACTGACCCCAAGGCGGCCCCGCGGCCCTCCAGCGGCGCAGGGTGAGGGGCGGGGCGAGTCGGGGCCGTGGCTGCGCGCTCGCCTGTGCCCGCCCGGCGACGTCGGCGCGGCGCTTCCGGGCAGACGCTGTTTACGCCGCGTCCGATTTGGGCAGCGTCGGGGTCGGGGCGCATCCGTCGACAGCTGAGCGAGCGGTGGGGCCGCGGCCATGGCATCCCGCGGGGCTCGCAGGCGGACACTGAGCGCGGGCCCGTCCCTCGGCGGCGCTGCGCTGCTCCTGCTTCTCCTCCCGGCGGCCGCGGCGCAGGAGCCGCCCGGAGCGGGTGAGGGCGGGACGACGTGGAAGCCGGGTCGCGGGCGGCGGAGGGGCGCGGGGGAGGGGCTGGCGGGGCCGGCCCGCCGGGGCACCCTGTCCTCTCGCGTCGCCGCAGCTCGGCCCTCCGGCGGGGCTCTCGGGGGTAGACTCGGGGGCGGGAAGGGGCGCCGATGGCCCTGCTTGCGCCCCACGGCTGGTCGTGGTCGGTGTCTCCGCCGGACGGCTGGGGGAGCCAGGGCTGGTCTCTGGGCTCCTCCGCAGGCGAGGGGTACCTGGGGTCATGCCAGGCCGTAAGCCCAGGAGACGGCACCTGCCGCCTGCAGGCCCAGGCCCCGGGGGCGCTGCTGCATGGGTTCATCCGCCTTTCGTATTAACCTTCTGTGAGGTGCACGGGTCTCGGTGGTGACCAACATTCAGACAGAGGTACGAGCTGAGTTTCTGGGGCGACCAAGAAACAGACAGCTGGCCGGATGTGCGGGTGAGTGAGAGGGGGGCGAACTAGAAGAGGAAAGTGCGTGACTTGAGGGCCAAACGGGAGTTCCGGAAGTTCCCAGACACGAATATTGCCGGAGGGTGGCTTCCTGTGGGGCGTGGCGGGGCCTCCACCTGTGGGCCTGGTGGAAAATCGGGGAAGGGTGTAAGCGGTTGGACCAGTTTCAGAAATGGCCCGCTGGCTGACGTGTGTGGAAGACCTAGGGATTACTCGTGCGTGCTGGAGCTACAGGTGGGCCTCTTAACCTATTTGATGGCGTTTACGCATAGGATTGACTGCCCCAGGCTTGGTCAGGTTCTCTTTAGCACCTTTACTCTTTGTGACCTTGCTGAACGTTCAGTCCAGTGGAGGACTGCTGAAGCGTCTCTAATCTACTTCTGCGTGTACTTTGTGTGTTTGTGACCGTTACTGTGTGGCCGTCAACGTTGTTCATGAAGCGGTCCAGTTGCACTGCTCAGGGACCTTTTGGTCTAAACTGAGTCCTAAGCACAAACGTGCAGTGATTTCTGCCCAGGAATTTCTGCCAGTGGCTACTGGGTGTGTGTGCTTTGCGTAACTAGTGGGCCTGTTGGAAATGCCCTGAGGTGTGTTTGGCTGCTCTGCTTTTCCCGCTGCCCTGGATTCTGAAGCAGAGACCCCTTGTGAGAGGAGCAGGGGGTGACTTTCAGCGTTTGGGAATTACACCTTAACGGTAGTAGTATTCCAGGGTAAAGCAGCTCCTCCTCTAGCCTGAGGAAGGAAGCTGCTCTCAGTTGCTGCGGTTCCTGGGAGACCCTGGCCTCCTGGGTGTGCCCAAGTCCTGGGCGGGGGGTGGGTGGGCTGTGGTTTCCCTCATCAGCAACACTGTCAAGTGGGAGGAGCTGTGCTGTGCTGTGCTGGCGTCTACTGCGCAGGTGCCCAGGGTCTGCACTGGCCTTTACCTGGGGAGGGGCGCTGCTCTGCGGCTGAGGCCTCCTGCACTTAGGTGTGTGTTCAGTGTGAGTCGTGCTCTGTGTCGTGCTGTTTGAATGCCACCACGCTGTGTAAGACATTTGTCTCCTCGTGAGGATATTAGTCATGCTGTTTGTGGTATGTATACACATGGCACGTGTTTGTTCTTAAAAATACTTTTTATTTTCTTCTGCTCACCCTAACTAGTGCAGTTACTATCTGTCAATGCAGAGAACTCTTACAGAATCATTAACTATATCCTTTATGCTGTATTGTCACTCCCATGACTAATTACATTATACTTGAAATTTTGTGCCTCTTTATCCCTTTCACCTATTTCACCTGTTTTTTTAAATATACAGTTGGTCCCCAACTTAAGATGGTTCCATTTTGGACTTCTCAACTAGTTTGTGGTGGTACAAAAGTGATACATACTTCAGTAGAAGCCACGCATCAAGTTTTGAGTTTGGATCTTTTCCCAGGCCTATGATACACGTACAGCACAACCCTCTTGTGGTTCCAGCCAGTGGCAGCGAGCCACTTCTCTCCACAGTCGCTTGGTAAACAACTGATAAGCTTACAACCATTCTGTCCCCATATAGCCACTCTGTTTTTCACTTTTAGTCCAGGATTCAATCGATCAGAGGAGACAGTCAGCACTTTAGTATGAAACAGGCGTTGTGTTGGGTGGTTTGCCCAGCTGCGGCTCCCATAGGTGCTGTGGGCGTGTTTGGGTGGGCTAGGCTCACTGATGTGCAGTCGGTAGCAAGTGCCTTCCCTCAACTTAGCACATTTCATCCCCTGATGGGTTTGTTGGGCTGTAACCTGACTGTGAGCCAAGGAGGGTCTGTTTTGCACCCTTCACCTCTTTTCTTCTGAGTTAGGAAGATGGCCAGGACTTTTTTGTCTAAATGAATTTTCCACGTGAAAGTGACAACGCATGTTTGCAGTGCCTCTGGCATGGTGGTGTGGGTGCAGTGCATGATTCAGGGGCTTGATCTCCGGGGGCCACGGCCAACTGCCCTGCTCCAGTCTGTGTGCAGCAGGTGCGCAATCAGTGTGTACTTGCTTCCTTATTTTTGAAAAAACGGGTCTCTTTACCCATGCGGGTGTGTGGCTTTTGTACTTAATGGACTCGCCTGAAACTTTAGGAAAGAACTTGGAAGTGGGTCACGGGTTTGTGTATCCTAACAGGAGAACTATTTTTTTTTTGCATTTAATTTCAAAGTTGAATGAGACAAAATTCTCCAATCGCTGATAAGTAGAGTCCAAGCTGAAGGTTTCTGGTCACAGGACTTCAGAAGTCAGGACATTCATGTTCACAGCATTAGACTTCAGAAACACAAGGGCATATTTTTTCTTACCTCTGGCTTTCAGCACATGGTTTATCTGTGTCCTGTGACCAGCTAACCCACACAGCGAGTGGCCTCTTGGGGCAGTGCAATGGTGTGTTGGCAGCAGTAGCAAATGGTTAGAGTGTTTTCCTTCGTGACTGCCGACTGTGTGGGCGGAGCCTGGGGTGCCCTTTTCAGGCCCTGAGCTTGCGAGGGCTGTTTCTTCTGCCCATGTTGAAAACCTGCCCTGTTCTTGGCAGTCGTGCTGCTGGAGGAGGGCTGATTGCTGTTGACTCATGCGGGTCTGGAATTGAGGCCTGCGGGGCCAAGGTTTATGGTGTGTGTCCTGGAACTTAGTTCTTTTCTTTCACGTGAGACCAGTTACGAGAAAGACCTTGAAAATGAAAATCCCCCTGGAAAAGATCCTGTAGTTCATTGCGTGCTTCCTGTGGCTACTTTGTTAAGGTTGACGGGAACGAGGTACATCCTTTCTTGTAGAATTTTTCAGAGGACATGAGAGTGGGTGTGGGTGGCTGTGGGGCAGACTCCCTGTGCTTCCTCTGCCGGGCCTCCCCTGCCCGGCTCGTCTGGAAATATCAGAGCTGCAGGAATGGTGAAGGAGCACGTGGAGCAGGGAGCCTGAATCACTTTACGCTCTCACAGGGCTTGCCGCGGCCCCTTTGCTTGCCGCCTACCACCCTGGAGTGGGCTGGGATGCGGCCCTCCACCCTGGCGTTTTCCGGCACTGCTCCTGAGGCTGAGGACCCTCCTACATACAACACTGGAACGGCCAGGCTCTGGGCAGTGGCCCTGGGCGTGATACGGGGAGACTGCTTGGCCGACCGTGCGCCCAGGCATACGGTTTCCCAGTGTCATGGCGGTGCCCTGCCCCCTAGGGTACGGCATGTCAAATCGTGGTATTTCAGTCCAATTCACCTGCGGCAGCTCGGTGGGGTGTTCTCAGAAAGCAACTTGCGGGCGGGTCCTCAGTTTGGGCAGGATTCTCTTCTGTAACCCTTGCCTGTCCCTGTTCCCGAGCAGGCGTCTGCTATCACTTTGTCCCATTGTGTCACAGGTACTGTGGCGATACTTTGATCCCTTTAAGGGCCGTTTGCTCTTGGGTAGCGACAGCACACCTGCTTTGCTGACTGGCGGCACGCTGTCACCCCCAGGTGGGCACAGCGGCTCTGGCAGCTTCCATCAGGGGTGCTTCGTTGCCCCTTGCTGCTGGGCCCGCTCTCCTGACCCTGCGTCAGCTTGAGACCGTGGCCCGTTCAGTGGCTAGAGCCCACTGTCAGTCACCCACTTCAATTTTGAATTGTTGCATCAGGGCAAGGAGGACCCCGGTGAGATAGCTTCTGGGTCCTTGTGCCATTTACCTGTAAGTCTGTGCCATTTGCTGGCACAGCAGGCCATCTGAGGTGCCCTGGTCCTTTCTTAGCCTCACTTCTGGGACCAGCCGTTTTTCCAGGGAGGCCTGGCTCCTTTAGGTGGGGAGCAGTGGCTCGCACCAAGGCCAGGGTGCTCTGCTGCCGGGTGTTGCCCTTTCTCAGCCCTTGAGTGGACAGAGCCAGGAAGTGGGTTTTTAGGTCAGGAGTTTACCCCGTCTGTCCGTGGAGACCTTTGCCCTGCCTTTGCACAGTGGCTGGCCTGCCCCCAGGGCTCTCGGCCCGGCCCTGGTGCTGTTCCCACCAGAGTACTGCCATCAACCTGGCCCTCAGCAGTGCTGCAAGGAATCGGGTTGCAGGGCTTGTCAGTCCCCCTTACCCTCCTGGGGCTATGTTCAGCTCATTCTGAATAAAGTAGTTCAAACAAGCATCAGCAGAAACCTGGCTTCACACCACTGGGCTCCGAGGCAAGTGCTGTGGGGAGACGGAAAGCATTTCCGTGGGCAGTCACTGTTCCCGGGAGACCCCATGAGGGCAGGAGCCGCGTGTGCCGCTTCCATGTCCTCCCTGCATGCAACAGGGCTGGTAACCGCTGTCTGTGTTCCCCAGAGGCTTGGTGCCAAGACAGGATGTTCACCCGTGGTTCCAGAGTCAGACTGAGGGTCACTCCCGGGTGCCCCTGCCCTCCTAGCTGACGTGGCTGCTGCGGGCTTAGTGACCTGTTTGTGCTCCTCCTGCAGCTTGTTCTCAGAACACCAACAGAACCTGTGAAGAGTGCCTGAGAAATGTCTCTGTGAGTATGTGATTCTCACTCGTCTGTCATCAAATGCAATGGTGTATTTTTTTCCTACATATGTATATAACCATAACAATATTACACACAGCAGTAATAATACTATAACTCCATTCATGGCGGGGGCGAGGGGAGCAGAGGAGGCGGCACATGGGCTGGGATCATATTTAGCCTTTAATCTATGACTTTGCTGGGATTGGGGCTGCCTTATTGGCGTCATTAGACCGTAGAGGCCTGTTGGGACAGGGCTGTGACCATCTTGCAGACGGGTCCCCAGAATACAGGGTGGGGGTCCCCAGAGGCCTGTTAGCTGCTGCTGTGCTCAGACAAGCCTGACAATTCAACTCTCCCAGCGGGCCTGGCCTTGGGGAAAATGGCTGCCATAAACCTTGAACCAAAGCTTCAGACCGCGTGTCCACGTTCTCCTTGGCTCTTCATGCGGGAACGGAGACGGGCCAGAGCTGGAGGGGTGCTCGCCGTCAGATCGGCAAGAGGCCCGGAGGCCACCCGGTCCTGGGCTCGGACGGCCCATGCTCACAGGGGTTAAATGCACGCTCACATGTCATCTTGATTCTTCTAAGTTTCAGTGTGGCCTTGAGCAAGTGGATAGTGTCGGGGTCCAGGGGTTGCCTTTGAGGTTTTGGGGCAACACAAAGAGCAGAGGAGGCAGTGGGAGTCGTCATGGAGGGTGCTCAGAAGAGGCCACTTCATCCTGCGTAAAGCTATACTTTTTATACTGCTACAGTGCTAATTCACGTTTGCATAAATATTGAAGACGCACATGCGTGTGGCCTTCAGGGCCCTTACCTTGCTCCTTTCCCATGGGCACAACATGCTGTGTTTTCAGGTTTCTCAAGGCCAGACATATCTGGCTCCATACGAGACCAGACATATTTGGGGTGAAGCAGCGGAGAGCTGTCCTCATAGAACAGTAGGGAAAGGGGGGTGGGGGGGGCTTCCCCACAGTAGCTGCCCTGGGGATTGGGCTTGGGGCTCCTGGGGTCACCTCCAGATGGGCCACGGGGTCTAACACATAGGTGTGTGTGCGGCTGGCCATCTAGGAGAAGTGGACCAGGACACTAGGAAGCTTTCAGAGGACTTGTGGGAACAGAAGGATGTGGCCAGAGTCCTGCCCTGCAGGCAGCCATGGCTTCCTCAGCAGTTCCCGGTGAAGCGGCCCCATCTCAGTGCAGGACCGTGGCCAGCACTGGCAACCCTAAGGCCTGGGTGGGGACAGCTGGGAGAGGAGGCAGCCTTCTGTGACTTTTTGCCTGGGGACTCCCCTCCTGTGGTTGGGTTAACAAGGGTACTTTAGAACTGCTCAGGAGAAGTGTTACCTTAGAAATTTAAAACAGCAGGCAGAGCCTGACCTGGCACGCATCCTAGGTGCCCCTGAGCACCGCAGCCCTGCCTGGCTTGAGCCGCCAGGCCCCGTGCTCGCGTGCAGTGGCGTGAGGGTGCGTCAGCCCGGTACCCCTCGCGCTTAAAGGGGCTCGGGCAGGAGCACCTGCGAGGCTCCCTCCAGCTCTGAGGTTTGGGGCACGTGCATGGAGCCTCAGCTGCAGTGGTTCTCAGATGGCCCACCGCACGTGTGGCTGGGGAGGTCGAGGCAGGATGGTTACCCCATAATTGGTGTCACAAGGTCCACCCACAAATCCTTAGGGGCTCCTATGGGCCAGGCCTTGTCCCCCAGCTAGGGGTCCATCAGTGGGGCACACAAATGCCTGCCATCCTGCCAACAGCCCAGGTAGACATGCGGCCCGAGTGTGTTGGGGCTGCTGCAGTGGGGAACGGGGGTGGGGGCACTGTTAAGCCGCTCGCTTGGGGTAGGCCTTGAGGAGGAGGTAAGGGAGCCGCATGCGTTGGGAGCAGTGTTCCAGGCAGACGGGCAGGCCGTGCAGAGGCCCTGGGTAGGGCTGCCTGGCAGCTTTGAGGACCAGCCTGGAGCCTGTGTGGCTGTCAGGATGCCTAACAGAGGAGCTTGGAGGAGACCAGGCGTTGGTGCATGAGGCAGCGCCGAGCCTTTGTTGGGGTAAGAGCGGGCAGCACAGCACACAGAGGTGGTAGGGGAGCCGGGTGCAGCACGGGGGGGTTCTGTGCTGTTGGCATTCCATTTCTAATGTACCTGATTTTCACATGTTTCAGTGTTTGTGGTGCAGCACTGATAAGACGTGCTTGGACTACCCAGTGACAAAAATCCTACCGCCTGCTTCTCTCTGTAAGCTGAATTCTGCGCGCTGGGGCGTCTGCTGGGGTAAGTTGTCTTTTTTGCTGGCTTCTTGCAAGATCAGTACTGCTTTGATAAGTCTGGTTGTGTTCGATTAATGTAAGCTGCCAGAAAACACACTCCAGGAGTGTGAGACTCCCAGCAGGAAGTCAGGAGGCTGGTGAGAGTACACGTGTCTTGGGAGGCAGTGGCGCCCCGTGATCTGGAGGCCCACGTCAGGCCATTGGCCTCAGCTCTTCATGGGCCTCCACATCCTGGGATGGTGGAGGGGAAAGAGCGGGTTGAAGGCTGCCGTTCGGATGTCTAGGCTCCTTCTATCTCGGTGGTATTCACGTGCTGCCTTGACACCCGCTGCAGGTTCCTGTGGGGCTCTGACCTCCCTGAGCTAGGGTCGTGCTCAGCGGGCATGTCCCTGCATCTCCCCGTGTGCCCCTCCCTGTCGGCATAGGGTTCCCCGTACAGGTGTTCTTTTTACAATTTATTTTATTTTAGTATCATTAACCTACAATTACATGAGCAATATTGTGATGATTAAACTACCCCCTTCATCAGGTCCCCCCCACCAACCACCAACCCTATTACAGTCACTGTCCATCAGCGTAGTGAGATGTACAGGCGTTCTTTCACTAGGACAGAAGCCCTCTGTGAAGTCCACATGGTTTTTTAGCTTGCCTTTTAAGTTAGTCTGTGGTATGTTTTGCTATACGGAACTCATCTTTATGTAGTTGGGTTTATTAATCCTTTCTCTCACGGCTTCAAGGTTGCGAGTCACACAGAGGCTGCCGTCTCAGCTCCATGAAGGAGCCAATGTTTTCTTAGTGCACTTGAATGATTCGTTTTGTGTGTTTGTATCTGGATCTGTCTGCAGCCTATTCCTTATTTATCTACCTTTTTCCTAACTTCCACCTTAGAGTCTAGAACCTCCATCTGAAACAACTCATTTCGGGTTTCAAGGCCCCAGAGAATTCAGAGGTTTGTGTATGTGTGAAGAGGTGTGTGGTCCCGGGATGCCGGGCGTGTGTGCATGTGTGTGTGTGTGTGCATGCTGTGTGTTCCTGCACCCGTTACATCCCAGCAGCTGGCCATACTCCCTGCCACCCTCACACCAGGAAGGCTTTGCCGGCCTCACAGCCTCCTGCCTCACTGCTTCTGTCTTGACACCAGCTTCCCTGTGGGACCTTCTTTACCCACCGTCCACAGAGACCCCTCCTGGACCAGGGAACCTGTGTCATTGTGAGCACAAACTGCTGAGAGGTTTTCAAGTGGAAGCATAACTTGTAAAAAGTGCGCCCATGTAGGCCTCCCTCCTTGTGTGTAGGCTGTAGCCTGTGATGTAAACACATACGTGTATGCACACATATGTTCAGTGGGCTTTTATGTTAAGTGGACAGCTAATCACCACTCAGGGAAATACGTAGGCGTGTTCCGCATTCACGGCCTGGCCTTGGCAGGGCCCCCTGGGCAGCCGCTGTACCAACTGCCTGTCCCGGGGTCAGTGCCGTCGGGCCCTGCCCTTCCTGGAAAGGACGCCGTGGGTGGGAGTCCTGCGTTTGTTGTCTGACTGCTCGCTGCTGTGTGGTGGTCGCGGGCGCTCACCCGTCCTGCTGCTGGCAGGTGTCTAGGTCATTGCCAGCGCGGCCTTGTGCCCTCCGAGCCATGTGGGAGCCCAGTTGACCCACGTCCCTGCCAGCATATGGGCAGATGAGGTAGCATCTCATTGTGGCTTTAATTTGCATTTCTCTGATGACTAAGGACTTTGAGCACCTTCTCAAGTGGTGGGCATTTTTGGTAATTCTGTGAAAGGAAATCTCCACCCTCAGCTGTGGGGCTGGCTGAGCACAGGACACCCTCCCCTGGACAGATGAGACCCACAGCATTGTACAGCCACGTGTAGTCACGGCCTGGGGGCTGCAGCGGGAATCAGCCAGCGGGGCAGGCAGGGCGGCGAGCAGTGTGCTTTGGCAGTGCCGCGGCCTGGTGCGGACTGAGGGCTGCTCGTCGCCTGGCAGGAGTTGCCCGGCCCCACAGCAGGGAGGGCAGTGGGCTGGCCCTGCTGGCAGAAGCAGGTTGTGGGGAGCTTCCGCCACTGGAAATAAATACAGTGCTCTTTACTTTGGTTTAAATAATCAAATAAACTGCATTGGGCTTGACTCAGTTTCCATGAGTTGCAGGAAATTAAGAGTTTAAAGTGTTTGGGAGAGTCTCATACATAAATGCGCAGCTGAGGACCGTCTTCTCTGGGTAGCTTTTCTCTGGCTTGGGGCATCTTGTCAGCATCAGGATGAGAATGGCTCGCCTGTACCTCAGTCCGTTTCGCTGTGTTGGTGGCTTTGAGTAAGTCAGGTGCGCTGAAAGGGGATGCCCTCTGGGCGCTCGTTTGCAGTGAACTTCGAGGCGCTGATCATCACCATGTCGGTGGTCGGGGGGGCCCTGCTTCTGGGCTTGGCCGCCTGCTGCTGCTGGTGCGGGAGGAGGCGGAGGAGCCGCCGTAAGCCTGACCCCAGTGAGGAGAAGGCGGAGCGAGAGCGCGAGGACCGGAGGATGCGGCAGGAGGAGAGGTGAGGGGAGGGGCCGAGCCGAGGACAGGGGGAGGGAGGGGAGAACTGGGTGGAGGATGAGGCGGGGAGGGGGCGGAGCAGGAGGACAAGGGGGGGGCGGAGCAGGACGGAGAGGGGAGGGGGCAGAGCAGGAGGAGGGAGAGGGGAGGGGCGGGGCAGGAGGAGGGAGAGGGGAGGGGGCGGGGCAATAGGAGGGGGCGGGGAGAGGCGGAGCAGGAGGACAAGGGAGGGGTGGGGCGGAGCAGAGGGGGAGAGGGGTAGGTGTGGTGGGAAGGGGGCGGAGGGGAGGGCACTGTGCCTGGGGAGACATGGTGGTGACGGCTCTCGGTGTGGTCCACCAAGAGAAATTAAAGTGTGTGTCCTTGGGATTCCTGGGCTGTGGCATGAAGAGCAGCAGGAAGGCCCCCGTCAGCTGTGTCTGCTCCCGGGCAGCCCCTGGGGCGCAGGTTTGAACTGTGGTCTGGCAGCAGCCCCGCCGGGACTTAGCGGCATAACTCACGGGGCCGCCCCTGGCAAGGCGTTTGCAGGCAGTTCGTCCAGCCGGGATGAGCAGGCTCCGATCCAGGTCACCGGTCTGCCTAAACGGGGTCTCAGGACTGTCACCAGTCCTCTGACCAGCACCTGCCTGGTCCAGGGCACTTGGGCGAGTGTGTGCCACATCACTGTGGGCAGCCCCAGGTGGTGGGTGGCAGGTCGCCTGTCCTACCTGGCAGGGGATGGCCTCGTGGCCCCAGGAGGTGCTTTGTCAGGCCAGCAGCTCGTGGGAGCTGAGGCTGGGCAGGTCTCCATGCTGTCACCCTGAAGCCATGTGCCCCAAGTAAAAAGTAACATTTGCATGTTCCTACTGTCATCAAACCGAGCACAAGATTTTTACCAATTAGTGCTTTTTATTTATGTGGAAAAATGGAAATTTCGGCATTGGGACTGCTTTTGTGGGAATGAAGGGTTTAGTGACGTGGTGGTGGAGCAGCTTCTGGAGCCTGCTGGTCACCCCTGCCTGTCCTGGCGGGAGTGTGGCCACTGGCCGAGCTGGTCCCCACCTGCCGCGTTCTGGGAAATGGGAACAAACCCTCAGCTTCTCCGCAGAGCACGTGACATTGTGTGCTGGTACTAAACAATGTGTTTGTCTTTTAGGAGAGCAGAGATGAAGTCAAGACATGACGAAATCAGAAAAAAATACGGTGAGAGCAGTTGAATCTCCATTTAGTCAGGAATTGATGCCAACTTGTCTTAGTCGCTGTCAGTGAGTGCCCTTGGGAGCTGGCTGGGGTCTGTGGGCCCTCCGCCGGGACCCAGGGGCCTCTGTCCTGGTCTTACCCGGAGTGGTGCTGTCGTGAGCTAGTCCGCTGAGGCCTGAGACTCCCCGCCCCAACGGGACTTCTCAGCCGCCTGTTTGGTCATGAAGCAGAGGACTGCCGGTGGCCCTGCGCTGCCTCCTGGGTGCCCTGTGGGCGTCCATGCCGCCCCCCACGCCCGGCGCTGGGTCTCTTCTGCCCGGAGCTGACAGAGCCTGTTTTGATGTGTGCCCACACTCAGCCTCCTGTGGGGGCCGCGTGGCCCTCACACCTCTGTGAGGTCAGAGCCCTCCTCCTTTCCTGGCCGCCCCTCCTGCCCGCAGCACCCGCCGCGCCCTTGGTGCCGGCACCTGTGAGAGCGAAAGTCCCTCGTGGTGTAGCCTCGGCACGGCCCCCTCCCTCCCTTCCGGGCACCTCTGCCTGTGTGCGTCCCCCTTAGCCGGGAGAGCTAACTGTAAAATTAAAAAGCATCAGGGAGCTTTCTGGCATCTGATTAAACGCAGATTAAATTTAAAAATGGAAATATGATCAATGTAAATAAAAGACAAACCAGATGTGTGCGCATGCACATGTGTGTGTGCATACACCCCCACCCCCCCCAAAATGCTGTCATTGCCACGCACACATAGCATTTAAGATCTGTGACTCCGCTGGCCCCTGTGCCTCGTTGTGGGGGGCCTGGTGGTGCCTGGGTCAGGGCTCAGGGTGGGCGGCCCGTTTGCCCACCTACCACTGGTGTATTCCTGCATCGCATGGTTATTCTGGCCTCTGACCACATCAATGAAGTTGTGCTCATTTGTAGAAAGCCCGTTGAATGACCTGGACTTCGGGGACCTTGGCCACACAGGGGAGTGTGCAGTGGCCGGGAGAAGGCACATGAGGACGCTGGCTCAGCACAGTGCCAGCATAGACAGGCCCTTTTTTGGTTTTAGAAAATGTTTGAATCCCTCATTTCAAAACAGTTTACCTCTGTTTTCTCTCTAAACTAGAAATAGATCTAGAGGCTGGGGGGTTTTGCCAACAAGACTTTAACTGGACCGCTTGTGCTTGGCATTGGCATGACATCCTGTTTCCAAACTGATGCCATCACCTCCCAGGCCTGCGGTCCTGGCGGTATCCCCTGCCCGCCCCCCCCCCTGCTCGCTCTCCCCATCTCCCTCCCTCCAAACAAGCCAGGGTCCTGTTAGGTGTGGGGCAGTGGTCCGGACGGTTCTTGTGAAGGCACGGGGAGAGTGTGTGTTTCCACAGTGAAGAGAAAACTCCTAGTTTTTGTGTATTTTGCACCATAGATTCATATTTATGGCTAAATACACACCTTATTACAGTTGTATCATAATAGTTGACAGTTATGTTGGTGGCCACTTAGTTTTTGGTAGCCGTTATTCTCAAAGTTAACGAACATTTATAAGAATATTTAAAATAAGGTGATTTTATTTTCTTTTTCTGTGTATTTGCCAACTACTGTGGTAAGAAACGGACTTTAGATGTTTCTTTTAAGTTTCTTGATATTAACTCAGCCTTTATTTCATAGGACCTAGTCTTCTTAGAATTGTGGTTCCCAGTAAATGTTATTTCAATCTTAAAGTCACCTGTGGTTTGACACTACCAAAAATGCTCACTTGTAGTGCTCGAACCTGCCGAGAACACCCGTTTTTCCTGTGGCCTCCATAAAGCTCCACGTAAAACGCGATTGTATTGCTGTCTTTGACTTGTTTCCCATCAGCTGAGTGCACTAATAATCAAGTCTGTTTTGTTTTCAGGTTTGTTTAAGGAAGAAAACCCATATGCTCGATTTGAAAACAACTAAATGCGGCTCCAACAGCCGCCACTGGGCTCGGGCCCCCAGGCCTCGGTGCGCGCTGTCGGGAGCACTGAAGGCAGTCTGTCCCTTCCTCCCTGCTTCTGTATTTCTTCTCCTGAGATGGCAGCCTGTCTGGGTTTGTTTCTTGGTAATTTGAGGAGGGAGTGCGCACGTTCCACGACTTCCCAGTCTCTTAAGCTACGGGCAGCCCCACAGCCTGGCCATGTGGACACCGGGCGGGTTCCATCTCGGTCTCGTCCCAGCAGTGCCTGCGTTCCTGTCCGCCTGCTGACAAGCTGCACATGCAGTGAAGGAAAAGCGTTTTCATTGTCACCAGTCCCTGTCATTTCTGCATAAAATCACAGACGGCATCTGTGTGCATGTGCACGTGGCCTCACTTGTTAATTTAGGCAGCTTTCTGTATGAACACAGTGTCCTGGGACACAGCCCCACAGGGGTCCTTCCTGCCAGCCCCACTGGGTAGCGCTGAGGAGTGCTCAGCCATCTTAAGTCCTTTTTAAATTCTTAGATTTTATTCCCCCACCTAGAAGATTTCAACAAAAACTTCACTGTCAAAGTTCAGACCACTTATTGGATGAGCTTTTAATTTGTATCTTTATTAGGACATCAAGATTTTTTTTCCCCAGTGAAAATGTGAATTCTAAGTGGAGTTTTAAAACTGCTTAAGGGTTGGTATGGCAGGGCGTGACAGCTCTGACCAATGCCTCTTGAGTGTCCAGCAGCAGGTGTCCAGTCCCGTGGCGGCTGCGGGACACCCCCAGCCTGCCTGAGAAGTGGTCAGGGAGGGCGGGGCCGTGCCAGCCCCTGTGCTCCCAGGCCAGCTCAGGGCATGTTCGTGCCCCGCAGAGACCCGTGCTGGCGACTCAGCTTCCTGTCCCTGCAGCTCAGCTTTGTCAGGAGGATTCCTTCCCTGCAGTTCTTACAAGGCCTGTGGCCCCCAGGTGTAGCCTCTGTGCCACCAATGCTGTTTCTGTTTCTTTCATGCCAAGGCACGTGACTTGAGTAACTAGGCCGCGTGCTTCCTGGCAGGACCATCAGGTGGTGAGATAACTGTGAACAGCCTTTCTTAAATATGAAAATAGGTCCTGTTGCCAGGCTGCTTTAAACTAGAAAAGCATAGGTTTGGGAAAGTGGGTCAGCAGCCACATAAAAGGAGCAGTGTGCCCACCGCCACGCTTGCCCTGCCGGCTCCCAGCTCGGGTGGGGCTCTCGGGCAGACTGGTGCGCTCAGACTCACCAGGCAACCCGACCTACTTCTTGATGACTCTCTAAATTCTGTGTGTGAATTGACATCTCTATCCTGAAATTTTCAGACTGAGAATCTAACCTTTGACAAGTTTTCTGGTTTTATTTCTCTGACTTGGACATTTCATAGCAATTCAAAGTATTATACCGCATTCCTAAGCATTTTATAGCAGCCTGCTGGTTTCGGCTTCCACTGTTGGTATATAAAGGACACTTTGTAATGGGCTTTAATGAGCTCCGCATCCGTGCGGTGGTATCACGGAGGCCACTTCGCTGCCTGGATTCAGGTTGCTGAGCTGAAAGAGGCGGGGATCATTCAGTGAGCTGCATTCAGTCCTTCCCCCAGTGGAACCCGCCTGGGGCGGCTGCAAGGCCTTCTTGGGCCGAGTGCTGTTTGGACAGCCAGAACTTGGAACCTCGAGGAAACCGAGCGCTCAGAGTGCCTTAATTTTAACCAGTTCTCAATAAACTGTTGAATACATGTGTGCGTGCGTATACCTTGTGTTCCTGGTGTGTTTCTGGACGGGTGGACCCCTCACCTGAGCGCCCTGGCTGCCGCCCCACCCTCCCGTGGTTTCTTCTGCTCAGTTGGAATCAGATGCGAGGAACCCCAGATGAAGGCGGCTCTGCCTTTGCGCTTTGCCCCCGTTGGAAACGTGGAACTGCACAGACCCCCTCCCACCCACCCTGTCTGGGGGTCTTCAGTGCCTGTCCCACTCCTCGTTTTCTGAGCTTTCCCCATTACTTAAGTCACTGGGTGTCCAGCACTGACTGCTGTGGGAGTGCGTGTCAAGTAGGTGTCCACTGGGCTGTAGGCACCCTGGCCCCCGGGGTGGGGTGCCCCCCCCCACCCGGTGAGACCCAGCCCAGTGGAGCAGCTTCCCTGACCCCCCTGGGTTAGAGTACGCGGAAGGCCAGCCCTGGATGTCTTAAGGCTGCAGGCTTACGTCCAGAACGGGGGAGGCGTGAATGTGTGACCCTGGACACAGTCCCCGGGTGGCTCTGTGCCTGGTTCATCCTTAGAGTCCCCGACCCATGTGGGCAGCCTGCCTTGACTTTGGACCCATTTAAGAAGTTCGGTCATGGTGGGGCCTCTGCTGTGAGGGAGGGAGATGAATGAAGCTCTTCCTCTGTGATGTCTGCTCCTGAAGAGAAATCCATTTGTGCAGGGTCAAAGGTAACAGTCAGATGGGTACATGGTGGCAGTGTCCCCAAGCTAGGCTGTGTCAGGGCTCCTGGCTGGCTCCTTCGGGCGCCTGGGTCCGTGCACGTGTGGCCAGTGCCTCCAAGTGGCCTTGGAGCACCTTGTCCCACTGTCCCTCTCGGAGGCTCTATACTGGATTCCAGCTCAAGGCTGTGCTGCTCCAGTTGAAATGAGGGAACTGCGGTGTCAGTTCCTAGAAGTAGAATTTTGGGTTAAAGTGTCGGAAATGCATGCTTAAAATGTTGGTAGAACCTGCCAAATGACCCTCCAGAGAGAGAATGCCTCGCTTGAAGTACTGATGCTTTGCAAGGTGGAAGTAAGTGGTGCCATGTCATTCAGCCAGAACCTGGCGTGGAAGCCAATGCGTAGACGGGTCTTCAGGGTCCCGAGGGAAGTGCAGGCCGTGCGTGTGTCCCTGCAGGTCTTGCACGGAGTTAGCAGCTGCCTCCTGTGAGGCCCCGTCTGGTGCTGTGGCTGTATGTTCACAGGTGGGCAGGGCTGTTGAGGGAGAGGGAGGGCTTGTCACCTCTGCTCTTGTTCACGGGGGGCCCTGCAGGAGCTGAGCCCTTCGTCACCACGCTGACTGCTCGCTCTGGCCTGCTGCTGTGCCCCGAGGGGGGAGCGGCCACGGCCTCCTTGCTCTAGAATCTCCCAGGAACCTACCCACAAGCCTCAGCTACGCCAGCGTGTGCCATAGCCACCTCCTGCCCTGGACAGCACATGCACCCACTACGCACTCACCAAGCGTTTGAGAAATGGGTCGAGTGCATGAGTGGTGCATGAAGGATGGTTGGGGGTGACTCATGAGGGCAGGAGGGAGAGCTGCATCTGGGCGCAGGTGCCTGCTGGGGCCAGGGTGTGCGGGCGTGGGAGGCTGGGGCAGAATCTGCCCCTACCTCCCACCAGCCCCACTGTCACCAGGAGATGGGCTGGAGGGTGGAGGAGGCCCTTCCGGGGCTCCTACATCGCTGGAGCTGCGCCTCCGGTCCAGTCCCGAGGCTCTGTAGTTGCAAACACTCCCTGGCTCTGTGTGTGATGGGCTGATGGTACTTCTTGTGATGCAGACGTTTTGGATTTTTATGTCAGACTTTGGGGCCCTTGGGGCTGCTGTTTGGCCTTACTCCACAATGATGCACGTATACTGCCTATGTAGCACCACTTCACTTCTGATTTTACATCTCAGGCTGCCGGTCTTCTGGAATTTGCACTGGCGAGGAGTGAAGTGGGATCCAGTGGTACGTTTCCCAGGTGGCCCCATCTGTCAGCACGCCTCAACGAAGAGTCCCTCTGGCAAGGGGACCCTGGACCTGCCTCTGGGGCTGTGCCTCCACCCACCAGCCATGGCCAGAGGCCTTGGGAGCAGGCAGGGTGTGTCTGCCTACCCGTGCAGGGTGGGGTGGGCATGGACACATCCATCCCTCTGGGGGGTGGGGGGGCCTCCCATTCAGGATAACAGCCCTATCCATGCCCTTGCCTCCAAGGCTCCTCCCAAGGGCCTGCTCACCATCCCAGGTCCCCAGAGCAGCGTGGGAGCAGAGAGTCTCCCCGCCTGGTGGGGAAGAGAAGTAAGAAAGCAGCTGGCTGGGGAATGGTGGGCATACAGATGAGTAGCTTGATGCTGGCAGGGGGTGCCCAACCCCAGCAAACTGGCTCCTTATGGTCACCTGCCCTTAGGTGTTCCCAGCACGCTGACTTCTCCAGGCTGGCAAGAGCTAAAAGCAGGCGTCAGAGCCACTGCAGCCTGCCACACAGCTGGACTGGGGTGGGGCACAGGCCGAGCTCCTGCCAACGTAACGGGCCCTTCTGGTTGGGTGGGACGGTGGGCCAACTGGGGAGCGCTTCTCATGGATTTATGCTAGTCTGCGTGTTAGCATCACATCGCACGGGCACCCACTCAGCTCCCCAGGGCTCGCTGGGCAGGGAAAAGACCCCCCTGTGACATCTCAGAGCAGGAAGGGGTGTCGGGAGGCTGTGGTCCCACACCCCACCCCAGGGCCATGCCTCCCGCGGAGTCTGAAGGGCGACTTGGGGAGCTTGCTCTGTCCTGTCCACACCAGAGGTCTCGCCTTCATTCCTGGAAGGTATTTTGCTGGGTGCAAAGGTCAGTGTTCAGGCCTTTAAAGGTGTCCTGTGGGTGCCCATTGTCTTTGGGCCTCCATTGACCTGCCGCACCTGTGCTGTAGTTCTTATCTTTGCTTCTGAGTGTGTAATGTCTCTTTTTCCCCTCCATCTGCTTTTGAGATATTTCTCTATTGTTGCTTTCCATCAGTTTGAATATGATGTGCCTGTTTTTTAATTTGGATCTGTGGTGTGTTATGCTTCTTTATTTTATTAATTTTTATTGAGGTATCATTGAAATACAATCTTATAAAGGTTTCACATGAGCAACATTGTGGTTACAACATTCACCCATATTAAGTCCCCCCACCACACCCCACTGCAGTCACTGTCCTTCAGCACAGTAAGATGCTACAGAGACACTACTTGTCTTCTCTGAGCTACACTGTCTTCCCCGTATCCCCCCCATTATGTGTGCTAATTGTAATGCCCCTCAATCCCCTTCTCCCTCCCCCCACACTCCTCCCCTTTGGTAACCGCTAGTCCCTTGTTGGAGTCTGTGAGCCTGTTACTGTTTTGTTCCTTCAGTTTTTGCTCTGCTGTTATGCTCCACAAATGAGGGAAATCATTTGGTACTTGTCTTTCTCCACCTGGCTTATTTCACTGAGCATAATACCCTCCAGCTCCATCCATGTTGTTGCAAATGGTAGGATTTGTTTTCTTCTTATGGCTGAATAATATTCCATTGTGTATATGTACCACCTCTTCTTTATCCATTCATCTACTGATGGGCACTTAGGTTGCTTCCATTTCTTGGCTATTGTAAATAGTGCTGCGATAAACATAGGGGTGCATCTGTCTTTTCGAATCTGGGATCTTGTTTTCTTTGGGTAAATTCCTAAGAGTGGAATTCCTGGGTCAAATGGTATTTCTATTTTTAGTTTTTTGAGGACCTTCCATATTGCTTTCCACAATGGCTGAACTAATTTACATTCCCACCAGCAGTGTAGGAGGGTTCCCCTTTCTCCACATCCTCGCCAACATTTGTTGTTCCTTGTCTTTTGGATGTTGGCCATCCTAACTGGTATGATCTTAATTTACATTTCCCTGATAATTAACGATGTGGAACATCTTTTCATGTGCCTGTTGGCCATCTGAATTTCTTCTTTGGAGAAGTGTCTGTTCAGATCCTCCGCCCATTTTTTAATTTGGTTATTGTTTTACGGGTGTTGAGGTGTGTGAGTTCTTTATATATTTTGGATGTTAACCCCTTATTGGACATGTCATTTATGAATATGTTCTCCCATACTATAGGATGACTTTTTGTTCTACTGATGGTGTCCTTTGCTGCAGAAGCCTTTTAGTTTGATGTAGTCCCATTTGCTCACTTTGCTTTTGTTTCCCTTGCCCGAGATGTGCTCAGGAAAAAATTGCTTATTTTTATATTCAGGATATTTTTGCCTATGTTTTCTTCTAAGAGTTACATTCATGTCTTTTTTTTTTTTTGCATCATTAATGTACAATTACTTGAACAACATATGGTTACTAGACCCCCTATTAAGTCCCCCCATATGCCCCATTACAGTCACTGTCCATCAGCATAGTAAGATGCTATAGAATCATTACTTGTCTTTTCTGTAAATACTACCTTTCCCGTGTATATTCATGTCTTTGATCCATTTTGAGTTTGCTTTTGTGTATGGAGTTAGACAATAATCCAGTCATTCTCTTGCATGTAGCTGTCCAGTTTAACCAACACCAGCTGTTGAAGAGGCTGTCATTTCCCCATTGTATATCCATGGCTCCTTTATCGCATATTAATTAGCTGTATATGTTTGGGTTTATATCAGAGCTCTCTATTCTGTTCCATTGATAATGGGTCTATTCTTGTGCCAGTACCAAATTGTTTTTATTACTGTGGCTTTGTAGTACAGCTTGAAGTTGGAGGGCGTAATCCCCTCAGCTTAATTCTTCCTTTTCAGGATTGCTTTGGCTATTTGGGGACTTGTGTGGTTCCATAGGAATTTTAGAACTATTTGTTCTAGTTCATTGAAGAATGCTTTTGGAATTTTGATAGGGATTGCATTGAATCTGTAGATTGCTTTAGGTAGGATGGCCATTTTGACAATATTAATTCTTCCTATCCATGAGCATGGGATGTATTTCCATTTATTGGTATCTTCTTTAATTTATCTCATGAGGGTCTTGTAGTTTTCAGAGTATAGGTCTTTCCCATCCTTGGTTAGGTTTATTCCTAGGTATTTTATTCTTTTGGATGCAATTGTGAATGGAATTGTTTTGCTGATTTCTCTGTCTGCTAGTTCATTGTTAGTATATAGGAAAGCAATGGATTTCTGTGTATTAACTTTGTATCCTGCAACTTTGCTGAATTCAGATATTAGTTCTAGGAGTTTTGGAGTGGATTCTTTAGGGTTTTTATGTACAATATCATGTCATCTGTAAACAGTGACAGTTTAACTTCTTCCTTACCCATCTAGATGCCTTTTATTTCTTTGTGTTGTCTGATTGCCATGGCTAGGACCTCCAGAACTATGTTGAATAAAAGTGGGGAGAGTGGGCATCCCTGTCTTGTTCCCAATCTTAGAGGAAAAGCTTTCAGCTTTTCACCGTTAAGTATGATGTTGGCTGTGGGTTTGTCATATATGGCCTTTATTATGTTGAGGTACTTGCCCTCTATACCAATTTTGTTGAGAGTTTTTATCATGAATGGATGTTGAATTTTGTCAAATGCCTTTTCAGCATCTATGGAGATGATCATGTGGTTTTTGTCCTTCTTTTTGTTGATGTGGTGGATGATGTTGACGGATTTTCGAATGTTGTACCATCCTTGCATCCCTGTAATGAATCCCACTTGATCATGATGGATGATCTTTTTGATGTATTTTTGAATTCAGTTTGCTAATATTTTGTTGAGTATTTTTGCATCTATGTTCATCAGGGATATTGGTCTGTAATTTTCTTTTTTTGTAGGGTCTTTGCCTGGTTTTGGTATTAGAGTGATGCTGGCCTCATAGAATGAGTTTGGAAGTATTCCCTCCTCTTCTACTTTTTGGAAAACTTTAAGGAGGATGGGTATTAGGTCTTCTCCAAATATTAGGTAGTCTCTAAATGCAAAATTCAGCAGTGAAGCCGTCTGGACCAGGGGTTTTGTTCTTAGGTAGTTTTTTTAAATTACCAATTTGATTTCATTGCTGGTAATTGGTCTGTTTAGATTTTTTTTCTTGCTGGGTCAGTCTTGGAAGGTTGTATTTTTCTAGAAAGTTGTCTATTTCTTCTAGGCTATCCAATTTGTTAGCATATAATTTTTCATAGTATTCTCTAATAATTCTTTTTATTTCTGTGGTGTCTGTAGTGATTGTTCCTTTCTCATTTCTGATTCTGTTTATGTGTGGACACTCTTTTTTTCTTGATAAGTCAGGCTAGGGGTTTATCTCTTTTGTTAATTTTCTCAAAGAACCAGCTCCTGCTTTCATTGATTCTTTCTATTGTTTTATTCTTCTTGATTTTATTTATTTCTGCTCTGATATTTATTATGTCCCTCCTTCTCCTGACTTTGGGCCTCATTTGTTGTTCTTTTTCTAGCTTTGTTAATTGTGAGTTTAGCCTGCTCATATGGGATTGTTCTTCTTTCCTGAGGTAGGCCTGTATTGCAATATACTTTCCTCTTAGAACTGCCTTGCTGTGTCCCACACATTTTGTGGTTTTGTGTTGTTATTTTCATTTGTCTCCATTTATTGCCTGATTCCTGTTTTTATTTGTCAATGATCCATTGATTATTTAGGAGCATGTTGTTAAGCCTCCACGTGTTTGTGGAATTTTTTGTTTTCTTTGCATAATTTATTTCTAGTTTCATACCTCTGTGGTCTGAGAAGCTGGTTGGTACAATTTCAATCCTTCTGAATTTACTAAGGCTCTTTTTTGTGGCCTATTATGTTATCTGGTCTGGAAAATGTTCCATGTGCACTTGAGAAGAATGTGTATCCTGCTGGTTTTGGGTGTAATGTTATGTAGATATGTGTTAGGCCCATCTGTTCTAATATGTTATTCAGTGCCTCTGTCTCCTTACTTATCTTCTGTCTGGTTGATCTGCCCTTTGGAGTGAGTGGTGTGTTGAAGTCTCCTAAAATGAATGCATTGCATTCTATTTCTCCCTTTAATTCTGTTAGTATTTGTTTCACATATGTAGGTGCTCCTATGTTGGGTGCATAGATATTTATAATGGTTATATTCTCTTGCTGGACTGACCCTTTTATCATTATGTAATGTCCTTCATTGTCTCTTGTTACTTTCTTAGTTTTGAAGTCTATTTTGCCTGATACAAGTACTGCAACACCTGCTTTTCTCTCCCTATTAGTTGCATGCAATATCTTTTTCCATCCCTTTACTTTCAGTCTGTGTATGTCTTTGGGTTTGAAGTGAATCGCTTGTAGGCAGCATATAGATGGGTCTTGATTTTTATCCATTTAGTGACTCTATGTGTTTTGATTGGTGCATTCAGTCCATTTACATTTAGGGTGATTATTGATAGATATGTACTTATTGCCATTGCTGGCTTTAGATTCGTGGTTACCAAAGGTTCAAGGGTAGCTTCTTTACTATCTAGCAGTTTAACTTAACTCACTTAGTATGCTATTACAAACAATCTAAAGGGTTTTTTTTTTTGTCCTCCTTTTTCTTCCTCCTCCACTCTTTATATATTAGGTGTCATATTCTGTACTCTTTTTGTGTCCCTTGACTGACTTTGGGGATAGTTGATTTAATTTAGCATTTGCTTACTCATTAATTGATCTACTTCCTTTATTGTGGTTTTATTATCTGGTGACAGCTATTTAGTCTTAGGATCACTTCCATCTATAGCAGACCCTCCAAAATACACTGTAGAGATGGTTTGTGGGTATAAATTCCCTCAATTTTTGCTTATCTGGAAATTGTTTAGTGCCTGCTTCAAATTTAAATGATAATCTTTCTGGGTAGAGGATTCTTGGTTGGCGGCCCTTCTGCTTCATTGCACTAAACATATCATGCCACTCCCTTCTGGCCTGTAAGGTTTCTGCTGAGAAATATGATAGCCTGATGGGTTTTCCTTTATAGGTGATCTTTTTTCTCTCTGGCTGCTTTTAATTCTCTCTCCTTGTCCTTGATCTTTGCCATGTTAATTATTATATGTCTTGGTGTTGTCCTCCTTGGGTCCCTTGTGTTGGGAGATCTGTGCACTTCCATGGCCTGAGAGACTATCTCTTTTCGAAAACTGAGGAGATTTTTAGCAATTATTTCCTCAAAGAGACTTTCTACCCCTTTTTATCTCTCTTCTTCCTCTGGTACCCCTATAATGTGAATATTGTTCTGTTTGGATTGGTCACACAGTTCTCTTAATATTCTTTCATTCTGAGAGATCTCTTATTCTCTCTGTGCCTCAGCTTCTTTGTATTCCTGTTCTCTAATTTTTATTTCATTTACTGTCTCCTCTACTTCATCTACTCTGCTTTTAAATCCCTCCATTGTGTGTTTCATTTCAGATACTGTATTTTTCACAGTTTCTCTCTCTTTCTTGAAGTCATCCCTGAGGTCTTGATTATTTTTCTGTACCTCTGTGAGCATGTTTATGATTTTTATTTTGAAATCTTTATTAGGAAGATTGGTGATTTCAGTTTCACTTAGCCCTTTTTCTGATGTTTGAGGGATTTTGGTTTGTACCAGGTTCTTTTGCTGTTTCATATTCCTAATGATTACTCTGGAATAACTTTGTGTAGGCCGTGCCCTCTAGTATCCAGAAGCTCTCCTCTCTGGAGCTGCCCAGCACCTGGAGCGATGGTTGGTGTCGCAGGCCAGAGGTGCCAGTGTCTGCCAGGAGGAAAGAGCTCTTTCCTGCTTCCTGGCTGCAGTGCCTGCCTCCACTGCCAGGGCCAGTGGGCCAAGCACACAGGGAGGAGCCTCTGCGTTACACCCTTGTAGCTTCTGTAGGCAGGGCCGCCCTCCAGCTGGCCTGGAGCGATGGCGGGGTCAGCAGGTTTGCAAACAAGTGCTGGCTGGAAGGAGCAGTAGCCTGCTTATCACAGTGGTGGTGGTGGGGGGAGCCTCAGGGCTGCGTTGCCAGCCAGGGGGATGGAGGGATGGAGTGACTGAAACCCCTGAAAGTTCCCAACCTGCTGGGCTGAGTGTGCAGGATGATTTTGTCCACCTGTCCTTTCTCCTGAGCAGCAAGCTCTGTGTAGCCCTTGCCCCTTTAGCAGCCCTCTAGCCGTTGGGAAGTCTTTCAAAATGCCCACCTTTCCTTTGTCCCAGAGCAACTTCTTGTTTGTACCCGTTCTCCACATGCAGCTGGAATCTCAGTCTCTCTGAGTATTCTACCTGTCTTTGCCTTCCAACCCCACTAATCTCCAGAGCACTCTAGTGTGGGGTTGTGCTCCCAGAGTAGATCTCCAGGGGTGGGTAGTTAGTAGTCCTGGGCTTCTACTCCTTCCATGCTCCATTTCTCTTCCTCCTGCCAGTGAGCTGGGGTGGGGTCAGGGCTTGGGTGCCGCCAGATCGTGGTTTTGGTACTTTACCCTTTTCTTTGATGTCTTCTCTTTTCCCCGGATATAGGCCATCTGTTGCAGTCTTCTTTCTGGTAGCTCTTCCAGGATTAGTTGTATTTGCTGTATTTTCATGTTATATATGTGGTCTTGGGAGGAGGTTTCTGCCTCATTTCTCACACTGTCATCTTGTTTAAACCTTTTCTATGCTTATTTTTGGAAAATTCTTAGCTAATATTTTTTCAACTGTTTCTTTTGTTGCAGTCTCTTTTCTCCTTCTGTTTCTCCAATTGAACAAATGTTAAGACCGTTTGAAATTACTCCAGTGCTTTTGTCTGCCCTGTTCTGTCAGGGGTTTTCCACCATTCTTCACCTTTGTTTTGGATTGGGTGATCTATGTGGCCTTATCCTGAAGCTTACCCATGCTTCCCTTTTCTGCTACGAGTCTTCCTGTGAACCTGTGGGGGGTGCGCCTCTTGTATTATTCTGGTTTCATTCCCAGCATTCCCATAGGCTCCATCTCTGCTGAAATTCCACCTTTTCCCTCATGTTGTTTATCTTTCCCACTAGAGCCTCAACACAAATCCTTCTGACAGTCCCAGCATCTGAGCTATTTCTGAATCTGGTTCTGTTTTGTGTCTTGACTGTGGGTTTTTCTTTTTTTGTGTGTGTCTCATAATTATTTTCTGAAAGCCGGATATTGTCTGTGGGACAACAGAGACTGAGGTTAATGGTATGTATATCTGGCAACGGATATTCCTCTTCTTGTGTTTTGCTGTCATTGTAGGGGTTGAGTTGAGCAGGTTATGAGTTGGCCGGGTTGGGTTTTGTGGCTGCTGTGTTACCTTCAGTGTGCATGGACGTCAGATTCCTCCAGTATCACCTGTCTGAAGTGGAAGATGGTTTTCCTCAATGTTCCTGCTCCACCTTCAACACTAGGCTCCTCTGTCTTCCTGCTCCTTGGGGAGGGTCTCTCCAGGCTTTGCCCTTCACTGTGATGGATCACTGCAGCTTGCTTCTTGCTGCTGATTGTTCTTGGATGGGAGCGTGGCAGGTAGAACTCTCTGTTGCCTGGTGCAGGCCCCCTCTTAGGCAGGCCTCATGTCCTTGGATCTTGGGGTGGGACTGGATCAGTGACCCTGTTTACTCTCCAGATACAGAAGACCTCCAAGGGGCTGGGCCCAGGATGTCTTCTGACAGTGAGGACAATGACAAAAGGCTTTAACTCCAATTTCTACACCCAGAAAAACATCTTTCAAGGTAAAGGAGAGACTGTTGGTGTGGACATGATGGAGTAAGAAACTATTCAAGGACTCTGAATTTGTTTTGGGTTCCCAGTTCTCTGTATATGCATCAACACAAGCCTGTTAATTGTGTTATTCAGAGTCTCCATGTGCTTACTTACTTTTTGTCATTGTGGCGCCTTTCAGAAAGAAAATGGACTCCCACCCAAAATTTGGTTCAGTTGTTTAGACTAATGACAGCACACACACACACACGCACACACACACACACACACACACACACGTGCACACACACACACACACACACACACACACACACACACACACACACAAGGGTATGAAAGGCTCATTACTCACACAATAAGGCTTTCTGCGGGGAGCTTGGCAGGCTCCCAAGGTGGCCGGAAAATGGGTTGAGAGAGCCAGGAAAGGAGACATGCCTGGGGTTTTTATTGTATGGGGGGTGGGGCCGTGGTGAGGGGTCCGTGCATGGGCAGGCGCTCATAGGGTTTGAGTCTCCCACCGGCAGCAAAGGAGGCAGCACCCAGGCCTTCTTAGTTGCCTTCCCAGATGTGGGAAAGAAGAAAAGGTGAAGGGAAGGGCTTAGAGATGTCAGCAGTTAAATGTAAAAAATGGAGTCAGATCCCTCTTCGCATTTCCTACTTGCTTCTTCGTGGAACGGACACATTACTAACATAAGGTATTTCTCTTTGTCTACTTAATGCTTTGTGGTTTGAATTATTTTATCTGATATGAAAATTGTTATAAGCTATTAGCATTTTTGCCTTTTATTTCTACCCTTTCCGATAATCTGTAGTTGTCTTTCTTATAAAACATAGTTGGAATTTTTATTTGACCCATGTAGAGAGCCTCTTTTAATAGGACAGTGTAATCCTTTTTTTTACAAAAAAAAAAAAAAATAGAACAGTGTAATCCATTCATATCCAGAGATCTTTCTCATCCTGATAAAACTGTTGAAATGCATTTAATACATCTAACCTACCAAACATCACAGCTTAGCCTAGCCAACTCTAAACATTCAGAACTCTCTTATTAGCCTACAGTTGGGCAAAATCACCTAACACAAAGCCTATTTTATAATAAAGTGTTGACTATCTCATGTAAATTGTGAAATACTGTACTGAGAGTGAAAAAAATTTGTTTTCTGGGGACAGAATGGTTGTCAGTGTATCATTTGTTGACCCTCATGATCTCGTGGCTGACAGGAGCTGTAGCTCGCTGCTCTGCCCAGCATTGTGAGAAAGGACTGGACCACAAATTACCAGCCTGAGAAAATAACCGAATTCAAAATTTGATGGCTGTTTCTACTGAATGCGTATTGCTTTCACACTTCCAAAAGGCAAAAAATCAAAAGTTGAACCATCATAAATTGGGGAACATCTGTAGTATGACAACTGGTATTGATTTATTTTTTGCTATTTTGTTTTATAGGCTCTATTCTCCTTTCTGTTTTAAAGCTGGTATAACCTTGTGTTTGAATCTTTCTCTGCTGCTTCTACTAACTGGGTAACCTTGGCTATGAAACCTATGCCTCCGTTTCCATATCTGTACAGGGCAGAATACGGTTAAGTGTAAAATGGTACCTTTCTTCTTCCATAAACAGATGAAGTATAAGTGCAAGTGCAGCTTACATAATAAGTGCTTCTATTATTTCTGTTGTTTCATTTTACTTCTTTTTGTGAATTTGGCAGATTGGGTGAGTTTTGTTGCTTTGTTTTTCTTCTAGTGGCTTGAAAGTTACTTCTCGTTTTCTTGGGGCAATCCTAATTTTTTCTTTACTAACCACTTTTTCATTGAAATTAAAACACATATGATATAGGACATACATAACTTGAACATTTCTATATATGTGTTTAAACTCCCATTACCTGTCAACAAACACCAGCTCTACATCTGTATCTTCACTTTGAACCAGACGGGGTCCTTAGATGTCCATGTTTCTCTTTTTCCTTCTCCCCCTCTCCCACACCCACCCCTCATCTGCCATAATAATTTGGGTTTTTACATTAGGCACAAAAATTATTTAGCAATAAATATGAGTTTTGCTGGTTTCTTTGCTTACTTCTTTTTTCCCCAATCAGGAAACAATACCACACAACCCTGGGTCATCAATCACATTGCAGTTTAAAGTGAGTGGTGTTCCTGGCACGATGCGTGCTCAGCAGCACACAGTGGTCCTGCGGGTTCTGTCATGAGTTCATCTGTATTTTGCTGCACTTCAATGCTTCCTGCCTCTGTGCTATTATTGTCATGTTTTAATTCCACACTTACTTAAAACTCCAGAAGATGTTATTGTAGTTGCACAGAGTCAGTATTCTTTTAGCTTTACCCACATACGGATGCTTTTGATTGTGTTTGCATGCTTCATTCCCCCTTATATTTCCATGTTTCCATTTGGGATCAATTTCCCTTGGCTGGAAGAAATTCTTTTAGAGGCTCCTGTAGTGTATGTTTGCTGGCAATGAATTCTCGATGATTTCCTTTTTCTGAAAGACTCTTATTTCCCTTCCATTTCATGCAATACTTTTATTTGGTATAGAACTCTGCGTATGTAGCTGTTTTCTTTAGCACTTTGAGATGTCACTCCATCGTCATCTGGCTTCCACATTGCTGTTGAAATGTCAGGTGTAAGTCTTCTTGTTTCTCCTTTAAATATGTGACTGAAACTCTTGTTGTCTTTGGTTTCTTGCATGTTTAGTATCATACACCCAGGTGTGGATTTCATTGTATTTATTCTGATTTGGGTTGGTAGTTTCTCTGTAATCTGTAGTTTGTTATCTTTGGTTAATTTTGAAAAATCCTTTTATTATCTGTTCAAAGATTGCTCCTGGCCTGTTCTATTCTTCTGGTACTCCGTTTTACAAATGTGTTAGACCTTTCCACCATATTGCATATGTCTCTTAGGCCTTTTACTGTATTTTCCATACTTTTTTCTCCCTCTGCTTCTGTCTATTTTCTTTTGAGCTATCTTCCAGTTCACAATAATCTCTTCCACTGTGTCTAATCTGTTGTTAAGCCCATCTAATTGAATTCATAATTTCAGTGACTGTTTTTGTTCCAAATTTCCATTTGATTCTTTTCTATAACTTTACTTCTCTGTGGGAAATTTCCATCTCATAATCTATTTCCTTGAGTACATTAATTAAGTTAAAGTCTGTGTCTGAAATGCCAATATCCTGTTCTCCTGTGGGTTTATTACTATTATATTTATATTTTTCCTGGTTTTGCATTGTTTATCCTCTGGTTTTCTTAATACACTGTAGTTCAATTCTGGGTATTGTATATTGTGGATATTGTAGTTAATTTAAGGACCTGATGGTGTTATTTTCACCCAGAGATTTCCTTTGGTTTCATGCTGGCAATGGAAGAATAAGTCAGCTTGGTCCAGTTTGGGGGTGAGCTGTTTGGAAGCTGGGCCTCCATCTTTGTGAGGACTGTTTCACACCTTAGACTTACTCCCTTGCCATTAGCCTCAGTGTTCCAGCAGGAGGCCTGGGCTGTCCATCAGACCCCTACCCATTTATCTGGCAGTAGGCCATGCACAATTATTTTCTCCTCCATCCTATGAGACCCAAATCTCTGCTCAGTCTCAACTTATTGTCCACATCACATATTACAGACTGCACTGTGTCTCTCCCCCCTCTTCCCCTCCCTCCCTCTCCTGCACTCCATGCACACAGAGGAAAGGCCACGTGAGGACACAGGGAGGTGGTGACCATGCACAAGCTAAGGAGAGAGCTCTCACCAGAAACCAAACCTGCTGGCACCTTGATCTCAGACTTCCAGCCTCCAGAACTGTGAGAAAAAAATGTGTAGGCATCCAGTCTGTGCTGTGTGGTTGTGGCGGTCTAAACGGACTGGTACATCACACTAGTCACCATATGCCTCAAAAGGAAAAATCACCTTCCTTCTTTCTGGGTCTTTGCCCCTCAGAGAAAGTTTTGGTAGCTATCTGATGTCTTCAACTAGATTTTCAAAATATTTTATACAGATTTTCTGGTTGTTCAGAACCACAGTTGTTTAATAATTTGCTTTAAAAAACTTATCAACATGTTATGAGCATCTTTTTCCATTATCAACTACTCTTTTTTTAAGCAGATTTTTTTTAGTAATGACACAGGCTTTCATCATATGAATGGACCAGAGTTTCTTACTGTAACACACTTAGATACTGCATTTCATAATTCCAAGTCATATATTTTTAACTCTTAACTAATCTGAAACCAGGAATTGTCTTCCTTCCATAACAGGTCACAGTTTAATTTGTATGTGGCACAAGCAATGCTATGTCTTATAACAGACAGCGTCTTACAGTCAGTGATGGAACATGCGTCCGAACACTGGCTACCACAAGTCACAGTCAGTAGCCTTGACCCCTAGTGTCCACCCCTGTCCTAGAAGGGGCTGGTTTCTGGTGGCTCCCCTGTCCTGGAAGCACAGCCTAAGCTAGCCCATCTACCTAGGGATCCTCTGGCAGAGTTGGGCCCCACGGTCTAGATTCCAGGATGAACGGGACCAGACCCTTGGACCTGGCAGCCCATTTGTTGGCACCCCCGTTGCCCTCTCCTTAATGGTGCCTTGAGCCAAGAAAGTGAATTTTTAAGTCAGTGACAGTTTGTGAAATTAAGGACCATGGAAACCTGGCTCTTTGGCTTCGTGATGTTAAAGGAAACGCATGGACCCAAGTTGGCTTGACCTTAGGATGGTGCCTGTTCAGTCCTTGGGCTCAAATCCAGGCCCTGCTACTTCCTAGCTGAGGGACACTGTGCACCACCCTCCCTCCAAAGCTTCATTTCCTAACTGGCAAAATAGGGATCACAAGGGTCCCTACTCCAGTGTTGTGGGACTTGAGTGGCATGATGTAGGCACCATGCCTGGCACACCTCAAATGGGAGAGAAATGTGTCTCTGGTCGATTGTGTCTGAGGCATTAGGATTACGGACAGGGAGGACCAGAAGAGCCTGGCCCTTCTAGCAGTGCGTGCCTCTGTGTCCGAGAACGAAGTCCTGGCTGTGGCCCCATTCTCCAGCAAGTTTTGTGGGCCTGTTTGGCCGTCTTGGCAGGATCTAACCCTGGGTTTTCTCCAAGAGGCAGCAGAGCACACTGGGCGAATCCCAGCTGTTTGCCCAGCATGGCTAGGATGCCAGGCAGGTAACTGAACCTCAGTGCCTCATCTTGCTCCCCTGTGACATGGGCTGTCATGAGGATTGGATGCACTCCAGAGGGCCTCCTGCACCGTCCCACCATCTCCCTGCCGCGGTCAGCTTCCACGGGCCAGGTTCAGAAGGTCCAAACCGGGACTAACAAGGGGAAAAAGGAAGCAGCAGAGAGTGATGCCCGGCCCAGGTCAGAGAACGGCAGAGACAAAGACGTCCCCCCGTCCCGGTCCCTATCTCAGGGACTCCCTGTCCAGCTGCAGCTGAGGGAGGACCTCAAACTGGAGTCTGTGCTGTTTGCTGAATGAACAAATGCAACACGCCCTCAGAGGACAGAGCTGAGACGGGGCTAAGCCAGCCTTGGACTGCCTTCTTCCCCACCCCCCCAATTCTTAACGTCCTGCCATTTGGTCCCACCGTGAGGAGGAACGGAGCCTTTTCCAGCAGTGGGGTGGCCCTCCAAAGCACTCACCCAGGTCCTCTGGGGCCACTGTGGGTGGGTCACCATACTGGTCATTTTTTCCCCCTCTGAAGACTGCACACGTCACGCAGGAAATGGGGAGGGGCCCCTGGGCTTGGCTGGCTGAGCTCAGACAGGCGAGGGGCCAGGTCGGTGCACTAGGGCGCTGAGGAGGAGGTAGGTCGTTCTCAGACCCCAAGATAACGTGCTAGTCCTGGTTGCTGACTGAGCTCCCGACCCAGCCTGAGCGCCCAGCCAGGCCTGTGTGGCCCCAGGGCCCTCAGCACTCCAGCAGCCCCCGCGCGCCCCCGGGGATCCTGCGCGTCCCCTAGTTCTTCGTTCGCCCCCAGGCCCTCGGTGTCCTGAGCGTCCCCTCGTCCCTTGCGCGTCCCCTCGTCCCCTGCGCGCTCCCAGGTGTCAGGACAGCCGGGAAGCGCGTGGCCCAATCCGTGACGCATTTCCAATAGCTGGGAACGTCGGCCCCGCGGGGCGCGCACCCGAAACGCAGGGCGCGCGCCTCGTGCACGCGCACACACCACGTGACCCCACGGACGGCCAATTGGCGCACCGGGATTTGGGGGGCAAAGCGCGGCCCCGCGAGCAGTTGCGGCGGGCCGAGAGCGTGACTCGCCCGCTCCGGCGCTGCCTGCTTCTCGCTGCCCGCGCCGCGCGCAGCCATGTCTGAGGAGAAGCCCAAGGTAAGGGCCGGGGCGCGGGCCGCCCGGTCCCCGCCCGCCGCCTCGTCGCCGGCCCCCGCGGCCTCCGGGGGCGGGAACAGTGCCGTCGGCCGGGCCCCGCCACCAGGCCTCGCGCCCCTCCCCCCGGGCGCCGCGCCGCTCGCGCCCCTCCCCCCCGCGCCCCGCCCAGGCCCCGCCCCTTCCCCGGGGAGCCCCGCCCGGGGCGGGCTTAGGGCTCGGGGGCGGGGCCGGCGCGGCCCGGAAGGAGCGGGGAAGGCTGCTCCCGGCTTGGAAGCCCCCGTCCACGACCCCTCCCTCGCCCAGAACTGCCCCTCAGCGTCTGCTGAGACGGTGCTGAGGCTTCTGGACCCTTCTCGGTTCCCGGTGCGGAGAGTGGAGAGGACGCAGGCCGGGGACCGGCGGCGAGGCCGCGGGATATCCGTCCAACCCCGCGCTCCGGCGTCCGCCCCCCCAGCCTCCCGGTCGCCGTCCCCGGCCGTGCGCCC
>JAQQAC010008350.1:102896325-102940590 GCA_029783875.1 Phataginus tricuspis | reverse complement strand
ATGCATTTCCATTTGTTAGTGTCCTCTTTAATTTCTCTTAGGAGTGTTTTGTACTTTTCAGAGTACAGGTCTTTCACTTCCTTGGTTAGGTTTATTCCTAGGTATTTTATTCTTTTTGATGCAATTGTGAATGGAATTGTTTTTCTGATTTCTCTTTCTGTTAGTTCATCATTAATGTATAGGAAAGCAACAGATTTCTGTGTGTTAATTTTATATCCTGCAACTTTGCTGAATTCAGATATTAGTTCTAGTAGTTTTGAAGTGGAGTCTTTAGGGTTTTTTATGTACAGTATCATGTCATCTGCAAATAGTGACAATTTGACTTCTTCTTTACCAATCTGGATGCCTTGTATGTCTTTGTTTTGTCTGATTGCCGTGGCTAGGACCTCCAGTACTATGTTGAATAACAGTGGAGAGAGTGGGCATCCCTGTCTTGTTCCTGATCATAGATGAAAAGCTTTCAGCTTCTCGCTGTTAAGTATGATGTTAGCTGTGGGTTTGTCATATATAGCCTTTATGATGTTGAGGTACTTGCCATCTATACCCTTTTGTTGAGAGTTTTAATCATGAATGGATGCTGAATTTTGTCAAATGCTTTTTCAGCATCTATGGAGATGATCATGTGGTTTTTGTTCTTCTTTTTGTTGATGTGGTGGATGATGTTGATGGATTTTCGAATGTTGTACCATCCTTGTATCCCTGGGATGAATCCCACTTGATCATGGTGTATGATCCTCTTGATGTATTTTTGAATTCGGTTTGCTAATATTTTGTCGAGTATTTTTGCATCTACGTTCATCAGGGATATTGGTCTGTAATTTTCTTTTTTGGTGAGGTCTTTGCCTGGTTTTGGTATTACAGTGATGCTGGCTTCATAGAAAGAGTTTGGAAGTATTCCCTCCTCTTCTATTTTTTGGAAAACTTTAAGGAGAATGGGTGTTATTTCTTCTCTATATGTCTGGTAGAATTCAGAGGTGAATCCATCAGGTCCAGGGCTTTTGTTCTTGGGTAGTTTTTTGATTACCGATTCAATTTCGTTGCTGGTGATTGGTCTGTTTAGTTTTTCTGTTTCTTGCTTGGTCAGTCTTGGAAGGTTGTATTTTTCTAAGACGTTGTCCATTTCTTCTAGGTTTTGCAGCTCGTTAGCATATAGATGCTCATAATATTCTCTTATAATTCTTTGTATTTCTGTGGGGTCCTTCGTTATTTTTCCTTTCTCATTTCTGATTCTGTTTATGTGTGTAGATTCCCTTTTTCTCTTAATGAGTCTGGCTAGGGGTTTATCTATTTTGTTTATTTTTTCAAAGAACCGGCTCTTGGTTTCATTGATTTTTTTCTATTGTTTTATTCTTCTCAATTTTATTTATTTCTTCTCTGATCTTTATTATGTCCCTCCTTCTGGTGACTTTGGGCCTCATTTGTTCTTCTTTTTCCAATTTCAATAATTGTGTCTTTAGACTGTTCATTTGGGAATGCTCTTCCTTCTTTAAATAGGCCTGGATTGCAATGTATTTTCCTCTTAGAACTGCCTTTGCTGTGTCCCACAGAAGTTGTGGCTTTGTGTTGTTGTTGTCATTAGTCTCCATATATTCTTTGATTTCTGTTTTGATTTGGTCGTTAACCCATTGATTAATTAGGAGAATGTTGTTAAGTCTCCATGTATTTGTGAGCCTTCTTTCTGAAATTTATTTCTAGTTTTATACCTTTGTGATCTGAGAAGTTGGTTGGTAGGATTTCAATGTTTTTGAATTTACTGAGGTTCTTTTTGTGGCCTAGTATGTGGTCTATTCTGGAAAATGTTCCATGTGCACTTAAGAAGAATGTGTATCCTGGCCGAAAAAGACAAGTACCAAATGATCTCACTCATATGTGGAGTATAAGAACAAAGAACAACAACAACAATAACAAAAACAAAAACAAAAAAAAAAGCAGCAGGAACAAAACAGCAGCAGACTCAAAGAACCCAAGAATGGACTAACAGTTACCAAAGGGAAAGGGACTGGGGAAGAAGGGCGGGAAGGGAGGGATAAGAGGGTAAAAGGGGCATTACGATTGGCAGACATAGGGTGGGGGAGCACGGGGGGGACTGTACAGCTCAGAGAAGACAAGTAGTGATTCTCATCTCACTACATTGATGGATAGTGACTGTGGTGGGGTTGGTGGGGGGGACCTGATGAAGTGGGTAGTTTAATCATCACAATATTGCTCATGTAATTGTAGGGTAATGATACTAAAATAAAATAAATTGTAAAAAAAAAATTAAAAAAAAAAAGAAGAATGTGTATCCTGCTGCTTTTGGGTGCAGAGTTCTGTAGATGTCTGTTAGGTCCATCTGTTCTAGTGTGTTGTTCAGTGCCTCTGTGTCTTTACTTATCCTCTGCCTGGTTGATCTATCCTTTGGACTAAGTGGCGTGTTAAAGTCTCCTAAAATAATTGTATTGCTATTTCCTCCTTCACTTCTGTTAGTATTTGTTTCACATATGCTGATGCTCCTGTGTTGGGTACATATATATTTATAATGGTTATATCTTCTTGTTGGACTGACCCCTTTATCATTATGTAATGTCCTTCTTTATCTCTTGCTACTTTCTTCATTTTGAAGTCTATTTTGTCTGATACAAGTACTGCAACACCTGCTTTTTTCTCTTTGTTGTTTGCATGAAATATCTTTTTCCATCCCTTCACTTTTAGTCTGTGTAAATCTTTGGGTTTGAGGTGAGTCTCTTGTAAGCAGCATATAGATGGGTCTTGCTTTTTTATCCACTCTGTTACTCTGTGTCTTTTGATTGGTGCATTCAGTCCATTTACATTTAGGGTGATTATTGTTAGATATGTACTTATTGCCATTGCTGGCTTTAGATTCGTGGTTACCAAAGGTTCAAGGGTTGCTTCTTTACTATCTAAGAATCCAACTTAACTTTCTTGTTAAGTTATTGTGAACGCTGTCTGATGTTTCTTTATTTCTCCCTTCCTATTCTTCCTCCTCCATTCTTTATATATTGGGTGTTTTATTCTTTGCCTTTAGTTAGTATTTGGATGGTCTGCTTTCTTTGCTATGTTTTTATTTTCTCTGGTGACATCTTTTTAGCCTTAGGGGTGCTTCCCACTAGAGCAGTCCGTTTAAGATATCCTGTAGTGGTGGTTTATGATAGGCAAACTCTTTCAACTTTCCTTTGTCTGGAAATTGTTTAATCCCTCTAGCATATTTAAATGATAATCGTGCTGGATACAGTATTCTTGGTTCTAGGTCCTTCTGTTTCATTACGTTAAATATATCGTGCCATTCTCTTCTGGCCTGTAAGGTTTCTGTTGAGAAGTCTGATGACAGTCTGATGGGTTTTCCTTTGTAGGTGATCTTTTTTCTCTCTCTAGCTGCCTTTAATACTCTGCCTTTATCTTTGACCTTTGTCATCTTAATTATTATATGTCTTGGTGTTGTCTTCCTTGGGTCCCTTGTGTTGGGAGTTCTGTGGGCTTCCGTGGACTGCGAGACTATTTCCTTCCCCAGTATGGGGAAGTTTTCAGCAATTATTTCTTCAAAGACACTTTCTATCCCTTTTTCTCTCTCTTCTTCCTCTGGTACTCCTATAATGCGAATATTGTTCCGTTTGGATTGGTCACACAGTTCTCTCAATATTCTTTCATTCTTAGAGATCCTTTTTTCTCTCAGTACCTCAGCTTCTTTGTATTCCTCTTCTCTAGTTTCTATTTCATTTATCGTCTCCTCCACCGTATCCAATCTGCTTTTAATACCATCCATTGTGTTTTTCAAGGATTGGATCTCCGACTGGAATTCATTCCTGAGTTCTTGAATATCTTTCCGTACCTCCATGAGCATGTGAATGATTTTTATTTTGAACTCCCTTTCAGGGAGAGTCATAAGGTCCATATCATTTAAATCTTTCTCAGGAGTTGTAGTCATAATTTTACTCTGGACCAAGTTCTTTTGGCGTTTCATATTTGTGTATGGAGCCCTCTAGTGCCCAGAAGCTCTACTCTCTGGAGCTGCTCAGCCCCTGAAGCAATGTCAGGTATTGTAGGGGAGTGGTATTGGTGCCGCGGGGGAGGAAAGGGCTGTTTCCTGGTTCCTGGCTGCTATGCCTGTCTCCACTGTCTGAACCAATGGGCTGAGCACACAGGTATAAGCCTCTGTGCTTTGCCTTTTTAGTTGCTGTAGACAGATCCTCCCTCCGGCTGGCCCAACACCAGGGAAGGGCTTCCAGGTTTGCAAGCCTGGTGGGGTTGGCCAGGCGAAAGGTGCACTAGTCTGCCTGTCACAGAAGGGGTTCCTGGAGCCGTGCAGGCAGCCAGGGAGCTGGCACACCTGAAGATCAGAAAACTCCCAATCTGCTGGGCAGAGTACACCCGGACAATCCTGTCCACCTGTCCTTTCTCCCGAGCAGCAAGCTCCGTGCAGTCCCTGCACCCACAGCAGGCCTCCTGCCAAGGTCCTCCCTGCCAGGAAGTCTCTCAGACTGCCTGCCCCACCCCCGTCCCAGAGCTGCTGGGTATGGATCCCTGATCTCACAAGCAGCCGGAATCTTAGTCTCTCCAGGAACTCCGCCTGTCTTAGCTTTCCAAGCTCCTAATTACAAGAGCATCATGCAAGCACCATGAAATGTAGGTTTGTGCTCCCAGAGTAGATCTCCAGAGTTAGGTATTAAGCAGTCCCAGTTCTCCACTCCCTCTCCTCTGCTCCGTTCCTGTTCCTCCTGCCGGTGAACTGGGTGGGGGAAGGGCTTGGATCCCGCAGGACCACAGCTTTAATACGTTACCCTTTTCTGTGAGGGCTGCTCTTGTCTCCAGGTGTATGCAGTTTGTTGTAGTTCTCTTTCCCGTTGCTCTTTCAAGAGTAGTTGCAGTAGCTTTATTTTCATATTATATGCAGTTTTAGGAGGAAGCCTCTGTCTCACCTCTCACGCCGCCATCTTTATATGATGCTTATTCTTAAGTGTGTTCAAACTTCACTCTGGGGTGGTAAACCTCCATGGTCCAAATTCAGATGAATAAACTTATTTTAACTACTGCTAAACTGACTTAGAGGTGTACCTCCCGTGCCCTTGGCCTGCTCAGGAGCTGTTCTCTCCTCCAGGCCTGTAAAGGAGGGGGGATGAGGCACACTCATGGTGATGGACAGAACACCTTATGGGTCAGCTGGGAAAACTGTCTGTCTCCTTGGATAGCTGAGGCAGGGGATTGACTGTAGTGAATGTGGTTGATATTTTCGGGGTTCTCTTTTTCTTTTACTCTTTGTTGGGAATTCACCAGGGGTCTTGGACGGATGTTCTGTTCTTGGTACCCCCAAGTTGAAGGGGAGAGGTGTCCAGGCTGTCCCTTCCTGCACCATCCCCACATCCCCCTGAGCTTCTCCTGCTGCCTCCCTGTGCTTGTCTGCAGCCACAGTCCTGTACTTCTGTTTGTTTTGTGTTCTGGTTTCTGCATCTGGTTGTTTTTTTACATAGCCATATCTTTTCATTAAAAAAGTAAATGCATCCTCTACCCTTCTTAACAGCATGTACAAAAATTAACTCACAATGGATCAAGGACCTAAGTGTATACCTAAAACAATAAACTCTTAAGAGAAAACAGGATAAAGTTTCACTTGGGTTTGGCAAAGATTTCTTGGATATGACACCAAAAACACAGATACATCAACAGACTTAAGAGGCAACTCCAGAAGGGGAGAAGATACTGCAAATCGTGTATCTGACCAGAGGTTAATATCCCGAATGTACAGAGAACTCCTAAAACTCAACAACAAAAAACCTGGTTGAAAGACGGACAAAGAACTTGAACAGACCTTTTCCAAGCAAGACATACAAATGGCCAACAAGTCCATGAGGGGATGCTCACCACCACTGCCGTCGGGGACATGCAAATGCAAACGACACAGAGCACCTCACACCCACGAGGACGGTTGCCATCAAAAAACCAGAAAACAACAGTGCTTGTGTGCATGGGGAGAAATCGGGGCCTGTGCACTGCGGGTGGGAAGGTAACACTGTGCAGCTGCTGTGGAAAATGGCTCAGCGATTCCTGAACACTGAACACAGAAGTGCCATGGGACCCAGCAACTCCACAGCTGGGTCTGTAGCCAAGGGAAGTGAAACAGGGTCCTGAGCCATCTGCACATCCACGTTCACAGCACGGTTCCTCACAGTGGCCAAAACGTGCAAGTAACCCGAGTGTCCGTCCATGGATGAAGGATACGCAAAACGGCCATCACATAGTGGATTACTCAGCCTTAGAAAGGAAGTTCTGACGCACACACATTGCGGACAAAGCTCAAGGGCATTATGCTCAGTGGAGCAAGGGGGATACAAATAGGACAAATACTAGAGCCCATTTATGCGAGGACCCTAGAGCTGTCAGATTCCTGGAGACAGAAAGTAGGATGGTGGTGGCAGCCATCCTTCAGGGGCTGGGGAAGGGAGAATGGGGAGTTGGTGTTTAATGGGGACAGAGTTTCAGTTTTACAAGATGGAGAGTGGAGCCAGATGGTGGTGATGGTTGCACAGCATTGTGCATGTATTTAATACCACTAAAAACGGTTAAAATGGTAAATTTTATGTTTTGTGTATTTTAACACAATAAAAAGAAAAGAAAAAAAATTCTCTCTCTAAATGCAATGTGATACCTGGACTGAATCCTGGAAAGCATAAGGGCCTTGGTGGAAGTACTGGTGAAATAACAGAGAAGCTTGGCATCCCATCGCTAGTGCTGTGCCCACTTTGGTTTCCTGGGTGTGACCGGGCGGTGTGGTGTGGGAGATGCTGACACAGGGGAGACTGGGCAAGGGCTGCACAGGAGGGCTGTTTTGCAACTTTTCTGTAAATGTAAAATTATTCCAAAATAAAGCCTTAACTAAATAAAAGCAAAAGAATCCTTAGTCTCCGGTAATGAAGGGGGTGCTCATGAAGAGACCCCAGCTCCACCCTGGCCTTAGGGCACTGAGCGCTCCACTAGCCTTGCCTGGCTGTTCCACACTGCAGTCCTGGTCCTGGAGAGGGCCTGGCTGCACTGGTGCTGGCGTGGCCTCGCCACAGGAGGAGGCGCCTGTGGCCCTGGGATGCTGTGGGGCCAGGATGCCTGCCTTAGCCTTGTTGCTGGGATCTCGCCCCCCGGGCTGCCCCAAGCTGCCTGGACAGAGCTGCGAAGCCCCTCGAGGCCTCCAGGAGCGTGTGCACAGACGTGGCCTCCTGACCCCAGTGCCCTTCTGTTGGCTCGGCTAGGGACACAGGGAGGAGAGCGGGGTCCCCAGCCCAGGAGGGAGGGGCAGCGGATATCCTCCCAGGGAGCCTGTCTGGGCCCAGCCCTCAGCCCCGATGTGGCAGTCAGCTCCTCGGGTCCACAGCGATGCAGGACAAGCCCGAAGGATGAGTACTGGCGGTGGGCGGAATGCACTTGGTACACCTTGACCACCATTAGAACTATTTCAGATCAACTCCAATCAGCCTCAGCATTTTGTTAAAAACTGAACAACTCCTTTGTTCCCAAATAGTGCCAGATAAATGAGGTAGCACTGCCTGCAGGGCCCTCTGCGGCATGTCACACAGGGAGTGCCACTCGGGT
This sequence comes from Phataginus tricuspis, assembly GCA_029783875.1. Classification (NCBI taxonomy): domain Eukaryota; kingdom Metazoa; phylum Chordata; class Mammalia; order Pholidota; family Manidae; genus Phataginus; species Phataginus tricuspis. Next base: position 102,933,018 of record JAQQAC010008350.1, on the reverse strand, counting down.
TCTAGACTGAGCCACCCTGGGTGGCCGCTGCTCCTGATTGGCAGCTTCTTGCATCAATTCCACATGCTTATCCAATCTGTTTGATGTCCAGATACTAAATTATTAGAGTCCGTGGAAACTTGGGACAGGCGACAAGAAACCCCAATTATGTGATGGTTCAGGAGGCTTGTGTGTCACGAATTACATAGAGAAAATACCAGACGTGCCCCCCTTCAGGCAGGACGGACTGAGACCAGAAGCCACAGGAGCATCGGCCCCACACTTGCGGTTGGCAGCAGGAGGTGGAAGCCACGCGTGAAGTCGGACCCCAGCTGGACGGTAGCATCCCAGTTTTCTTTAGTCGTAGACACTTGGCGTCTGTTTTTACTAGTTTCATAAGTGTAATCTTACAACAAACATGGATTTTTCTCAGAATTAACAATCTGAAATCTGGATGTGTGCTCCATTTCCTTACAAGTGGATGCTTAGCATTATAGAAGTTAAAAGTAAATTCTGTGTAAAAATAATCACATGAGTGACTCTGGGTTGCTGGATATTTTCAAGAATTAGGTTGGTTTGAGAGACTTCAACTGCAGCAGTTATCTAAAGACTCTCAATTTTAAATAGTGGTTATTTTGAGACAATGGTATTGAGGTCCAGTTTCTCATTTCTTGCAGGAGGGAGTAAAGACAGAAAACGACCACATCAACCTGAAAGTGGCCGGGCAGGACGGGTCCGTGGTCCAGTTCAAGATCAAGAGACACACCCCGCTGAGCAAGCTGATGAAGGCCTACTGCGAGAGGCAGGTGTGTCCTCCTGCCCGCTGCCTGGGGCCCGGCGCTCTGCCTTTCAGAGCGAGCCACGGCCCCTTAAGTCACCCAGGGTCCAGGCTGTTCAGGGTTCCGTTGTCCTGGACGCGTGTGTGTGTGCGCACATGTGCGATGCCCTTGGGGCTGTTTCTCGTCAGCCCCTGTCATCATCTCCTGGTGGCCCTGTCAGCTTTCTCTTCCCTGGGGGTCCTGCCACTCTCCCTCAGCAGGCAGGCCGCGCGGCCGACTTGCTCCCCGGAGGCCGCGGTGAGAGTTTGCTGCGTGCAGTCCCGTGGCTCCTTCAGGTGCAGTGGGCACACGCAGGTGGAGACGCCGCCCTCAGTACCGTGGTTCCCAGAAAATGCTTGATTCTCTCCTTTTATTTTCCGGTTTCCAAGATACTCAGCTGACTGATCAGCCCTCTGCCCCAGACAGTGGTGTGCCATGCTAGAGTCCTTGCAGGCGCCCCGGGGCTTGTCCCGCGGTCTGCTCTGCTCTTCAGGGCTCTCGGGCCCCCTGTGGCCGCAGCCTCTGCTCCAGGGCCTTTGCCTTTGTCTGAATGCTTTGAAAATACTGGTCGGTTAGTTTCCGCGCTTGGCTCTGACCATGCTGGCCTTGGCATTTTTATTACAAAAAACCCCTTAAGAAAGCAACATACCTTCTGCTCCCCCCAGGCCAGCGCTGCAGCTGCTCACCTGCACTTGACTCTCCCAGTAAATGGGCCACTCCTTGTATTTCTGCATGTCTTGACTCGGGTGTTCCCCCTGTGAAAGGGGGACCTTAGCTCCCTGACACTGCCCCACATGCTCAGGCTCCCCCAGCCCCACCGCCCCGAGGCAGGGCTGCACAGAGCCGCCCGACACTCTTGTCTGGGGCGGGTCTGGTGGTGGGTGTGGAACATTCTGGGTGCCCGTTATGGGACCACCCCGTTCTCCATTGTCCTGCCCAGTTCCCTAGGTCGGTGGCCCCAGTGGCCCTCTCCCACATCTTGTGGCTTTGCTATTTCCACATCCCTCTGGCAGCTCCCCTCTTGCCCCCTGGGCCTGTGCTCTCCCCAGAGCCTCCTCTGAAGTTTTCTGGAAACTTCTCTCACTTCCCTCCCGTGTATTTTCTAGATTAATCTTCTCCCTCAGTCTTGATGAAACATGTCTTCCAGTACCCTATTCAGAAAAGTTTTATGAAGTGCAGCAGCTTTGAGACCCAGCGTATCTGAAAGTGACTGCTTTTTATAAGCCTTCACACTTGACTATTTGGCTGCATGTAAATGTCTAGGTGGAAATTCATTTTCTGTTTTTGGAGCTAGTGCAACATTTTCTTCTCTCTTTCAGTGTTGATGTGAAAAGTTCAGGGACATTTCGATATTCTGTCTTTGTACGTGACTTGGGTTTTCTCTGAGAGCATCTGGGACACATTCCTGTGTTCTGGAATTTCACAGTCATGTACTCTGAGGTGCGTAATTTTTTTCCATCCACTTCTCTGGGCCCTTTCAACCCAGGAACTTCCTTCTGTTCAGGGAACATGCTGTACACTGGTGTGTTGACAGTTTGGGCTCCGGCGTCCCTGCCCCTTTTGAAACCCTGTGCACCCCAAGTTGCTGCCTCTGGGTGTGCAGCTGAGGTCATCTCCTCCCATTTGCACTGGGCTTTGTTGTGCTGTTCTCCCCTTTCTGGGATGTTTTCTGTTTTCTTTTCCCACCTTATATGACAGTCTTACTTCTGCCATGATTTCTAATTTCCAAATGTTCTTCATTTGTTCTTGTTCTTTGAGGGCTCCTTTTCTCCCAGCAGTGACTCGCTATCACTTTCCAGCTCCCTAAGAATTTCGCGTGTGAGTGTGAGTGTGAGTGTGAGTGCGCCCCAAGACCTTGCCTTCATCTTGGGCTGATCTCACATCTGAGCTATTCTTTGAATGCCCTGTGATCCTCGGTTAAGTGCCCTCAGTCGGGAATGAGACCCTAAGAGGCCTGGGGGCAGCTGTGTGCAGAGGGGTCCTTGGGGCCGCAAGCCGCTGTGGGGTGCCTGCCAGGACTGGTGGCTGTGTGGGCTCCCGGGGGTTACGACCTGTGAGTTATCAAGCTTCCCAGAAGTGGCCCCCCCGCTTGTGTGCCTGGAGCGCAGCCGGATGGGACAAGGGCGCTTGGAGGCGGCGGTGGCATACTGGCTTTTACTCCTGCTTGAGGCTGGTGGCTTGTCGCTGCCTCACCGGCAGTCTTGAGGCCCAGGCCTCTGAGGCCATCTCTCCAGAAGGTGTACCTTCTGCCTGTGGGAGACAGTGCCAGGCCTCATGGGGTGGGGGACCTGATGTGGGGGTCTGATAGGAACTTTGAAGCAGTCATCCAGCCTCAGCAGCCCACTGCATGCCTCCCTCAGACCTGCGTGGCCTCTTCACCTCTCAGGTTCTGCATTTTGCTGCCCCCACCGCACCCTGACCTTGGGGTCTAACGTCCGTGGCGCTGTAGCTTCCGGCCCAGTGACATCCTTTGTGTGCTGGCCTGTCCCCATTCCCGTTCTTTGTCTTTGTTGATGCCTTTACTTAGAAGGTTTTAGGAGGGAGCAGTGAGTGCATGTTTTAATCCTGTCTGTCCTGCTTAAGTGAAATCAGAACTGCTTTTTAAAAGGAAATGTTTCTGCTTCCTGACCAAGTTGACCATTCCCTCAGGACACAGAAAGGCTGCCTGTGCTCCTTTCTGGATGGAAAATGCCCTCCTGTTGCCTTTCTGCAAGGCCAAAGTCATTGGGGCCGCTCCCCGGGCTTATGCAGCCTTCTCGTCGTGGCCTCATTGTCCTCTGAGCTGTTTCCAAGAATCCCTTGAGGCAGAGAAATGGTGGTGCTGGCAGCACAAAAATCCTGCTCAGCTTTGGAGGGGAATGAGGGCTGACTAAGACCCAGCACCGGGGACTGGCAGATGGTAGAACAGGGGTTCCTGGGAGTATTGGTGTTGGGGCATGACTGAAATGGGCTATAGGCCCACTGGGAGGTCTTTGGATCAACCAGTTTGTGAATCTGTATATTCAGAATTCTTATATAAATATTTGATTTTTTTTGAATTAATGTATTAGCTAGAAATATTTAATGATAATTTCTTTTTCTTTTCAGGGCTTGTCAATGAGACAGATTAGATTCAGGTTTGATGGGCAACCAGTTAATGAGACAGATACCCCTGCCCAGGTATGAAAGCCAGCTTCCTGCGCATATTCAAGGGCTGCTTCTGACCTGCATTTGACCAACTGCCCTTTGGGGTGCTCCTATTTGAGAGTTACTGATTGGTGCTTACTAAGAATGCCTTACATTTTCTTAATGGTTTCAATGATCAGATTATTTATGTTTTAATTTTGAGGTCTGATTTTTCAAATGAGAAAAATGCATTGTCAGACATTATCTTCCATATTGGGAGATGGAGTAGTAGGCCTGGGTGCTCAGCAGAGGTGGTCCAGGGTCATAGATGAGGACCATTGCCCACCCGGTATCTGTCAAGGCCATCCGGCAGGTGACTAGTGGTCTGGACACTTGAGTCTGCAATGCTAGTCACTTTGTAGCTAAGTTTCTGGCTTGGTTCTTGTGCCCTTTAAATATTTTGCACAAGGGGTGAAGGTGGAGGGGAGAGAGGCAGCCTTGTACTGCTAAGGCAGAGTGGTCAGCTCTGCAGTGCAGCTTCTGGAGCCAGGCTGGTCCTCCAGCTTGTTGCTCTGGCCACTGAGCGCCCCATAGTGTCTGCAGCGGGACGGGGCCCTGCCAGCCCAACAGTATCGCTCTCCATTTCTGAGAAACTCCTGGGAACCCTGCTGCTTCCAGCCCTGGGTAGTCTCTGTGTAAGCAGGCAGGAACTTCCTTTTGCTCAGAGAATAGGCAGTGGTCAGGGTGTTTGTGTGCCTGCCATGTCAGGAGAAGCAGGTGGGACGCTCTGCACCAGCTTTGCCCTGGTCTTGAAGGAGAGACAAGCCAGTGATGGGCTCCTTGCTCTTGTGGGTCCTTCTGTGATTGTTTGCTTTGAATGTCATACATGAACCACTGCACTCAGGATAAAGCAGGTGGCCCTTGCGGGGCCCTGGGACTCAGTGCCTCTCACTGGATGTTTGTAATTAGAATCTGATTTTGTGTAATTTTCAGTGAAAATTTTAGACACTCTTTTTAAGTGAGTTTGGGGTTTTCTCTCAGTTAAAACGTCCTTAGCTTTGACCGTTCTTTTGGAATTTTGTTAGGGGAAACTGCTTGAATACGGAAGGTTTATTGGAAATCCAAAACTAGGCATCTCTTCCCTGCATGTTACATGAGGGGTAGCCACAGAGCAGAGGTGTGATGGGGGCAGGGGCATCCTCTGGGGGAGGGAAACAGTTCCAAGAACAGGTGGACTTTGGAGATTTTCTGTTCCTGTGATGGTGAGAAAACTAACAGCTTCCCTCTCTCCCGCTGTGCCTGTCACAACACCCCTGCCAGCTGGAGATGGAGGATGAAGACACCATTGACGTGTTCCAGCAGCAGACAGGAGGCTCTTGGGAGACCAGCCCTTGCTTGGGGTGCCACCGTCCTCACATCTGCTATTGAATAGTGAATGCGTGACCATTCCAGTAGCAAAGGAGCCGGAAGCCGAGAACACTGACCAAAATTACTTTCCTCCCTCTTTGTACTGCAGCTCAGAACTCCATCTGCAGTGGTGAATCCACCGCTTAAGTTAATCAGTCAGTCATATCTTGGTTTAGATAAAATGAGTCGCGAGGTTTTTTTGGGTTGGTTTTTGTTTTTCCCTCTTCCTGTAACATTTCCCCCCAACTCGTGGCCTGAATGTCCACTTTTAGTCTAGGTAGGGATCTTCTCCCAGGCATTGATCCCCTGCCCCCACTGCTTATCCCAGTCATGCAGGGAACTCACGTCACCACAGTGGGGGGGTCTGTTGGACTGAGTTTTGGCGGCATGGTGGGGAAGGAAGACAAACTTTCACTTACTATTTCTTGTAGGCACAGGTTTTTAAAATGCTAATGTTGCAAATTTATGTTTTGTCAGAATATAGTAAAGTTCAAGGGAAAACAGTAGAACACTTTTTAAAGAATAAAAAGAAAAATAAGTCCTTCAGGAACACAGCCCTGGGCACTGTGCTCCTTGTATCCCCTGGGGCAGGGTCGGAGGCTCAGGACCCGCGACCGCCCATTACTCTGCCGTGTTGCGTGGCAAGCCTGGTGTGGCTGAAACTGGCTTTTCCCTTGATATGGAAGAAAGCAACTCCCACATTTCCTGCTTGGTATTAGTATACCGTGGCCTCAGTTTCTTCTAGTGTTTGCTTCTGATGAATAATTATCGTCTATACATAAAAAGGTAAGATTTAAGTATTGCTGAATTTGCAGTTTTGTGTTAAGAACTACTTCCAAGTGTGGTTACAAACGAAGCCCATGGAAAGATGACTTCCTCTTCTCGTGGGCTTGTGCTCTGCTGCTTTCCAAACAGGTATGGAATTTACACATTAGTATGTGATTTCAGTTCTGTGAAGCATTTTGCGATCTGTACCAATTAAACTGATAGTTCTACTGTCCATCTACATGGACCCACTGATGGTCCTCTGTGTTGTTCTAGTCACTTGCACAGTGCCCATGACCATCATCTCTTGCTTGCCTCAAATCTTGCTCAAGATGTTTGCATTTCCTTTGTTGCGCTGTTTGGGTGTGGGTGGGATGTCTGCTGGCTCTGTTGTGTTTATTCACCAATTTGTACATTATTTGTTGTCCTTTACTACTGTAAACAGTAAATATAGTTTGGTATTCTGTCTCTTGGCTTGTATTAAATACTGCATTTGGAGGTGGGGCGTACTGTTACAGTATTTGTGTTGACCACTTAAGACTTTGGTTTAAAGGTGTGCTGCTGAAAAGTAATCATCCACTTGATGCTTCCTCTCTGCAGCCCTGGCAGATCACCTATACCAGGCATGGCATTTTCCTGCTGAGGGATGCATCCTGTCTCTCAGCTCTCCCAGCTGATTGAGCTGAACTGGCATAATTACCGCACTTTTCTTCTCCTGGGTGTTGTGTAAAGAGAAGATAGGTTTTTGGAGGCAGACAAATCTGGACATTAGGCTGGGCTTCTGAAGTTTTTTGGTATTTAAATGTCAGACTACTTTGTGCAACCTACAACCTATGCACGTTATCGGAAAAGACAGTATTGGGCTGCATGTTTGTGATCTCGATCCTAAAAAATGCATACTTGTAAGGTGTGTTTGTATTGTTAAATCTCATTCAGTTCAACACATACTTATTGCCATGTCCAGGTACTGAGGCTGCATTCAGGAACAAATCAGACAAAAACTCCCTGCTCTCATGGAACATGTTTTCTGGTTAGAGAGATAAAAGTGTTAAGTAAATTACATATTATGCTAGTAGATTATATAGGACATTTCAAAGTAAATTCTACACAGTGGCATGTAGGATGCATATAGTATGTAAATGCTGTAGAGGAAACTTTAAAAAAAGTTGCATATACCCTTGTGTGGCAGAGCCATAAAGTACTCCGTTTACCTTCCTTGGAGTCATAAGAATGGCGTTTTAAGAAGCATTAAATAGATCACTGAATCCCAGGGGGTCAACTGGGAGTAGAACCACAGCGAGCATTATGAAAAAGCACCCTCTGGTTATCCGGGTCCACGTTACACAGTTGTGGAGAAGCCAGAGAAGCAGGAGCCTCCAGGGGTAGCTGTAAGGTGGCTGTCCCTTAGCCTCCTGAAGCAGTGCCCAGGGGCTCCAATCAATCCTGGGGGCCTGCGAAGTCTGGGTGGCTGCTGCTGAGGGGTCCTACAGTCAGCAGGCTGGCAGTCGGAAGGGAGGGTCGGTCCTGCTGCTGTACCACCTGCGAGGGCCTCCCGGATGCTCCCTCTTCGTGGCAGCTAAGGCCCTGGGAAGCCCAAGCGCCAGCCGTGTCACGTGACCACTCATCTGCTTTCCCAAACCTTCCCAGCCCGTCTGCAGGCAGGCAGAGGCGAGTGTCAGCTTCGTGGGTTGCGCGCCATAACCGCAGTTGGCCGAGAAGTCGCCCTGGCAGGCCCGCGTGCCCCAGGGCCGTAGCCGGTTGCTCGTGCTCATGTACTCCCTTCACTGCGTCCTGCGCAGTCGGCCGCCACGCGCTCTGCCCGCCGTCCCCGTCCGCCCCCAGCCCTCCCGCGTCTCCCGCGGGCCCTTCCGTCTGCCCCACGCCGGCCGCGTCACCACCGTCTCGCTCCCCGGCGCCAGCCCCGTCCTTCTGGGGCCCTCAGCCGGATGACACACTCCCCCCGCGGCGCCGGCATCTTCCGGAGGGCCCGGGCCTCACAGGCACGTGGACCGCCGGGCGGGGAAGTGGAGGCGATGCCAACCCAGCAGGCGGCGGAAGACCCTGGCTGAGCGCCGGGACTCCGGGACCCCGGACCCCGGACTGGCCGGAGGCTGCGCAGGCGCGCAGCTCCGCAGAGGGCCCGTCCTGCACATCGCGAACGCGCCACGCGCCCGGAAGTGCTCCTGTGCCCCGGAAGGGCTCATTGTCCCGCCGCCGACCCGGAAGCGGCTTTGGTCGGGCGGGAGGGACGAGCGCTCAGGAGACGAGGCCGGAAGGCAAGTCTGTTGCCCGGACCATGGCGGGGACGGCGCTCAAGAGGCTGATGGCCGAGTACAAACGTGAGTGAGGGTCCGCCCAGAGCCCCGGTCCCCGCCCTCGTCCCCCCTCCGTGGTCCCCGGGCCTGGCCGTGCAGCCCCGCCGCGCTGCTGGGGAGGCCCCTGGCGCAGGCCAGTGTGTGGCGGCCTGAGTTGAGCTGCGGGAGTTGCGGACTCTTCACACCACTGAGTCACACCCGTTTGTTCACGGTTAGGATAGGCGTTTTTGTTCTGGTAAATTGTGAGCCACGGAAGAGTCTCCAGTCGCCCGCCCCGGCCCGTCTACTCGAATGTGTAAATAAACTCGTAGAGAGAACTCTTTAAAAAGTAGAAGCTAACGTTACTGCTGTGTTAGTTTAGGAATGTGTAAACGCCTGCGTTCAGTCCTAGTCCTTCATCTTTGGCTCTGTTAGTAATTCAGAGGACTCTCTAATTCCAGCCTTGCAGACAGGTAGTGAGAGGGAGGGAGGGAAACCGAAATTGCCTACTGGGAAGTCAAGCAACCCAAAGAGTATTAAGAGAAAAAGCACATTGTGAAGAGTTTGCGGTGAAAGGTCAGGTTTTGGTTTTCAATAAGCGAACAGAGTTTTCGAACAGTGCCACCTGTCAGTCTTCCTAGGTAGCGTTCCGAAAATCTCTGCTCTCTTAACCAGTAACGTTTTCTGATGTTTGGGGGAAGCAAAGGGAGAAATGGGAACGTAGAAATATTCCATGTTCTACCTTTGTGCGGGGGAATGCTCCCTTCAGAGTTGCTCTGAGAAGTCCGGATGCCCCTGTGTTGCAGGTGTTAACTGGAGACAAGGTGGCAGCCTGGGTGTGGTTAAGAGCCAGGCCTCTCGAGCGCCACAGACCTGGGTTCAGACCCTGCTTCTCTTACTAGCTCTCTGAACATGGCCCTTGACCTTCACACTTTTCTTCATCTGAAGATTAATGCTTAGCGAGATGCCCAGTAGGTAATTCTTGTTAATGTTAGCCATTATTGTTATAATTACATTAAGGACACTTTCAGGAGAAAGTTGAAAATAAACTAAAATAATGAGTGTAATAAGAATAATTGGTAAATATATGAGCAGCTCAGTTTTCTGAACCATGCAGGGTGGCGCCGCACAGGGACATTGGTGTTCGGCATGAGCGAACCAAAGCATAGCAAGTGCAGGCTCATTGAGTAAGTATTGAAGTAATGCTCACCACCTAGAGTCCTTTAAGTTTGTAACATATTTAAGAGAGTCATTGCAGGGAGAGTGTGGACAGAGAGAGGGTTAGGTATGGGAGGGCTGCTACTCATGGGAAACCTGGCTGGGGGGCAGGTCAGTGGTGTGGGAACACCTACCATCTCCCACCTGCCTGGGCTGTGTCTCTGTGCCTGTGTCGGTCCTGTGTCTAGGCTGCAAGCAGTTGTTATATTTCTCATTTTCATACAGTTCAGGCTGCAGCTTCAGTGTGGACTCGACATTGGGGAACTTGTGTTTCCTAAGGGTATTTGCATTAGCAAAGATGATTTTCCCTTACTGGACTTCCACAGGCCTTATCCATTTTTCAGCATGTCGGTGGCAGTAGTAAAGTGCAGATAACGGCTGACTTCCAAAGCTATATCACAGAAGTGTGTTGCATATGTTTTTATGTGTTACATGTGACATTTTGGTGTACTTGTGGAAGGCAGAACTCTAAGGATGTTGCCCTAAGATTCCTGTCTCCTGGTTATATAAGTGGGTACAAATCTGGGCACTGCTGCCAAGGGGCTCTGGAGATGGAATTTGCAGGTTACCAAGTAGCTGATAGGGCGATTATTCTGGATTATTGGGGTAGAACCCAACAATCACACAAGGCCTGAACACAGGAAGGTGGGAGAGGTGAGGTCGGAGGGGTCAGCGAGAGTCAGAGTGTGGGAAGGACTCCCCCCGCCATGCTAGCTTTGAAGAGGGAAGAGGGGCACAGAGCTGAGAACACAGTGAATGACCTGAGAATGACCCTGGGCTGACAGCAGTAAGGATGCTGGAACCTCAGTCCTATGGCTGCAGGGAACTGTATCATGCCAGCTACCTGAGTGAGCCCTGCCAGGTAGCCCTACCCGTGACCTCTGCTTTGTGAGACTAAGCAGAGAACCAACAGACCATGGTGTCCTCAGCTTTCTGACACGTGGAAGCAGTGAGATGGCCAGTGGTGGTGTACACCGCTGCTGAGTTTGCAGTAAATTCCATTTAGTGGTGCTTAACTTTTGTGCCTTAGCATCTAAGTTTTTCTCCTACCACAATTTAAGGTGGTACATCCAGTATAAAGGTGGACTTTTCAGAAACAAGCTCTATGTGAGATGGGGTTTTAGATAGACCTGGGTAGGTTCAGGCACAGTTTATTGTATTTGTGGACAATTATAAACTACAGAAATTTAGAGGTGGTGGGACCTTGGACATGATTCTCTTCAGGGCTCTGATTTTACAAATTTTACAGGAAATTGAATAACAGAAGGCAAGTGATTTGCCAGGGTTCTTAGAACCAGAACAAAGGAGAGCCAGGGAAAGAACTCCAACGCTTGAAACTGGTGTCTTTTTTCTTGATGTTTCATCTTCACGTATCATCTGGCTTTTCCCAGGAGTATGAGAGAGAGACTTAGGTATTAGTTTTCTGGAGCATAAGACAACAGAAATGTATTCTCCTGTAGTTCTGGGGGCCAGAAGTCCTGATCAGGGTGTCCGGAGGGCCATGCCTGCTCCGAAGGCTCTAGGGAAGAACCCCTCCTCGCCTTGTCCAGCTTTCGGTGGTTGCTGGCAATCCTTGGGGTTTCTGCCTCTGTCTTCCCTCTTATAAAGGTGCCAGTCATTGGTTTAGGGCCCACCCTAATCCAGTATGACCTCATTTTTACTCAGTTACATCTGCAAAGCCCCCATTTCCAAGAAAAGTAACATTCACAGACTTTGGGGGACATTATTCGCCCCAGTACAGTACCTGATAAGAGCCCCAAACTCACATGTATACAGCCCGCTGCTTCTCCCACATGTTTCTGCTCCCACAGCCTTCCCTGTCTCCATGGCAGCCTCATTCTTCCAGTTGTCTGGGCCCAAAACCTTAGATTCGCTCTTGATGCCTCACTTTGTTTTCTATCCACATGCAACCTGTTGTCCTGCCTTCAGACTTTATCTGGAGCCCCAGTCTGGTCCATGCCCCTCCCCCGACCTGGCTTCCTACAGTACAGTCCTGACTTTGTTCTGTTCTCAGCACAGCAGAGAGAGCGATCTGCTTAGAGCTCTCGGCAGTATGTCACTCTGCCCAGGAGCCTTTGTTGCAGTAAAAACCAGAGTCCTTGCAATGACCTGTTGGCTGTGTGTGCTCTGCCCATCTTCTGCCTCTCAGGCTGCACCCCTGGCCCTCCCACCCTGCTCTCGGGCCCCACTGGCTGTTGCTGGCAGGCTCCTCTCCTTTCCCTGGATCTTTGTCCCTTGTGCCCGGCTGCTGTGGAGAAGCCTTTCCTGAGCCTGTCCTTCCTGTTAATATCATCTTTCCCTGCCATTGACCCTTTTTAGCTTTTTAAAACATTTTTTGTTGTGAAGTATAGTGTGCATGTGAGAGTATATAAAACACGTATGTTCAGATGAAATAGTAATGCGAGTGCCTGTGCCCCGACACCCAGCTTGAGAAAGAGTGTCCGCAGTAGCATGGAAGTCTCCTTTGTGCTCCTCCTCACTGCCACCAGAAACTACCGCCACTGAATTTTTCTTCTTTCCGTCATAGTTTTATCACTTAATATACCTCTAAATAACATATTGGTTACCTTTTCCCGTCTCTGTACTTCATAGAAATAGAATTGCACAGTATTTCTGAGGTTCATTTATGTAGAGGCATATAACTGTAGTTTGTTTTCCCTGCTGAGTAATATTTCACTTTATGAAGAAGAACAAATTTAGCCATTATATTATTGATTATTGACGCAGGGTTGCCACAAACCTTCAGTTTGTAAAAAACGTAGTAACTGCAAAGTACAGTGAAATGAGGTATGCTTGTATGTACACCACATCTTTATCCATTCATCTCTGGACACAGCTTTCCTCCATATCTTGGCTATTATAAATAATACTTCAGTGAACATGGAGGGCATATATCTTTTCAAATTAGAGTTTTCATATTCTTCGGATGAATACTCACAAGTGTAATTGCTGGATCATAGGGTATTTCTATTTTTAGTTTTTTTGAGGAACCTCCATGCTGTTTTCCATGGTGGCTGCACCGATTTATGTCCCCACCAGCAGTGCACGAGGTTCCCTTTCTCCACATCCTCACCAACACTCATTATTTCTTGTTCTTTTGATAATTCCCATTCTGATGGGTGAGTCTCATTGGGAGTTTGATTGGCATGTCCCTTTGATTAATGAGGTAGAGCATCTTTTCATGTACCTGATGGCCATCTCTATGTCTTTGGGAAAATATCTATTCTTATCTGCCCATTTTTTAAATCAGATTGATTGTTTTTTTTGCTGTTAAGTTGTATGAATTCTTTATATATTTTGAATATTAGCCTCTTCTCAGATACATGATTTGCAAATATTTTCTCCCATTCACTAGGTTGCCTTTTCATTTTGTTGATTTCCTTTGCTGTGCAGAAGATTTTTAGTTTGGTGTCATCCCACTTATTTATTTTTGCTTTTGTTGATTTTATTTTTGGTGTCAGATTCATAAACTTATTGCCAGGAGCTTCCTGCCTATGTTTTCTTCTAAAAGTTTTATGGTTTCAGGTCTTACGTTCAAGTCTTTAATCCTTTTTAAGTTAATTTTTGTGTGTAGTGTAAGATAGTGGTCCAGTTTCATTCTTTTTCATAGGAAATGTGAATGTAATTTTCCCAGCACCATTTATTGAAAAGACTGTCCTATTCCCATTGTGTATTCTTGACTCCTTTGTTGTAAGTTAATTGACCATATGTGTAGCTGTATTTCTGGACTCTTTATGTGCTGCATTGATCTGTGCCTGTTTTTATGCCAATACCATACTGTTTTAACTACTGCAGCTTAGTACAATATAGAGTGTGATGCTGCCAGCTTTGTTCCTCTTTCTCAAGATTGTTTTGGCTATTTGGGATATTTTGTGGTTCCATACAAATTTGAGGACTGTTCTATTTCTGTGAAAAATGCCGTTGGAATTTTGGCAGGGATTGCTTTGAATCTGTACATTGCTTTGGGTTGTATGAATGGCATAACAACATTAATTATTTCAACCACGAGCACAGAACATCCTTGAATTTATTTGTATTTTTCATTGCTTTCATAAATGTCTTGTAGTATTCAATATATGGGTCTTTCCCCTCCTTGGCTAAATTATTCCTAGGTGTTTTATTCTTCTTGATACAGTTGTAAATGGAATTGTTTTCCTTATTTCTCTCAGATAGTTCATTTTTAGTGCACAGAAATGTAAGATTTTGTGTGCTAATTTTGTATCCTATAACTTTCTGAATTTGTTTATTCTAACAGTTTTCTGATGAAGTCTTTAGGGTTTTCTGTATGTAGTATGTCATTTGCAAATAGTGACAGTTTTCCCTCTTCCTTTCCAATTTAGATGACTTTTATTTCTTTTTCTTGCCTAATTGCTCTAGCTAGGAACTTCACTACTATGTTGAATAAGAGTGATGAGAGTGGGCCTCCTTGTCTTGTTCCTGACCTTAGAAGAAAAGCTTTCATCTTTTCATCATTGAGTATGATATTAGTTGTGGGCTTGTCATATATAGCCTTTATTATGGTAAGGCATGTTCCCTTTATATTTGCTTTGTTAAGAGTTTTTATCATAAATAAATGCCAAACTTAGAAGAAATAAATTCATTTCTTCTGAGTTTGTCCCTGGAAGAAATCCCACTTGATCCTTTTAATGGATTGTTAAATTCAGCTTGCTGATATTTTGTTGAGGAACTTTTTGTTTATGTTCATTGGGGAAATTGGCCTGTCATTTTCTTGTGGCATCCCTGTCTGGTTTTGGTAGTATGGTAATACTGGATTTGTAAAGTGTGTTTGGAAGAGTTCCCTCCCATTCTGTTTCTTGAAAGAGTTTGAGAAGGATTGGTAGTAATTCTTCTTTGAATATTTGGTAGAATTCATGAGGGAAGCCATCTGGTTCTTGACTTTTGTTTGTTGGGAGGTTTTTGATTCCTGATTCAGTATCCTTACTAGGAATCAGTCTGTTCTGTTTATCATGACTCAGTCTTGGTAGGTTGTATGGTTCTAGGAATTTATTCGTTTCTTCTAAGTTGTCCAGTGTGTTAGCATATTTTTGTTCATAGTAATCTCTTATGATCCTTTTTATTTTTGTGGTATCAGTTGTAACATCTCTGGTTTTATTTATATAAATCCTTTTTTCTTGGTTTAGCTAAAGATTTGTCAATTTTATCTTTTCAAAGAACTACCTCTTAGTTTCATCTTTTCTGTTGTCTTTTTAGTCTGTATTTCATTCATTTCTGATCTTTGTTACTGCTCTCCTACTACTAACTTTGGGCTTTGCTTGTTCTTTTTCTAGTTCCTTGAGGACAGTAAGGTTGTTTGACTTTTCTTGTTTCTTGAGGTGGCATTTATTGCTATGAACTTCCCTCCTAGAACTGCTTTTGCTGCATCCTCTAAATTTTTGTTGTTTCATTTCCACTTGTGTTTGTCTCAAGATTTTTTTTTTATATCTTTTGATTTCTTCTTTGACCCAGTGGTTTTCAGTAGCATGTTGTTTAATCTCAGATTTGTAAATTTTCTAGTATTCTTCATGTAATTAATTCCTTGTTTCATACCATTGTGGTCAGAAACAATGCTTGATACGATTTCAGTCCTCTTAAATTTATGAGGAATTGTTTTGTGACTACACATGTGATCTGTCCTTGAGACTGCTTCATGTGCACCTGAGAAGACTGTTGCTTTTGGATGGAATGTTCTGTGAATCCCTCTAAATCCATCTGGTCTTAAGTTTAAGGCCAATGTTTCCTTACTGATTTTCTGTCTGAATTATCTATTCATGGATATAAGTGGGGTACTGAAGCCCCCTATTATTATATTACTATTTCTCTCTTTATGACTCTTAATATTTACTTTATATATTTAGGTGCTCCTTTGTTGGGTGCTTAAATATTTACAAATGTATCTTATTGCTAGATTGACCCCTTTATCATTACGTAATGCCTCTTTGTCTTTTGTTACAGTCTTTGCTTTAAAGTCTATTTTGTCTGATAAAAACTATCCAGCTTCCCTTCGGTTTCCGTTTGCATGGAGCGTGTTTTCCATCCCTTCTCTTTCAGACTGCGTGTGTCCTTACACCTAAAGTGAGGCTCTTGCAGGCGGCATATAGAAGGGTCTTGTTTTTTTAATCCATTCAGCCACTCTGTTTCTCTTGATTGGAGAATTTAATCCATTTACATTTAGAGAAATTACTGATAGATACGTGCTTATTGCCATTCTGTTAATTGTTTTCTGGCTGTTTTTGTCGTTCTTCTCTGTTCCTTTCCTCTTCTCTTGCTCTGCTCCCTTGTGGTTTGATGACTTCCTTCAGTGGTATGCTTCATTCCTTCTCTTTATCTCTGGGGTATTCACTATAGGTTTTCGCTTTGAGGTTTACATATAACTCGTATCCCTGTCGGTCTATTAAAGTCGATCGAGGACAAGTCAGGTCTGATCCCATCTAAAGCTCAGCATCACTCTCCCAGCCTGCGTTGTGTGGTTTTCATGTCATGTTACCTCTTTTCACCTTGCGTGTACCTTAGTTACTGTAACCACAGTTGTTTCTGCTACTCTTGTCTCTCAGCATTCACGCTAGCTTTATGAGCAGCTAATCAGCTGCCTGTGCTATATGTTTATCCACCCGGTGAGATTTATACTATTTTGTGTGTTGTTACTAATTAGGTCCCTTTCTTCTTGGCTTTAGCAAGTCCTTTCAACATTTCTTGTGAGGCCGGGTTAGTGGGGATGAACTTCCGTTCTTCTGGAAAACCCTCCCTCTTCCTCAGTTCTGAGTGATAACCTCGCTGGGCAGTGTTGGTTGGCACTCTGAATATCTGTGCCGCTCCCTTCTGGCCGCACAGCTTCTCTGAAGGATCTGCTGACAGACATACGGGGACTCCCCACTGGGTCACAGGTTGTTTTCCTCACTGCTTTTAAGACTCTCTCCTTGTCTTTAACTTCTGACATTTCAGTGTTATTGTGTCTTGGTTTGGGTCTCTCTGGATTTACCTCACGTGGAGCTCTTGGGCTTCCTGGACCTGGGTGTCTGTTTCCTTCCCCAGGTTAGGGAAGCTTTCAGCCATTATTTCTTCAGATGATATTTCTGCTCTCTCTGTCTCCTTCTGGGGCCCTGCAGTGTGAATGTTAGTCTGTTTGATGTTGTCCGACAGTCCCTTAAGCCACCTTCACTTTTTTCATTCTTTCCTCTCTTGGCTGCGCTGACTGGGTGGGTTCCGCGGCCTTGTCTTAGACATGCTGACGCCCTCTTCTGCCCCCTCTAGTCTCCTGGTGAACCCTTCCAGCTCTGCGACTTGTTTGATACTTTCTTATATTTTCCATCTTTGTTGAAGTTCTCACTGTATTCATCCATTCTTCTCCCCGTCCACTGAGCGTCTTTATGACCATTACTTGGACTCTATCAGGTAAATTACTTGTCTCTGCTTCATTAAGGTTTTTTCTGAAGTTTTATCTTGTCCTTTAACTTGGAACATAGTCTTCTGTTTCTTCATTTTGCTTGACTGATGGTTTCTATGCAGTACATGCAACAACTGCCTCTCCCAGTCTTGAAGGAGTGGCTTTGTGTTGGAGATGAACCTTGCCATGCAACCCTGCCCCAGCTGTTGGGTGTCGCTCGGGCCTTTGTGTCTGTCCAAGTAGCCTGTTTTTAATAGCTCCCAGTAGTTGAGGATGTGCCGAGTCCTGTCAGTGTCCCAAAGAGGAGGGTCTCAGCACCTAGATTCAGGCTGACTGGAAGTCAGACCCTCAGGCAGCAGCCCTCAGTGTACAAATATATACAGTCCTGTGGGGGCCACAAGCATCGGTCCTGCTGGCCACCAGAGGCTGGCAGCCTTGGGGTGTCCCCTGCGTGTGGCTCCAGGCAAGTGTATGATTTCCTTGCTGGGTGATATGGCAAGCCGGAGGCAGAGGGATAGCACCAAGACAGCGCCTGTAGCCTTGTTCCTAGAGAGCAGCTCCGTGGGCTGCTAGATGTGCCAGACCTGAAGCATGTCCCCAGGCTGAAGGGCCAGGACAAGCCGACGGGCCGCCTTCACTGAAGGACTGGGGGTGGGGCACCTCAAGCTGCTGTCTGTGCAATGCCCTTGTGGTGGGGGTCTGCCAGGAACTGTCTCTCCAATTGCCACAGTCCAATGGGATACAGGAATTCAAGCCCCCTGGCCATGACAGCCACGCAGTCAAGGTGTGTCCTCTGGGCACGAGATGTAAAAACCAGGGCACAAACGTGTGTCAGGCTCCCCTCCAGCAGACAGTGGCACTCCAGTGCCGCAGAGTGTGAAGGCAGCAACCTGCCTGCCCCTAGAGGGTCACAGTCAGTCAGCCCCTAGATCAGGCCCTAGACTGTGTTTAATTAGAAACTGCCTCTCAGGCTGCAGCCATTATTAGCTAATAGGCCTCCTTTCCAGAGAGACTGAGCTGGGGCTTCTGCCCCTTGCTGTACCCTGGGGGGTTGGTGAAGAACTCCTTCTCCATTAGTTACAGTCCGGTGGGACCCATGAGTGTAAGCCCCACTGGGAGCAGTCATAAAAATTGGGTGCCAGGTGGGGATGAACTCCTTTCTGGGTGACACTGGCTAATACATCCCATGGGACCAGGAACACAAAGTCCCCTGGCCTCCGGGGCCAGGTGATCAAGAGGCATCCTCTCGGTGGCAGCCATGAAACTCATGACCCCAAATGCATGTAAAAGCTTCCTTCTGGGAGAAACTGCTGCTATTGAGTGTGGTAAGGGGGTGGGGGTGTGTGAAAGTGGTGCTGCATTCCCAGAGACTGGCTCCTCCACATGTGATGGAGTCTTTAGGGTTTTCTGTATATAGTATGTCACTGGCTCCTCCACATGTGAGATTAGAGGCCTGCCCCTCAGGCCATACTTTAATGTGAGCAGGCGAATACCCGGCTGTTTTCTTCCAATGGAAGCATCACTGTCCGTGCCCGCCGACCAGCCTGCAGGTTCGTAATCCTCCACCTCTGCCTCTGCCCTTTATATAGTGACTCAGTGAGTAATAGCTCTTTGCACGGGGGTGGGAGCAGTAGCCCAGCAGCAGGCCAGTTACATCATCAGGTAGTTTAGGGTCAGGGGAGGATCCTGGCCATAGGGACTTCCGTTTTCTCCACAGAGCCCTGCCCAGTGGAGGGGCTTGTGGCAATGTTGTGCCTGGCCTGTCCTGCCATTTGCTGAAGTGTCATCATCAGTCAGTCAGCCTTTAGGGTTTTTTAGGAGGAAATTGTTTCATATGAAATTGTGTCATATGTAGACTCTGTGTCTGGGAGGAGATGACTTCAGGATCTGCACGTAGCAATGTAATTCTCATGCTCCTAATCACGAGCAGCGTATCATTTCATGTGTTTACCTGCCATCCACGTATCTTTTCTGATGATGTGTCTTGAGTCTTTGGCTCACTGTTTAATTGTGTTTATCATTAAGTTGTATTAGTTGTTTATATAATGTACTTATGGGTCTTTTGTTGGATATTTAGTGAGAATTTTCCCTTAAACCGTGGCTTGCCTTTTTAAAAAATTGTGGTAAAAAACAATCTTGCCTTCTCACCAGTTTCTAAATGTACATTACAGTGTTGCTAGCTCTGTGCATGTTGTACCACTGTCTCTATGACTCTGGTTTGCAGGGCTGAGGTTCTGACCCATGGAATGTCGTCCTCTGTGGCTTGCCTTTTAAAGAGCAGAAGGTTCTTTTTTTTAATTTCAGTAAAGCTCAACTTACTTTTTAAATCTTTATTGCTTTCTTTTTCTGTTTTATGTGTAAGCCATCATTGCCTAACAGAAGCTCACTAAACTTTTCTCCTGTGATTTTTTTATAGTTTTTGCTCTGTCGTTCGCATCAGTGATCCATATCAAGTAGAGGTGTGTGAATAGTATAAGATAAAGGGCAAAAGTCATTTGCACGTTATTTGCAAATGGCCATTGTAAGTCCGGGGAGAGGAAATTCTGGGGCAAAATACCTCTAAAAACTGAAATCAGTCAAAGGGAGAAATAAAGTTTAAAACCCATTTATTGCTCACAAACTGCAGTCTGGGCCCTTCCCCCTCTCCTGCTCCAGCAGCAGCAAAACCGGCCCTCCCCTCACCTCTCAGTACAGATAAGCCCTCCTGACCTGGGTAATTACCCACTGATATGGAGATGGACTGTCCACCCCTAAGGAATGATGCAAATGCACTAAAGCCATACTTCTTTCCACCACTGAACGCCTACTGATATGCAGATGTACCAAAGCCAGGCGAGATATTCTGGAAATGTTACAATTTACCCACAGCCATACAGTTGTTTGAGCACTATAGTAGCTTACTGGGGCTGCTGTAACAAAATACCACAGAACAATACTTGAACAACAGAAATTATTTTCTCACACTCGAGATCCAGGTGTTGGCAGGGCTGGTTCCTCCTGAGGCCTGTCTCTGGGCTTGTAGTCTCCTTCCTGTCTTCACACAGTTCTGTGTGTGTCTCTGTCCTCATCTCTGTGCAAGGACACAGAGTGGATCCGAGCCCACCCTCTGACCTCTGTTGGTTACTGAACCCGTTACTGGCCAGTAGATGCCGCTGTTGAACAAGGAGGCTGGTGGAAAGTGCGGGATGGCCTCCAGCTGCAGCTTAACCCCCCTGCCCCTCTCCCTAAAGGGCAGGTGTGACCGAGGGAAGTTCCCAGGGGGAACTCCACAAAGGAAGAAGAAAGCCAGCCCCTTGGGTTGTGAGCTCCTCTTCACATTCCACGAAAATGGTTGGTGTACTTTCTCTGCTTTGCTCTCAGGCGCCCTGCTCCCTTTCCCACTGACAGTGTCCCCTCCCCAGCCCCTTAGCAGCTTATAATCATCTGCCTTAATCTTTTATTTATTTATTTTTCTTATAATAAGGTGACTTGATTTTAGACACAAAGACTAGATTTCAGATTAGTGGATGTCTACAGCCAGGTGATTTGGGTTCTGGGCTCACTGTTCTCGGTCCACTCCCCTGAAGAGACTACAGAGGGACTGAGATGGTCTTGCTGAGTCCAAGGGTCTCCACCTTCCTGGTACTCGACCCCATTTACATTTGATTCCTTCCTTCTCGAAGTGTTCAGTACTCCTCGCCTTCCTGAATGTCTCCTGCTTCCTTTCTTTTCCTGCTTCTCAGCATTAGCACACCCCTGGGAACAGAGTTGGCCTTCATCTGTGGCTTTACCAGTTCCCTGGGTCAGGGTTTCTCAAACAGGTGTTGTTAGCATTTGGAATGAAGTGGTTTTTGCTTGTGCAGGACTTATTTATGGCTGATGTTCAGCACTCCTGGCTCCTTCCTACCAGATGGCATTAGCATGCCCCAGCGTTTGTGAAAATGTGGAAGTGGCACCCTATATTTCCGAATGTTCCTGGGGAGACCTGCTCTGGGGAGCCCCATCCGTCCCAAGGGCCCCATCCATTCCTGTGCAGATGATTTCCCATGTTTAAATCTCCAGCGTCACTCTCTCCCTTGAGCTTGAGACCCATTTCTCCAGCCACTTTCCCATCATCTCTACGTGTCTGCTTGCTGGGCGTCTGGACCTTGATATGTTTAAACCTGCTTTTCCTTCAAACCTGTTCCTCCCGTTCCACCCCAGAAATGGCAGCAGCATGCACTGAGTTGTCTGAGCCAGAAGCCTGGACCACTGCTGTTTCTCCTTAGGTACCACATCCAGTTCGCCAGCAAGTTCTGCCTTTTGTACCCACAGAACAGGTCCCCCAGTTCACCTGCTTTGCATCTTTACAGTTGCCACTCTCGTCCAAGCCGTCATCTTCCCTGCCTGGACAATTGCAGTAACCACTTCTGAACCTGTTTATTAGCTTGGATTATACTGACAGAAAGAATGCCGGGAAAGGCCGGCTTAGCTTTGGGTGCGGGAGCCCGGCGGTGTGGGCCCCAGCGCAGCTCTGTCCTCACAGGCCGCCTCCCTGCTTGGCTTGGCTTTTCCACTGAAACATGCTTTCTTGAACACTGTAGTTTAACTTTACCTGTGTTTTGAAGAATGTAATCTGTAAGTGTGATTATATATTGTGTATTCTATATTGTGTGTGTGTGCATGTTACACATTGTATATATACCATGTAGGACTGGCTTCCTTCACACAAGATTATGTTGCATGTAACTGTGCACCATTTATTTTCATTTTTGTTCTATTGCATGAATATACCACACTGATTGATCTCTTCTACTATTGACACTTATTTGGGCTGTTCCCATTTTTCTTGGCTATTACGATAATGCTGCTGATAATATATATAGAATAGCTGTTTATTCAGCCATAAAAAGGTGCGAATCTTGCCGTTTGCAAAAACGTGGTTGGACCTTGAGGCCATTACGCTAAGTGCCATGAGTCAGACAGAGAAAAACAAATACCATATGATTTCACTTATATGGGAAATCTTCAAAAACAAAAATCACAGATGTAGATTGGTGGTTGCCAGAGGCAGGAGGTGGGCAGCTGACAAAATGGGTGAAGGTGGTTCAAAGGCACAAAGATGGGTTGTAAAATAACTAAGTCATGGGAATGTAATGTTCAGCATGGTCACTGCAGTTACTGGTGCTCTCCTGTATATTTGAAAGTTGCTAAGAGAGTAGATCTAAAAAGTTCTCATCACAAGAAAAAAAATTGTAACTGTTGATGGGTGTTAACTAAGACTGTGGTTGTCCTTTCGAAATACATAGAAATGCTGACTCACTGTGTTGTACACTTGAAACTAATATAATGTCATATGTCACTTATATCTCGGTTAAAAAAAGAACCCACGTCCAGTGTGACCTCTGCAGCAGGGCCTTTGTGGCTGCTTGGGTCATATCTTGGTGTCGCTTTACTCTGTCCCCTTTTCCACTGTGCCCATCGGTATCTGAAATTGTCTTCTTATTTGTATGTTTGTGACTGGCCTTCCTTCACTGGAGGTAGGCTCATCGAAGGCATGGGCCTTGTCTGTTGCATTCACCACTGCATCTCTCTTTTCACTTGTGGACAGCATTTAATAATCCACAGGTTTTGCCCAGGAGCCCAGTAACAAGGGGGAAGGGAAATGCTGGAGCTGTGGGAGGGACAGGTACAAGGCAAGAGGAGAGGAGGTTTCAGGTGTTCATTTGGTTCCAAAGCTGAAAGGAGTGACTTGGGACAGTCGTGTTGGGGGCTGGGTGCCCTCAGGAGGGTCGGCTGTATTTGCCAGTTACTTGTTACCTGGGAGCGTAACTGGAAGGCTTGTATAATTTGATAGCAGTTGGAAGTCACTTCACCACCACGTGCCTGGGAGAGTGCTTGGCAGAGAAGTAAAATTGGCATTTGCTCATTGGTATTTGGTTAGTTCATGGGCCACTTCTGGTCATGCTGGCCAAGTGGGATGCTCAATATTGCCCCAGGGCTTCAGTACCTCAGGTACAGCACCTCAAAGCTTCAGATGTGATGGTGAAACAAATGAGAGAGAAAAAGCATCACCTAGAATGGAATGATTTTGTGATTAGAATTGTAACTTTTGATACATAAATCATGTAACAAAATAGGACAGACCTAAACCAGGTTAGAACCGTATTTTCATGAGGACGTTGAAATATTTGCATTGTCCTGTGTTCTAAGATGGAGAATCGTTGGACCCTTCATCAGGGATGCAGTGAGCGTAGGCCAGACCAGTCCTTGGCCTCAGTACCTCCGTTTCCTGGGGAAGCGCCAGTTGCTACAGTGCAGACACCGTCTTACATCTAGTGACATCTCACCTGTTTCTCCATGTTTTCCAGAGGCTGATTCATAGGGGGATGGTTATAATTGTGATAAATTGCTCTGCATAGAAGTATTATTAGCTGTTAACCTAGAACCTGCAGCTCTTTTAATGTCAGCAAGTAAAAAAAAACAATTCTTAAACATGCTCCTTGGTGCAAGTGTGCATGTATTTCTGGGATCGCATACTCCTGAGAGGAAGTGCCGGTCCTGGTCCTGCACAGCAGCCTCGTTTCCAGCATGCTTTTACCAGCTGAGGCTCCTCCTGGTAGTGTATTTCTGTGGCCCCTCATCTGTGCACACAGGTCTTCCTGTCAGCTTTCTAAGCTTGGGTTACTGGTCATTCTCATTGGGGGTGGTGATATAGCTCGCCTGTCCCTGTGGATAATAAGGCAGCCACCTTGCCATATGTTTATTGGCCACTTAGGCACCTTGTTTTTGGTGAAGTGCCTGTTCAGGCTGTAGTTGATTTTCCTTTGGGCTCCGTATAGTGGTGACACCTGTGCAGGTACCGCCTTCCTCTCGGGCTGGCCTTCTCCCTGGAAGATTGTTGACGTCCGAGGTTCCTAACTGTAATGCTCTTAATGCTACCAGTCTCTTCCTTTATGGTTCATGCTTTTTAGTCACTAAGTTTTAGTTAGCCCTATTTAAGAAGTCTTATACTGAAAGCATGAAGATACTCCCCTGTGTTAGTCTCTAGGAGATCTGTTGTTTTCTATTTCGAGTTTTAGTTAGGGGAGTCAGCTTTATTGAGATAAATCTACACACCATGAAGTGTGCCAGTTTCCAGCACACTATTCTTTGAACTTAGATGAGGGTGCACTGCTGTGTGGCCATCAGTGCAGTTGTGACACAGGACACTGCTGTCACCCTGGAAAGCTCCTCTGTGCCCTTTGGCAGCTCTTCCCCTCCCCATGGCCCTAGCCCCTGGCCACATGCAGTTTGCTCTCTGCTGTTCTAGTTTTGTTTTTCCTGAAATTCCATAGAAATAGCCTCCTGCACTATGCCGCCTGTTGTACTGAGAATCACCTGGGGTTGTGTGCATCCCTGTTTGCTCCCTTCTGCTGCTGGGCAGCCTTCCAGTGTGTGACTGGATTGCCCCCGTTAGCGCAGCAGTGGCGGGGCACGCGGGTTGTTGCACTGTGGCTGTTAACGGGTAAAGCTGCTGTGAACATTTGCATGCGCATCTGTGCGCACGGAGGTTCTCGTTTCCCAGGGCAGCCATCCACCCATAGAGTTGCCAGGTCTCTGGGTAAGTCTCTGTTTAAGCTGTTTTTATTAGAGATGGTCAGACTGTTTGCCAAAGGGTGACAAACTGTTTTGCGTTTCTGCCAGGGATGCGTGAAAGGCTTGCTCCCAGTTGGTATTGTCAGCCATTTTAGTTTTAGCTGCTCTGTTCTGACTGAATAGATGTTTTTACTGACATAGGTGTTAGCTGTATCTTTGTGTGGTTAAAATGTCCATTTCCTGGGTGACTCACAATGTTGAGCATCTTGTCTTCTTGGGCTCATTTGCCATCCATGTCTCCTCTGGTGGTGGTCTGTCACATCTGCTGCCTTCTCAGAGCCTCGCTCTCCCACGTCTCCTTTATGCTGGAGTGTCACCATGCTCCCAGCGCTTCTGACACCGACTGTGTGGGGTCCCCACCACGCAATTCTGTGACCCCAGCAGGGGTCCTACTATTTAACTCAATCCTACTCTGTTCCTGGAGATGGCATCAGGCCCCACAGGTCAGGGCTCCTCCCCTTCAGATGCTGATCACCAGTTCCTAGTGCCACCTAGTACCACGTGTGCATCTGACGGGTCTGCCATAAATTTGGAGGGTCCCACAACCTGCTCCTTGTTTTCAATTAATTTGCCAGAGTGGCTCACAGAACTCAGGGGAACTGTTTCCAGTTTATTGTAAAAGGATATGGTAAAGGATACAGATGAACATCCAGGGGGATGGGAAGGGTACAGAGCTGCCCTGCCCTCTCCAGGCACTGCTCTCCACACACCTGCCTGGGCTCACCCCCTAAGAGCCTCGGGAACCCCTCACAACCAGGGCTTCAGGGAGGCTTCCTCACTAGGCAGGATCGAGCCCCTGTCCCAGGGTGGGGTGGGGTGGGGCGGAAAGGGCTGAGCTTGTAAGCCTGGCGCGGTCATTCCGGGGACCAGGCCCCATCCTGGAGCCCACCCAGGGCCGCCTCCTTAGAACCAAAGACGCTCCTGGCACCCAGGAAGGTCCTCGGGATTCCGGAGCTCCGTGCTGGGACTGGGAGCAGATTCCTCTCTGTATCTGTATCACTTCACATGCCTCTTCTCCCCCTTCTGTCATACTTTGATTTTTATGTAGCATAAGATGGGAGGAGTTTTATTTTTTGGTGTTAAAGGTCAGTATTGTTTGTGGGAAGACTGCTCTCCTCGTGGTGAGTGGGGTCAGGGCCTGCGTGGGCGAGGCAGCTTCGGGCCAGTGCCAGGCCGCCTGTCTGGCCACAGCCCCCGCAGCCCTGCTGGGGAGCTCCCGGCTCCCTCCGGGCTGACGGCATTTTCATACGCCTTGAGAGTCATCGTGTCACATTCACCACGCAGACCTGGTGGGACTTGGCTGAGGCATTGAGCTTGGTTTAAGGGGAGCCGATAACTTCATAATGTTGAGTTTTTAAAATTTATGAACATGGTATAACCTCTATTTAGTGACTTAAAGCTGCTACACATCTTGCACATCTTTTTTTTAAATATTTATTTATTCATTCATTCATGCATGCATGCTGTCATTAATGTACAATTACATGAGCAACATTATGGTTACTAGACTCCCCCTATTATCAAGTCCCCCCACATACCCCATTACAGTCACTGTCCATCAGTGTAGTAAGATGCTATAGAGTCACTACTTGTCTTCTGTTATACTGCCTTCCCCATGTGCTCCCCCCCTGCATACATTATATGGATCTTGCACATCTTTTAAAACCTTGTTTCTATGTGTCCCATTAATAATTGGTATTTTTAGATTTTCCTTTTCTAACTTGCTAATATATAAAAACACAGTTCTGCCATATATATATATACACCTGTATTCAGCAACATTGGCAAACTCATTTTTCTAATAATTTATCTTCAGATTCTTTGGGATTTTCTGTGAACATAAATAGCGTCTGTGAGTAATAACAGTTTTATTTCTTCTCTTCCGATCGAATGCCTTGCATTTATGGTCAGGGATTGGGTGATTTCACGTCTCCTCAGAGACACGGCTGTGGGTCCCTGTGACCCTCTGCCCCTGTGCTTCTTCCAGTCAGTCCTGCAGCACTGGCCCCACAGGGCGCGCATCAGTGGCCTGACTCCATCCTCCTGCCCGCCGCCCATGCCTGTGACCCGTCTCGCCCTCCCAAGCAGGTCTGCCAGTTTGGTTTCATTTTGTAGCCTCCCCTGTAAAATGAGAGGGTTGGGGCAGAAACGGCATTTCTTGGCGACAGCTTCTGGGAGGGAGAGCTGGACTTTATCTTTCAGCTACTGCTCATCTTAAATTGCTGAGAAATGATGCTGCTGATGGGTTTCTTCCAGTTTTTATTTTCAGTGCTGAATCTGAGTTCTGTAGAACATCACATCTGTGGTGGTGGAGATCGACAGACAGCCAGGCATACAGTGCTGTTGTATTTCATAATGCCAAGCTTTGGAAACAGCACTGTTCATATCTCTAGTTTGTTGCAATCAGAAGGGTTTATGCCAGCTCCCAAGAAGGCAGGAAATACCATTCAGTTGGACACTAATGTGCTGTGTTTGATTTATGAGCTTTAATCAAAATAACCAGCAGGAGTATTTTGGAAAGACAGGGACCTCTTTTGTGTGTTTCTTCCTTTGTGATATGAGAGGTCTGTACCTCTAAAATTCCTTTCTTTGCTGGTATAAAGAACTCAACATGGCTTGTATCAGAAGTGTAACTGAGGCAGGCATTCACTTTGGACAAAGAGATTTAATCTGTTAACATGTATGCTATATAATTTATAGTTTTATATACTTTTTAAAGTTGTTTTGTTAAAATGCCAACATAGTATTCATTCTGTTTCCTAATGGTTTTACTTTTTAATTTTATAGAATTAACACTGAATCCTCCAGAAGGAATTGTTGCAGGTAAGGTACCAAAGTTAACCTCTTTATAACTTACTTATAATGCTGAAGTTGCCTTCAAGTTAAAATGTGGAAATTTCTCTTTCCCTACAGGCCCCATGAATGAAGAGAATTTTTTTGAATGGGAGGCATTGATCATGTAAGTTAATCATATGTGTTAGGTTTTTATTTATTCATTTATTTATTTATTATTCTGGTATTATTAATGTACAATTACATGAGCAACATTATGGTTACTAGACTCCCCCTATTTTCAAGTCCCCACCACATACTCCATTACAGTCACTGTCAATCAGCATAGTAAGATGCTATAGAGTCACTACTTGTCTTCTCTGTGCTATACTGCCTTCCCCATGCCCCCACCCCTCCACCGCTACATTATGTGTGCTAATTGTAGTACTCCTTTTCCCCCTTATCCCTCCCTTCCCACCCATCCTCCCCAGTCCCTTTCCCTTTGGCAACTGTTAGTCCATTCTTGGGTTCTGTGAGTCTGCTGCTGTTTTGTCCTTTCAGTTTTTTCTTTATTCTTATCCTCCAAAAATGAGTGAAATCATTTGATACTTGACTTTCTCGCCTGACTTATTTCACTGAGCATAATACCCTCTAGCTCCATCCATGTTGTTGCAAATGGTAGGATTTGTTTTCTTCTTATGGCTGAATAATATTCCATTCTGTATATGTACATCTTCTTTATCCATTCATCTACTGATGGACACTTAGGTTGCTTCCATTTCTTGGCTATTGTAAATAGTGCTGCAATAAACATAGGGGTGCATTGTTAGGGTAAATTCCTAGGAATGGAATTCCTGGATCAAATGGTATTTCTATTTTGAGTTTTTTGAGGAACCTCCATACTGCTTTCCACAATGGTTGAACTAATTCACATTCCCACCATCAGTGTAGGAGGGTTCCCCTTTCTCCACATCCTTGCCAACATTTGTTGTTGTTTGTCTTTTGGATGGCAGCCATCCTCACTGGTGTGACGTGATATCTCATTGTGGTTTTAATTTGTATTTCTCTGATGATTAGCGATGTGGAGCATCTTTTCATGTGCCTGTTGGCCATGTGAATTTCTTCTTTGGAGAAGTGTCTGTTCAGCTCCTCTGCCCATTTTTTAATTGGCCTATTTGCTTTTTGTTTGTTGAGGTGCGTGAGCTCTTTATATAATTTGGATGTCAACCCCTTATTGGAAATGTCATTTATGAATATATTCTCCCATACTGTAGGATGTCTTTTTCTTCTACTGATGGTATCCTTTGCTATACAGAAGCTTTTTAGTTTGATATAGTCCCACTTGTTCTCTTTTCCTTTTGTTTCCCTTGCCCGGGGGGATATGTTCATGAAGAAGTTGCTCATGTTTTATGTTCAAGAGATTTTTGCCTATGTTTTTTTCTAAGAGTTTTATGGTTTCATGACTTACATTTAGGTCTTTGATCCATTTTGAGTTTATTTTTGTGTATGGTGTTGGACAATAATCCAGTTTCATTCTCTTACATGTAGCTGTCCAGTTTTGCCAACACCAGCTGTTGAAGAGGCTGTCATTTCCCCATTGTATGTCCATGGCTCCTTTATCATATATTAATTGAACATCTGTGCTTGGGTTTATATATGGGCTCTCTATTCTGTTCCATTGGTCTATGGGTCTGTTTTTGTGCCAGTACCAAATTGTCTTGATTACTTGGCTTTGTAGTAGAGCTTGAAGTCAGAGAACCTAATCCCCCCTGCTTTATTCTTCCTTCTCAGGATTGCTTTGGCTATCTGGGGTCTTTGTGGTTCCATATGAATTTTAGAACTATTTGCTCTAGTTCATTGAAGAATGCTGTTGGTATTTTGATAGGGATTGCATTGAATCTGTAGATTGCTTTAGGCAGGATAGCCATTTTGACAATATTAATTCTTTCTATCCATGAGCATGGGATGTGTTTCCATTTATTGGTATCTTCTTTAATTTATCTCATGAGTGTCTTGTAGTTTTCAGAGTATAGGTCTTTCACTTCCTTAGTTGGGTTTACTCCTTGGTATTTTATTCTTTTTGATGCATTTGTGAATGGAATCGTTTTCCTGATTTCTCTGTCTGCTAGTTCATCATTAGTATATAGAAATGCAACAGATTTCTGTGTATTAATTTTGTATCCTGCAACTTTGCTGAATTCAGATATTAGTTCTAGTAGTTTTGGAGTGGATTCTTTAGGGTTTTTTTAATGTACAATATCATGTCATCTGGAAACAGGAACGTTTAACTTCTTCCTTGCCAATCTGGGTGCCTTTTATTTTTTTGTGTTGTCTGATTGCTGTGGCTAGGACCTCCAGAACTGTGCTGAATAAAAGTGGGGAGAGTGGGCATCCCTGTCTTGTTCCCGATCTTAGGTGAAAAGCTTTCAGCTTCTCACTGTTGAGTATGATGTTAGCTGTGGGTTTGTCATATATGGCCTTTATTTATTATATTGAGGTACTTGCCCTCTATACCCATTTTGTTGAGAGTTTTTATCATGAATGGGTGTTGGATTTGTCAAATGCTTTTTCAGCATCTATGGAGATGATCATGTGGTTTTTGTTCTTCTTTTTGTTGATGTAGTGGATGATGTTGAGGATTTTCGAATGTTGTACCATCTTTGCATCCCTGGAATAAATCCTACTTGATCATGATGGATGATCTTTTTGATGTATTTTTGAATTCAGTTTACTAATATTTTGTTGAGTATTTTTGCATCTATGTTCATCAAGGATATTGGTCTGTAATTTTCTTTTTTTGTGGTATCTTTGTCTGGTTTTGGTATTAAGAGTGATGCTGGCCTCGTAGAATGAATTTGGGAGTATTCCCTCCTCTTCTTCTTTTTGGGAAACTTTAAGGAGGATGGGTATTAGGTCTTCACAAATGTTTGATAAAATTCAGTAGTGAAACCATCTGGTCCAGGAGTTTTGTTCTTAGGTAGTTTTTTGATTGCCAGTTCAATTTCGTTGCTGGTAACTGGTCTATTCAGATTTTCTGTTTTTTCCTGGGTCAGCCTTGGAAGGTTATATTTTTCTAGAAAGTTGCCCATTTCTTCTAGGTTATCCAGTTTGTTAGCATATAATTTTCATAGTATTCATGTATGTAGGTGCTCCTGTGTTGGGCGCATAGATATTTTTAATAGTTATATCCTCTTGTTGGACTGACACCTTTATCATTATGTAATGTCCTTCTTTGTCCCTTGTTACTTTCTTTGTTTTGAAGTCTATTTTGCCTGATACAAGTACTGCAACACCTGCTTTTTTCTCCCTATTAGTTGCATGAAATATCTTTCCCATCCCTTCACTTTTAGTCTGTGTATGTCTTTGGGTTTGAAGTGAGTCTCTTGTAGGCAGCATATAGACAGGTCTTGTTTTTTTATCCACTCAGTGACTCTGTGTCTTATGATTGGTGCATTCAGACCATTTACATTTAGCGTGATTATCAGTAGATACGTACTTATTGCCATGGCAGGCTTTAGATTCGTGGTTACCAAATGTTCAAGGGTAATTGGAAGAGCATATTTGCAAATGATGTATCTGACATGGAGTTAATATGCCAAATATATAAAGAACTCAGGCAACTTAGAGAAAAAAAAAAACCCTAATCTGATTTGAAAAATGGAGAGAGGATCTGAATGGACATTTCTCCAAAGAAGACAAACAGATAGCCAGCAGACTCGTGAAATCACTAACTGGAATCAAATCAGGGAAATGCTAACTGGAACCCAATGAGGTATCACCTCACCCCATCAGAATGGCCAATGCCAACAGGACAAGAAGCAAAAAGTGCTGGCATGGATGTGGAGAAATGGAACCTCGGGCTCTGTTGTTGGGAATGTAAATCAGTGCAGCCACCATGGAAGACAACATGAGGGTTCCTCAAAAAACTAAAAATAGAACAACCATATGATCCAGCAGTTCCACTTCTGGGTATTTATCCAAAGAAAATGAAAACACTGATTTGAAAAGATATATGTCCCCTGTGTTCATTGTAGCATTAGATACAGTAGCCAAGATACGGCAGCAACCTAAGTGTCCATAGAGAAATGAATGGGTAAGGATGTGATATATATATATACACACAGTGGAATACTCCCGAGCCACAGAAAGGAAGGATATCTTGCTGTTTGTGACAGTGTAGGTGGACCTCCAGAGCATTATGCTAAGTGGAATAAGGCAGATGGAGAAATACACAGGAAAGACATATGGGGAATCTAAAAAACAAAACAAATGAGCAAATAAAAACTCAGAGATACTGAGAACAGATTGGTGGTTTGCCAAAATGACATGGGTTGGGGATGAGCAGTTGGGGGAAGGAGGTCGGGAGCTATACACTTCGAGGTATATAAGTCAGGTGTGGGGACGTCAGCACAGCCCTGTGACCACGGTCACTAATACTGCAGAGCATACTTGAAAGTTGCCAAGAGAGTAAATCTTAAAAATTCTCATCACAAGAAAAAAAAAAATTGAAACTTTTTATGGTGACAGATAGTAATTGGATTTATTGTCATGTTCGTTTGCAGTAGAAATACTGAATATGTTGTGTACCTGAAACTAATGTTATATGTCAATTGTACCTCAAAAAATGTAATTAGAACTTTTTTAGGTAAAGCACTTTTGTATTTGAATAAGGCTTTTGCATGAGTATGGAATTCCCCTGCTTCAAGATCTGGTGAGATTGTGGGTTTTGGTCCTATTCCAGAGCCTTTCACAAACAAGAGGCCGTTTACAGATGTATTTGAATCATCTCGTAAGGAATTAACTGTCTCCCATTGACGCTCTCACCCTCCTGTTTGCCAGACAGCTGGTGGGGTGTCACTTCTTGGTGGTAGTTGTTCAATTGTTCTTTCTTTTTATTCTCTGCTTGTTTCCAGAGTTTCTTGCTGTTCCAGTGTTTCCAAAACCATGCTTACCTTGTGTTCTGGAGTCTACTGTTGTCAGGCTTGCAGCCCTGCTCATCTGTGGGGCTTCCATCTCCTCCCAGCTGTTCAGTGAAAAACACCTTTTCAGATATTCAAGTAGCAAAGAGAGAGTGTCTGAGGATACAGGCGCATCACAGGGGACCCCAGGTCTCCACCCTCAAAGAATGAAGTCAAGGGACTAGGATGGGGACACAGCAAATCAAAGAGCGGGAGAAGAGCCAAATAATGACATTGCCTTAGCTTGTTCTCTGATTAGAGTAGAAAATGGCCCTTGGCTGAGCTTATGGGGCAGCTGAGCCTGCAACCCAATAGAAAAGGCCTGGAACTCCTGGTCTGACGAGGGCTGTGGGCCTCCAGAGCTGTCTGTAGCCGCCAGGGCCTTACGATCTGGGCCTCTGCCTCTCTGACCTTCGCTTACTCGGATCGAAACAGATATTCAGCTTCCCTTTAGACTAGTGGTTTCACATTCCACCTCTTCCAGGCCCAGAGTCTGTGGCCAGTGAGACCTCACTGGCCTTGGCTGTGGGTGGGGAGTTGTCTGCGGTCCTGTACCGTGGGGGTGGATGTGCCCCCAGGTTGGGGCCTGATCTGCAGGGCGGCTGCTTATCCTCAGGACAAGAAAAGGCATGAAGCCCCTTGGGGTCCTGCTGCCCGTTTCTGTCCTGGCCCAGCGTTCTTGAGGCAGCTGGTACTGGTGACCTTCCAGCCTGGCCATGGCCTAGCTGCCAGCCCCTCTCCAGACCTGGGGACTCTGGCGGCTGTGGTCAAAGAAGGGCCTTCCCCTTCTTGCAAGACTGGGGGCCCTTCCCTTGCTGGGCCTCATCCCTGCTACTGCGGGTGCACTCGGGCCCCTGCTGGGTCCCAGCCTCGGGTGTGAGGACTCTAGACCATCACTTCCTCTGGGACTGCTTGGCCTCTGCTAGATGGGAAGGTCACCGTCACAGCAGCCACCCCACTGTCATGCTTCCTGGCTGCAGAGGCTTTTGCACAGCTGCCCTTATTAGTGTCATACCCACTCAGATGCGCCGGAGGCACCAGAGGAGGTAACTAGCCTGTGCTGTGTGTGCTCTGGCCAGCAGGCCCGGGCTGTGGACCACCACTGGACAAGTGTTTCTTATTGTGACATTCGCTGCAGTAGTAAATGGAAACGCCATTGACCAGCATAATCTGAAGAGCATCCATACAGTGGATGCCGTGTAGCACAAAAAGCTGGTATGCAAAGGTGTCCACGACGTGCCACCGCGTGGAAAAAGCACGTTATGGAGCATTGTTAGTTGGGATGACTCTGCCCCTGGTGGGCATGTGGTGCTGCTGGACACATTGTGGTTGTCCCATTGGGGTGGGGGGTGGGGTAGCGCTCCTGCGGGCATCTAGTAGGTGGCTGCGGACACCCTGCAGAGTAAGAGGCAGCCCCACACAAGCAGCGCAGAATCGCCTGGCCCAGGATGTAGCACCGCCAGGTGGGGAAACCCCGGCACTTTCCCCCAGTGTAAAATTTCTGACAGCTTTATTGAGAGAATTTTGTAGCATAGGTTTTACATGTAGTAAGTGTATAAGTCAACGATTTTAGTCAGTTCCAGAGCCCTGCAGCCATCAGCTGCATGGTCCAGTTTTAGAATGTGTCCACAGAGGGCCCCGTTCCATCCCCATAGGCAGCCTCCGATCTACTGCCTGGTCCTGTAGATCGGCCTTTTCTGACTTTTATTTCCTACACACAGAATCATAAAAGAGCCAGTCTTCCTGTATCGGTTTTCCTCAGCATGGTGCGCCTGCCTCTCGTCGCCATGGTGCAGAAGTTCCCCTTGTTGCTGAGAGGTGCCGCCCGCGTGGACTGGCCGCTCGCCAGCTGATGGCACTCGGCACTCGTGAGCGGTGCTGCTGCTCACACTCGCGTGTCAGCCTGGCAGACAAGTGCCTTCACGCTGTCGCTACCTCCGGCAAGGCCTGTAGGCCCCTGGGGTGCTGGGACGCAGAGCAGATGCGTGTCTGATGTAAGCGGTGCGGGAACCGCCACCCTGCCCCCAGAGCAGCTCACTGGCGCAGGACAGCCGTCCCGGTGGGTGTGAGGCGGCTCTCACTGGCGGTCTGCCTGCACTTTCCTGGCGACGGATGGTGTTCAGCGTCTTTTCGTGGGCTTATTAGCAGTTCATGTATCGTCTTTGGGGCACTTTTTACTTGGGGTGTCTTATTCCTTGAATATCTACTTCACATGCAAGTCCTTTATCTGATGAATGATTTCCAGGTATTTCTCCCAGTCTGCAGCTTTTCATTTTATTTTTTTAATGGAATCTTCTGAAGCTCAAGGCTTTTAATTTTGATGAAGTGCAGTTTCTTTCTTTTACGGATCAAAGTTTTTTCTTTTTTTAAAAAAAAGTTTTTATAGCTCTTTTATTTGGCTTTTGATCCATTTTGAGTTAATTTTGGGTATGTTGTTAGGTAGGACTCTTAACTTCATTTTTTGCATGTGGCTGTCCAGCTCTCCAGTTGTTCCAGCACCACTGATTGAAAAGAAAATCCTTCTGATTTGAATTGTCTTGACATCTTTGTCAAAAATCAACTGACTAGGACTTCCGGGAATATGGCGTCGTGAACGGACCAGCAGAAAAATTCCTCCCAACACTATATTTATTCACGAAAATACAGCAAATACAACTATCCCTAAAAGAGAGACCAGAATACACAGGAAAGTGCACAGCGTACAGCTACACCTGGGAGAACTTGGCAGCTGGTGAGGCGGACGGGATACGGAGCGGCGACCCCCACCCCCAGAGCTCCGGTGGCCAGACACTCCGGACAGAGGACTCGGCACCCGGCGAGGCGGGACGTAAACGCGATCCAGCGAGACCAGAGCGCCCCTCCACCCCAGCACTCCGGCTCCCGGCAAGGCGGGTAAGGTACAGAGCCGCGAGCGGAACGAGCGCTCCTCCCCCCCAGCGCTCCAGCGGGAGGAGAGGATTCAGAGCCGGGAGGGAGCGGAAGTCTGCGCCGGGAGCGACACACAGCCGGCGGTGTAGCGGAGATAGGAGAGACAGAGGGCACAGGGTCCCAGCCCGGAACGTGCAAGTTGCCCGCGGCAGGCTCCGGGAAGGAAAAAGAAAGGAGAAAAAGGGGAAGAAAAGCGTGCGCTCTACCTCAGCGGTCTTAAAGAGACAGGAGCTCAGTAGAGGGGCCGGATAGACCCGCAAACCGAGCCCAGGACGCTGGGAGTCCTGGGGAGCTTTGGACCCCTTGGCTGGCGACTGGGAAAGGGTGCCCGCCATTGAGACCCCCACGGAGATCAACAGCTTACCATTCGTTCCCAACCCAGCCAGAACTATACAGTGACGCTGGAATAGTGGAGCAACAGCGCCACCTACAGCACTCGCGCGGAACCCACTCTCAGTGGCTTTTTTTTTTTTTCCTTGTTATTCTTTTTTCTCCCCTTTCTTTTCCTTTTTTTCTTTCCCTCTCTTTCAACAGCCTCCCATTCATTCTCACCCGGCCACATCTTTAAAGGGCCGTGTGGAGCGACGTGGCCACGGCTCTGGAATAGTGGAGCAATAGCGCCACCTACAGCACTCACACAGAAACCACCCCTGGTGGGCGTTTTGGTGTTTTGTTTTTTTTTTTGTTGTTGTTTTTTTTGTTGTTGTTGCTGTTTTCTTTTACGTGTTGCTGCCTTTTCTTTTTCTTTCTTTTCTTTTCCTTTCTCTCTCCTTTTACTTTTTTATTATTAGTAGAAATTTCTTTTTTTTTCAATTCTCTCCTTTCTTATCTCTCCTTGCTACCAACAACCAATTCTATAGTCATGAGAAGACAGAAGAATATGATACAGACAAAGCTTCAGACAAACACCACCCCAGAAAAAGAAACTGAAGAAATGGACATGCACAGTCTTCCAGAAAAAGAATTCAGAATAAAAGTCATAGCCATGCTGACGGATCTACAGAAAAATGTGCAAGAGCTGAGGGAGGAAGTGAGGGAAGTGAGGAAAGACAATGCAGAAATGAAACAAGCCATCGAAGGGCTCAACAGCAGATTGAATCAGGTTCAAGACACGATCAAGGAATTACAAGACAGGGACCAGGAATACAAAGAAGCTGAGGCAGAGAGAGATAAAAGGATCTCTAAGAATGAAAGAATATTAAGAGAACTGTGTGGCCAATCCAAACGGAGCAATATTCGCAATATATAGGAGTACCAGAGGAAGAAGAGAGAGAAAAAGGGATAGAAAGTGTCTTTGAAGAAATAATTGCCGAAAACTTCCCCACGCTGGGGAAGGAAATAGTCTCACAGTCCACGGAAGCCCACAGATCTCCCAACACAAGGGACCCAAAGAAGACAACACCAAGACACATAATAATCAAGATGGCAAAGATCAAAGACAAGGACAGAGTATTAAAGGCAGCTAGAGAGAG